>OZ022266.1:74839066-75191566 GCA_963978885.1 Nemotelus pantherinus
GGATTTCGAAACTTATTTTACCGCACAGATAATCAGGTACGTCTCGTTTCTATGGAAGATCATTATGGATATTCAATATGGGTTAGTGACATTTGTGATGATTTGTAATTGATTTTAGAACATACCCGTCTCCGTTCATCGATTTTTGCAAATATGTTATTCAGTTCGGTTATATGATCTTCCTGAAATCAAAATAAAAGTTCTTATGATTAGTCTTTCATGTTAGAAAATATTCGCACAAAAAATATGTAAGTGCTGGTTTGATGGATTGTCTGCCTTCAGGAGGAAATTATAAATCTAGAAACATGAAAGCTTCCCACAAGATCTGCTTTTTCTAATTCTTGCTAAAGAATTTCGAAAACATATATACAAATCGTCAATTTTCTTTTTAATTTTAGTCTGAAGTTTGTCGATTGTAATAGTAATTTCTCATAGCCCAATTTATGCCTTAGTAAGACTTGTAACGGGCGTGCAAATTCGTCAGTCAGTATAAATTAATGAACTCACACATTCCTGTTCAATTTCTTGAGTTTTGTCTTTTAACAAATCTTCATCTAGGTTATCATCTAGTGTTAGCTTTTCTATTCTATTCTTCATATCGTCTCGAATAAGTCTGAAAATAGTAAGAATCGTTTTTTTTTTAGTTTTTAAATACGCATTGTAAACTTTCATGTTCATACCGATTTAAGTAAGACTGTAGTTCGATTTCTTGGCAGATTCTCTTCTCTTCCTGAATATTCCAGCGTTTCTTTCGTGCCAAGCGTAATTGTGATGCTATATCGTCACCGAAATTTTGTTTTTGTTCTTTAGCTAAATCAAATGCTGCAATGGACGATGAATTATGTCATGATAAATACCAATAGCTTTTATGCATAAATAGAAAATTAATCAATACAAAATATAAAATAATATAAAATCAAAATATTCATTATACTTTTCCCATAACTTCTCACTTATAGACATTTAGAATTTATGTAGGCATAGTATGATTCGGCTATGAGTTTAACTAACCTCGTTGTAAATGTTTTATTGATTCATCAAAAAGATCTAATTCCATCAGACTTTGACCGAGAAAAAAATGTGCTTTCACTAGATTCGGATCCATATCTAATGCGCGACGACAGTCTTGGCACGATTGCTCCCATCGCTTCATTTTCAAGTGACATAGAGCACGATTTGTGAAGTATGTGGCATTTGTTGGATTTTTTATCTGAAAAAAATAAATAAATGGAAATCAATACAAATGTATTACCGAATAAACTAAAAATTAAATTTTATTAGAATTGAAAAATAGTAAGGAAATTTCATATTTATTTATTTTTTTTATTATTACTTCATACGGAGAAAATATCCATTAGCATACAGTCCAATAAATACATAGTAGATTATCAGAAAGCAAAAGTAAAATATGATTTAACAAGATCTAATAATTCAATAAAATTAAATTTCAACACAAATTTCAACTTCATAAGCATTTTTTAACAAGAGAATATTATGTAGTATCAAATAAATCTCAATGATGTGAAAGAAAATCGCCAACTCGTTTAACGCGTTCAATTGGTGAGTTCATATGGTAGTTCAATTTGCAATTACTTAACATAAATAAATTCCTGCATCTGGTTGATCTTGGAGGTGTTCTAAAGGAAATTCACATCATGATTCTAAGGTTCTTAGCTGTCCCCAAAAGGCAGTTTAAGCGGAACTGCTTCTTAGGGTGTTGTCGAATTAAAGGTTTTGTGTGGATCGAAATCTGAAAAGTTGATTGGACGAATGTAGAATGTTACAATAATCGTAGCCAATCATTTGATTTTCTCTTTTTTAAAGTAGTACTCGATGTAAGTCCGCGAATTTCAAATTCCGGTGCTGTCTGCCCCTTTACAAGCAGTTAATTTCTGCCGAACGATCAGGTTGTTTTTGCTAGCCAGCGCAGAACTTCCTTTTGGAGACTTCAATTCGCCGCTTTTTACAATCGTTGCCAGACGAGCTCCACTTTTTATATGGGTTCATCCTTGACTAGGACTTCCGCACGCCGAGTGTCTTATTTTGTCACATTTTCTTATGCGGCCTTTAAGCGGCTTGTTTCGCTTCAATTTTAACTTATACTGCTTACGATATACTTCGAAACATTTGCAAGTCGTGCTATATGGCTGTGTGATTAGTGATAGGCCAAATTGCTATTTTCGAATATTAACGGTTAGTGATAATTCTAAATAGCAGGTAAACAAATAGCAGCGTGTTTTTCGGAGACAACTGTTGTGGCGATATGCCAGGTTTGATTTACAGGTGCCACAGATATCGTAGATTCTCTATAGCTCGTTTTCAGTACTTTTTAGCTACCAGTTCGTTGGTTCCGTTGTTTCGCATTCGATCACAATTTACAAGCAACTCGAAAGTCTTTAGTCATCCTTTTGATATGCATGACGTTTGGAGCTGTATCGCCTATTCAGCTGGATAGTGCGCAAAAGAACTGTGTAGGGAAAACGGCGCACAGGCCAGCAAATACACATCTTTAGAGCACAACTGAATGATAGTAGCATATACAACCGATGGCATAAATAGTAAAAATCAAATAGCAGTAGCATAGCAAACTACAATGTTTGTTGAAATACGAAATCCAAGCGTTTATTTATTGCAAACGTATGAAGCATATATCCTTCGATATAAACAAAAAAAAAATTTGCTTAACTTAAAGCAATGGCAAGGCAGCTTAGTCTTCATCGAAACGAATCATTATCATACAATAACACAATGGGGTCAGCTTCCTTGCAGAGCCTCTTCTTCCTAGCAGCAGTAAGCCGCTTAGTCAAGAAACACGCAATTAAAATTGTCATCATCCCCTGAAAGGGAATAGGATAGGAAAGGAATCCCAAACCACACTCTCGACACATTTAAATTGAAATTAAATTATATAATAATTAAAAAGAAAGCATAAATAGGATCAATGGAGAATAAAGAAAGTAAGATAGAGTTAGTTGATGGGAAGTTAGTGGAAAAGATGAAAAATAAAAATAAAACATGTAAAGAGGAAGAAGAAGCTCTTTTATAATATAAAAAGATAAATTAAAGGATTTTTAAGAAGAAAACAAAACAAGAAAGACTGCCTCCCAGACAGCAACGGAGTGCTGGTATTAGGGATGCAAAAAGAAATGTTTTATTACATTTAAAAAAAAAATTAGCAATCAGGAAAAAAACTAGTAGTAAATAGTACGAGATTTACTTTACATGGTTCTAATTTGATTCTTCAGCAGCCTTTTAAAGACGGAAAAAGATGTAGCATTCTTCAAAGAGTTAGGTAAATTGTTAAAGATTTCCATAGCTAATCAAATAGGATCTTTATGTTTTCTATTCGTTCTAGAGATATCAAGCCTGAGATTGTCTTTAAATCTTGTGTGATAGCTGTGATAATCACAGTGTCTCATTGGAAATATGGAAGATTTTATATTGTTATTGAGTATTTTATATATTATCTTAGCTTTTTTCATATATATAATATCCTTTACATTGAATTTATTTGTTTGTCTGTATAGTATATCACTTGGAGTCATTCCATCAAGTCCATGCACTGCCTTAACTATCCTATTGAGTATTCTATGAATTGAGTCAATATTCATCTCTGAAATTTGACTCCAATTCAATATACCATAGGTAACCTTAGGCAGCACAAAAGAGTTGTAGATCATATTTTCAGGTCTAAATCCAAGTAATATTTCATTCTGAACAGACTAACCCAGAAAACCAACTTAGATTTCACATTACTTATGTGAGGGGACCAAGATAATCTATAATCAGTAATTAGTCCTAAGTATTTAGATCTAGCCACTCTTTGTATCTCCTCTCCGTGTATTCTGATGTTAAGGCAGATTTCACTCTTATTAATCTGCTTGAATGCCATATAACTAGTTTTAGAGGTATTGATTGTAAGCCTGTTTCCCAAATGCCAGGACCCATAAACAATTAAATCATTATTTATTTGTCACTCGAAAAGATCAGCAGAGTTAGCAGAGAATAGTAAAAGAGTATCATAAAATAATATACTTTCCAGTAAGACCAGAGAAATATAAATTATAAATATAGAGTAAAAATAAAGTTGGCCCCAAAATTGACCCTTGAGGAACACCGATGTTAACTACTCATTGCTTACTTATTACATCATTAAACCTAACCAGGATTTTTCTTTCTTTTAGAAAACTATCAATTAACGCCAGTGCCAAGCCTCTTATTCCAAGTTCGCTTAGGTTTTCTAACAAAGTGATATGATTAACTGTATCAAAGGCGTTCGCTAAATCAATAAGCAGTGCAGCCACATATTTATTCAAATAGAGTTCACAATTTATAAATTGTAAGGCATCTGTTATTGCTGATGTTGTGTTACTTGTTTGTAAAAAACCATATTGATGTGTATCAAATCCTACACTATTTTCTATAAATTTGACTAGTCTTTTGTTGATAATTTTTTCGAACATTTTGCTAAACGAACTTGTTAAAGCGATTGGCCTGTAATTAGAAGGATCTAAATCGTCACCTGATTTATGAATAGGAACAATTATGGTATCTTTCAGCTCTGTAGGGAATTCACCTTTGCTAATGTGATTATTAATGATTGTAGAAATATAAGGTGAAATCTGAGTAGCGACTAATTTCAAGTTTTCGGAAGTTATTCCATCAGTTCCAGGTGAAGAATTCTTCAATGAGCTAATTATGGCAAATACTTCATCAGGATCAGTAGGCTCGAAAAAAAGAGACTTTGAGTTAAACTTCACTTTTAAGTCCTCAGTAAGTTTTTCACCTACAGAGCTGAAATGATCAACGAGATTATTGGCAGTGATGAGAGAGTTAGATTTGTTTATCTTATTGCCTATACTTTCACCATTTCTGTTTTATTTCCAAAAAAATCATTTTATCTTCTTATTTCCTCCAAACATACAAATTTTCTTCAATTAATCTACCATTGAATTATGAAGAGGCACGAAAATAACAATAAGCCTCTTCTCTTCCTCTTTTTCTTAGCTTACATTAACTAAAGCTCTCATTGGCAAAGTTTACATAAATTAAACATTTTCGCATTTTTTTGTTCCGCATTTGCACTGTCAACTAATAAACATTAGCATTATCGTTTGTTATCATACGACCGATTAAACCGATTATTACATTCATCGAAAAGTAACGAAGCATAATAGAAATTGACATAGTTTTTATGCAAAATCGCCAAGTTGTTCCAAGTGCCACGAAAAAGATACGATACGAAGGAATGAGACGAAGAAGACCGGCGCTCAAGCAAAGTCAGAAGATATTGCCTTGATCTCGAATGGTCGCGAAATTGCATTTGTTTGTGGTGGGCGAGCGAAAGAGAGTGGAGTGAGTAGCTATGTACAAGTACGTACGTTTAAAGGAATATCGTTGCAAAGAGAGCATTGAGTTTGGTTTTCCTGTATCGAAACGTTGTTGAAAATGGTCTAACGACGACTAAATGTCTTTTTTTTTGCTTCGAAACAATTTGAATTGCTTTTAGGTATACCTAATACCATCGAAATTATGATCTAGATAGATTAATTCGACACTCAATTGAGTGGATGACCCATAGCACGTGGCCATTCTATAATTAAATAAGTGAGCTTTGTTACCGCCGATCATACTTTTTATTTGTTTCTAAATTTGATCTTCCTCTAAAACGGGACCCGAATTAGCTTCGGGATATGATATTCGAGTTCGGTTTCTACGTGCTTCAGGTGTGAATAACCATTTGAAAGTTTTTATATTTGTTTTACGCAGATAGCGGAATCAGTCATTTCAGCTTGAATTGTAAATCGCCATTCTGCACTCAACAAAAAAGTGTCCTTGATAATTTCGTAGAATTATGATAATCATATTGGGTGTATTTAGGGACGTCCCTCGACCTTAGCGCGTACATAGTGTCAACAAATCCTGGATGACTAGTTCTATTTAAATAACTTAAGCGAAACTATAGCACCAAAGAACCACTACTTACAATTGCTTTCGTATAACAATTTATCGCATCTTCATATTTCCGAGCTGAAAACATTTGATTTCCCTGATCTTTCAATTGGGTATCGGTCAAATTCGCCGTCGAATACATATTATGTTTACTCATTTTCACGATCTTTCTTCAAACTTTACTGTGAATTACTTGTCGATAATAGAAACTTCGGTGCGCCCGATCGTGTTAATGCTGTTCGATGGATTGTATGTCGATTTATCTTTAAGTGGACGATACTCTAGTCATAAAACAACATAAAAAATAACGACGAAATCTAAATGTGATGCCACTAAAATCCACTTCGATTATGCACTCGAGCTGCCATTTTTTCGGTACAATGGAAATTTCACTTTCGTATCAAAACAAATCACAAAATCGCAGTTTGCACACACGTATCGTGAAAATCATAGAGTCTTAAAGATGCAAATCGTTAAATATTTCACGTAAAATATGACGGGCGTTTGGAAAACCGTAAAAGAAAAGTCCACTCTTCTTCTAGATTCGGCTAATCAGAAGAAAAACTTGAATGGTTTTTGAAGCAAAGATGCAAATGGGCGATGTTGCCGTTGTTCATTTGACAGATGTGCAAGTGGTGGTACAGTGAGTGTGGAAAGTGGCTGCGGTGAAGATATTAGGTGTTGAATTTCAAATTTAAATTGTAAATATTCAAACATTATTAAGATAAATGATATTTTAATAATGTGTGACCAACCAGATTTTATTTATTGCGAAATTACATCTTGTACAAATAGAATGTGTGGTGAAATATTCAGGAATACTCGAAAATCAGCATAATAATTACAAAATTAAATAGCATTAAGTTTTTTTTGAAAAGCCACGAAACAAGAACAATCCAAGTTGATTTGTTTTTTGTTGGCCCAGAGAATATTCTGAATTCACTTATTCATCATGTGACTTTTTACATTTTCTTTACATTTTATTTTGAATTTCAACGTTGTACTTTTTACCTATCCCTGGCAATTTGTAAGCGTGCGTTCACACTGCGCGAAGCTGTTTGCACACCCTTGGTGTTCAGACTGCGCACAACGTGTGAAACAGATGAGCCATTAGTTTGGGTGAAACAAATATGCCATCAAGTTCATTAGTAGTACTTTCGAGTATTGCTCCCAAATTTGCTGTTCTGACATTTAGATATTTACGGTAAAAAAGAAAATAAAAAAAAGAAAGTCCAAAAACGAAAATCTTTTGTACATATTGATCACGCAGATGCAAATTTCCTAATTTGTTTCGCATGAAACAAATATGCCCGTTCATACTACACGGAACAATTGCACCGAGTCCCTTTGATGCGTGCACAAAAACCGACAATGGTGCAGCTCGCTGCGAATCAGTTTCTTGACACAAGTTTGACGTTTGACCACGTTCACACGACGCGAAACAGCTTCCCGAAACAAATACGGGAAGCAGTTTCGAGCAGTGTGAACGCACGCTAATGGTAGCGTTTACAACACGCGCTTAGTCCGCGGACTATGGACCAAGTTCCACCTAAATTATTTAGTCCACTTGCTGTAAACACTCAGAACCCTACCCGAGCCACAGCGTAAGAAGTTAGTTCCTAACCAGCGTACCAACTCCGTATATGTATACGGCCCAAAAATCCAGTGATCTAACCTGAGATTGTATTGTTGGTCAGCCTGGAAAGTTGGAAGAAATCGCATGGAACAGAAAGAGATGCAATATACAATTTGGCAACTACATACTCAAGCTAGATTTTTCGCTGCTCACATACGGCCCATTCTCGCAAAATATACCAACATAATCTCAGGCTGCTTTGACAGATAATGCATTGCGTAAATGGAGGCGCAATTTCAAGGTCAAAGTGTTTTTTTGGGAAAATGGAATAAGTTGGTACGCTGGTTGTTATTACGCTGTGACCCGAGCGATAGGTCAGTCCACGATTTCAAGCGACCTGACCTAAAATAGGTCGTGGACTATTTCGCTGTAAACACACCCGACCTAAGTATTGATTTTTGCGCGACTAATAAAAATATTTGTACTTTGAATTTAAGCTCGCAACGCACTCCTTTGACTCAAAATCATTTATATAAACAAGTTTGAGGGACAAATACGCTACCCTTACTTTAGTTCATCGTGAAATCAGGAAGGAACAAACTAAATTGAATTTATTATTGTTATTATTGTATTTATTATTGTTTTTTTAAAATATCCAAAGATAAAATTTGTAATTTAAAATTGTATAATAAATTTTTTTGGTCCAATTGCTGTAAACCCTACCAATATCATGAAAATAATACTGGGTTTTCTCGTAGCTGTCATTATCCATTCCTCACATGTTTTCATTCACTATCAGACATTTCTCTTCGACAGTCCTTTCGTAGCTGTCAAAACAGCGAACGTCCTAGTGGTGAAAACGTGCTCCCGGTTTCCCAGCGTAGTTTGGATTAAATAACGCGAGCATTATTAAAATATCATTATGAGGCGACCGAAGAAGGTAAGATTCTACTTGCAATATGTTGTGGACCATTCTTTCAAATCTCATCTGATTATGATTGCCGTCGGAATAATTATTGTATTTGAGGTTATATTTACGATTGAAACAATCAAATTAATGCAGTAAATTTCTTGATTTTCGTTGCAGTATCAACATGGTGAAGGTACCCAATATGTGACTCGAAAGCAGGCGCTTCGGAAGCTTCAGCTGTCGCTGAATGATTTTCGGCGACTTTGTATTGTGAAGGGAATCTACCCGCGTGAGCCAAAACACCGGAGACGCGCACAACGTGGCTCAACAGATATTAAAATTCTATATCATGCGAAAGATATAAAATTTTTGCTGCATGAACCCATCGTTTGGACGCTTCGCGACTATAAGGTAAAGAAATTAGGTTCATGCATGTAGTTTGAAACATTGTTTGGGCATTTATTGTAACAGAAATTCGATATTTTGATTTGTGGTTTCAATCTTTGTCTACTTACTACATCGCAAGCCATTGTGTCTAGTAAAATAACTAAATGTGAGATATTGAGACTAAGTTTTCAATAACTAATGGTAGCGCAAGTTGGATGTAAAATAATGAAACACTCGTGAATAAGGTAGTTTTTGCTTTTATTTTACAACCAAAGTTCAGTGCCTGTTACTAGTAGTATAACATGTCAAAGAGTGCAAAGCCTACTTATTACATTTTTATTGCCTTTGATCGCATACTTGATCACCGATTCATCTTTTTTTTTAGATCTTTGCCCGTAAAACTGGCCGCGATCGAGCTATTCGTGATTTCAAAAACATGAAACGTCGCATAAATGCCTACCCGGAATTGAAAATTGATCACATAGTCAAAGAGCGTTATCCAACATTTATTGATGCAATCAAAGACCTGGACGATTGCCTTACACTACTGTTCTTGTTTAGCACGTTTCCCTCGTTAAGACTGATTCCGCGTAGTCAATCAGTGTTGTGTAGGCGCCTCACCATCGAATTTCTACACGCCATTATTGCGATGAAAGCACTACGAAAGGTTTTCATCTCAATCAAAGGATACTACTTCCAAGCCGACATCAACGGCCAAAAGGTTACGTGGATAGTGCCACATTATTACCCGTTTCAGCCGCAATCCAAGAGTGAAGTCGATTTTAAAATCATGTCAATCTTTGTCGAATTCTACGCTATCATGTTGGGTTTTGTGAACTTCCGACTGTATCATTCATTAAATTTAATGTATCCACCGCAATTCCCTGCTGGGTTACTGCAGGACAACGAAGAAACTCTGAACAATGAACACAATTTCGTCTCGGATCGTATTGCCGCCCTGAATGTTGAACTGTTGAGGACCGGTGAGTCTACAGTTGAAGCGGAGGAAGAAACTCTCGACCTGGATCTGTTGACGGATCAAAGTAATCAGGAAAAGATTCACAAACTTCGCCAAGAAGCGATGGAAGTAAAGAAACTGAGAGACATGTTCAAAGGCTTCAAATTCTTCATAAATCGTGAAGTTCCGCGCGAGCCGTTGATAATTATAATTCGGTCGTTTGGAGGCAAAGTGTCATGGGATAAAGCCATGTTTCCCGGAGCAACATTTTGCGAGGACGATGAGACGATTACTCATCACATCGTAGATAGACCTAGCTTAGAGAAAAAGTACATTTCTAGGGACTACATTCAGCCACAGTGGGTCTTTGATTCTGTGAATCGGCGTACGCTTCTGCCGACCGATAAATACTTAATGGGAGAAGTTTTGCCGCCGCATCTATCGCCGTTTGTTGACCCCGAACGAGAAACGTACATTCCGCCGGAGGAGCAGGCACTCAGAGATCCTACATTAATTGAAACGAAAGGTAAGATAATACTATTTGTCTTTTGGAAAAAAACTAGTTCCAAATATATTTGCTTACATTTGCAGAAGATAGCGATGTGGAAATTTCGGACGAAGAAGAGGATCAAGAAGAAAGCCAAGCTGATCTTGATGCACAATTGGAAAAAGCATTTGAAGAAGAACAGGCTGATGCATCGGAAGAGGAAAAACCAATGGGTTCTGAGCCAAAAGAAGTAGATAAAACTGTAGATGACTCCGAAGCTAAACAAGAAGAACCGGTAAGTTCATGTTTTATTCATTTCTATAAAGGAATATTTACACTTGGTATCATTTCCATACAAACAGGAACGCAAAATGGAAGTCGTACCAGGAAAACTGCACAAGGAAAGCAAACGTTTGCAACGTAAATCCCAAATTGAGGAACATAAACTCCAAGCTCGTATGGTAAAACCACGTCACCGAGGTCTATTCCGGAAGCTGATTCGCGAGCAGCAAGACAAGGAAAAGGAAGCGTGGCTTCTGAAGAAGAAGCGAAAGAACTTCGAAGCGTCGCAAAAAGAGGCGAAAAAGCAAAAGAAACGTGAAGAACGAAAGAAAATGTTGGGAAAGGCGTAATTAGATGGACTTTTTATATGAATTCTTGTGTAAATAAGTGTTAAATCAATTAAGTTTTAAAATAAATGAGAGTATGTGATCGATTGAGATAAGGATAAGCTTTTTGCAGGGTACCTATAGCGGTTAACTATAAAAATATTTTGCCTGCGCCGGGAAATTTAATGAAACTCGACTACGTCCTCCATAGACAATTTTACTGATTGTGTTTTTTTGTGGCTGTGTTTCTGGAGGTGTTTTTTTGTTTGTATATAAACCTTATTTCGCGTATTTTATGTACTTATTTGTTATTCTTCAGTTTTTGATCCGTGCTCCGTGGTAGGAAGAGGAAATACGTGAAAAATAACTAACAGAACGTACAAAAAAATACACGAGAAGACAACACAATGATAACAAATAAAAAACACTCAGCTACAAAAACAAAATCGGTGCAATTGTTTTACGACTCTGGGGGGCACGTAGTGGAGTTCAGCCGGATTTTTTTCCTCACTGGAATTGATTGGAGTTAAAGTTGAGGATATATTTGATTACCTCTTAAGTAGCGGCATTTGTGAGAGTGTTAAAACATACAGTGGTCACAAAATGAACACCCTTAAGGTTCCACCACATAGAAAGCGGTCTGTCGCAGCGGGAAGCGATATCTGCCCGATGCGGTCTGGTTGTATGATGCAATGTCGTATCAGCTCTGTCAGACAGAACGCACTCTATCGAGGTCTGTCGCGGCGACAAACGGTCCGGTTGTACAAAATTACAGATTTTTTAGTGACCGCCTAAAAATGAGTGAGCAAACTCAATTATTCATCGAAAGGTATCGCGTCCTATGTGGCGTCCCTATATCGCAGATCGCCGTGACGATCGCTGAATTGCTTCCCGCCGCGACAGACCGCTTTCTATGTGACCCAGGCTTTATCGTTATAAAATGTTATAAATAGGTATGTTCACGTACTACAGCAGCAACAGATTTTTGCAGCTAGCTTCTTTTTGTGGCAAAATTTGGCTTGTAGCAAGAGTACAAAAACGACTTGCTGCGAATGTATTTTAATATATTATAATGGATTCAGGTACGCGAACAGACCTATCGCTAGATTTCATTTCATTAATTTTTGGGAATCCCCTTCGTGCAGTGCTCGTTTTTGGTTTTCCTCTAGACACAAACAATCTTATTGGAACCATTTGGAACACATTACTAATGGCCCCTTCTAGTACAATACCCATCTGTCATCGAGCAGATGTCAAAAGAAGACCGGGCCTGTTAGCGTGGTGTTTTCGTGCTGGTTCTTGCGAATTCACATTGGTTATTGCAGTTCACAGAGTCGTTAGTGGTATTTTCAAGCAGATTTCTTAAAACTTGAAATCAGCAGCATTTGTATGTTGCTTAAATAATTACCTTCACACTAAATGCACCGATCTGTTAGTAAGTGGATATTCCAACAATGTTGTTCCTTTGTAATTTATATTATTTTTTCAGTGCTGTCAAAACTTTTTTAAGTAGAAAAAAAGCTTCCAAGCCGCGAAATAATTCAAGCCAGCAAACAGTTGTTTCCCATCAACGATTCTCTGTATGCTACTAAAAACCATAAACAACGCAGCCGGCACAATAATAAACATACATAATTATCGTAATTGCAATAAATGGAAACTCTTGCAACCGATCGTGCCACAAAGACTTGAATCAACAACGGTGGAGCAGAGAACTTAACGTCGAGAAAAGTATTCACCAAATCTCCTGGTCGGCCGGCAGTCTGTTCGATGTCTGTCTGTCGTCCGAACGTCGATGTCGTCTTGTATGAACTTCATTTCCATTTAAAACGTGAAAATATTTTTTTCGGTAGGCTCAGTCACCACTACTCAATTCAGTCTTCTCTCCTTCAGTTTTGGATGACGTTGAGCTCGAGCGTTCTGTCCGTGTGGCGGTGTTACTAGTAGCTTGCCTGGCTTTCGAACGTTTGGAAGTTTTCGTTATCCGGTGCGTGGCGCGTTGATGATATTGTGGGAGTAGTATACAAGTGCTCCAAAGTGACGGAACAAAAAATTGTGTGTTCTCTGTGTCCGAATGGGATTTCTTCGAGATTTATTATTAGAAAGTGCAGAAGAAGACTGTGAGGAGAATTTTAATATTTAAATTTTAATAGAATTGTGTGTGGGCAACGAATTGGAAGTGTAGACGAAACGGGACGGTGTTTTGTGAGTTGTAAGTGCAGTTTTGATTAATTGAATAATCCGAGGAAATCCGTAAGCGAAATGAATATGCAGCAAGAAGTCGGAGTCCGGGACTTTGTCCTGTTGGATAAAGTGAACCTTCCTAATTTTATGGAGAATTTGAAGAAACGGTGAGTAATTATTTCAATAGAGGATTACATCACTGACTTCACCTCAGAGTTGATTAAAAATGTTTACCATTCTAGTCATAAATTTAACAAACTCTCGTAAATGTAAACCTCGAACTTGTCGTCAAGGTGCAGCGATGTAATCGTAACACATAACATTCCACGGGGCGTGGTTTTCGCACTATCTTATGCCACTTGAAATAGTGTAATAATCACACTGGTGTCATCGCCGAACATTTGCATGAAACATACTCTAGCAATTAAGTGGCTGCGAAGAATTCAAGGTGATTAATTGCAAGCAACCCCAACTCCACCCGCAGTCTAGCCGGCTTACACACTTGTATCTAATCTAGCTGCTGCTATTCGAGCCAATGAAGCCAAACCAGTTCTTTCCCTTGTTCGTGGCCAGATCGTAAACATCAGGGCAGGCTTACTAACAGGCGCAGCAAGGCAACAATGATGACGACAAGAATCAAGTCAAAAAATTGCTATGAGGCAATAAAGCAAAAAGAAGACCATCCGAGAAAATGAAATGCGGTCCGTAACGAGTGTAGTCTATAGTCTTACATATATACGAAATGCGAAATTTCTGAGCTCATCGCAGAAAACTTGCTTCAATTCGTGCAATGGCTCATTGAAGCAACAGAAACAGCAGCGTTTCGAAAGATTATCATTTGAAAGAGCGGAACGCGTGAGCAAGGGTTGATGACTCAGATTCAGGTTTGCAGCACAATAACAGCAGAGCAACCAGCAAAAGCAAACTAGCAAGCTGTGTTTGTTTGTTTTTCGCGGAATTGACATGGCTAAGCTTTCCGATACTGCTACTGCGAATTGTGAGGCAAGTTGCCTAATGCCTAGTAAGTGAGACGAAAATGACGAACGTGAAGCGATAGCGAACAAGCGATAACTTTGGCGTTTGGCAGAGCAGTTGGTTTCATTGATTTGAAGGTGATCTATGACATAAGCTCATTAAATAGCGTAGTCTCAGGGCAAAGACCTTGTTTTAAAGAAAAGGGGTAGCAAGCTGTTTTCGTTTCATAAGCTTGATTGCTAAATTTTGACTTGATTTCTCCGTAGAGAAATGGAAAAATAAGGAAAATCACATCCTCAAGTTCCAAAAATCATCAACGATATGAAAATTAAGTGGCCTTTGTTGAAACTTGCTACCTGAGTTTATTAAAACCAATGTAAACATGTTTCAACCATGATACATGGGCGTAATAAAAACAACTCAGATGGCTGAATATAAGAATCATGTTCATTAAAACTCAGTGGTTTAATATAAATTCAAACTGATACATGCCACCCCGACCGACTGCATCTTCCAGTTTTCTTGCATTTGTGCTCGATGTACACTTGTAGTCACATATCTCGTTCGTCTAAAGAAAGCTTCATGTCTTTTGATTTTCAATCTCGTATGTAATAAAAAAATGCAAGACAATTTCCATTCAAGGCGCATCTTACACGACCGAAACTAATCGTAAATTTTTTTATTTGAAACGACATAAAACTGTCGACTTTGATTAGTTGCACGTTTTACTAACGAATGCCAAGTGCCATATGTGTGGCCCTCTAGAAATAGTTGAATAGAAAGCATCTAATGTTTTTCACTGTGTTTAAATCGAGTTGAAAATGCCTATTTGGAGTATAGTTTTCATGTTTTATTGTTTCTGTTAGATCTTTTCGAAAGAAAAGTAATCCTTTTTTGCTGATGCTGATTATTTGTGATACACGAGTAACAAAACATGATGTCACTACAGATACCCAGGCACACAGTTCTTTGCAGCGTGGCTAGCTTCTTGCGAGCATTCAACAGCTTCATAATAGTCCACCACACCACGGATGCGTACGTGATTATCGCCCTTATGATTGTTTCATATATCCACATTACTTCATGAGGATTCAGACTCCATGTGGTGGCGAAAGCTCTTTTGCACTAACCAAAAGCCTTTGAAGCTCGAGTAAGGTTCATTTCCACATGCTTCTTCCAGATAAGGGTTTTTGTCATAGATGACTCCTAGATATTTGACTTCATCTGCAAATCGCAGAGTTGCACCTTTCATATTAGGGAGCAATAGTCCTTTCAGTTTTCTTTTCCTAATATAAAGTAATAATATAAAGAGTTTTTTAGTCTGCTTTCAGGTGGAAAATTACCTCCCTTAGCATAACCGGATAGATGCCATCCAGGTTCGGCGATTCGAAGCATTCAAAGACCATGATTGCATCCCTGGCCTTTTCACTGGTCACCACGGATCAATCTGCGTATCAACTTTTCTTACTGCTGTGATGAGCAGAAGGTTTAGTCAGGGGTACAAAAGTATTCTGCTTTTCAATCAACGTTTCAATTCATCCGGGCGTTTTAGAGAGTAAAGGACCTTGCACAGCCTCGACATCTCTGGTGCACTTTCCAGTCCCTCACAGAACGATCTAAATGATTCCCTCTTGGATGTACTTACCAAGTTATAAGTTCTCTGAGAGGTCTTGTGGGCGATCCATTAGTGTCTCTTGCAAGCTCGGTTGGGAAGTTTCCTGGTACTTTTTCTGAGCTTCTCCATTTCCCGGCACCGCCAAGTTATAATGGGATAACTTTAGTTTTTCTTGATGTACATATATATTTATTTGTATTTTTCAAACATTTCGGCATTATTTTGACACACCAAGAAACGGCAAACTCATGAATGAAAGCAGTGCAAATTAGGATTCAAAGTTTGACTAATTCGTTGAAAATCGATCATCATGGTCGTCCTAATCAAATCCAATTATTTGATATCCTATTAACCTTTCCTTCCGTTTTCCTATCAAATTTCCAATAAAATTAGACAAAGGTAGTGAATCCAGGATGTTTGTCTCCGCCCTATTCCTACTAATAGTAAACATTATCTACAAAAATAGGCTAATGCTCTCTAATCAATTTGTCGATGAACTAATGGGAATTTCCCTAGTTCAGTCAGCAAAAGCAAAACGAATCGAAGCACATTCAATGGAGCGCAAAACAGTAGCCATGTATGCACTTGTGTTCAATAGGAAATATCTGTTGATAGCAGTCTTCATAAAAGAAACACTAAGAACGTTGAACGCGACGCTCACATTCAGCTGTCTTCGATTCCAGGTTTGCAGTTCAGATATCTAGAAGCGATAACAACTACAAAAACAATTCCGAATAGCAGTCATAGTATTTAGTGATAACGATTGGTTGGATTCATTTTCACAAATTGATTGAAAGTGCTTGAGGAATGAGACCATTAGTTCGTTGAATCATTTAATCTGAGAAATTTTATCAGTTCGAAATGATTTTTCAAGGTTTATGTATGCGTTTCGTATGGTCATAAATTTTAAGTTTCGATTTGTGCGATGATTATTTTCAATTGAAGGCAGTTTTATGATCAGCTAATTCGAATCTATGAAGTTAATAATGTAGCATAATTGGGATTATAAAATGCGAAGATTAAACTAGATGATGTAATTTGAGATTACTTAAAATTTCGAATTTACTGATGTCAATCAAATTAATAATAAAAAGAGTTTTATATAGCTGGGAAATCCAAAAATGCTACCTTAGGCTGATCATTGAGAGAGGTATTTGATGAGAATTTCTTCTTGAATTTGAAGTTCAACGAGGATAAATTGAGCAATAAATTAATATAGAAAACAATGTACTAGGTCCAAAAAGCATCTGGTTTCGAATAGTATCCAACTATATCTTTAATTAATAGGACGAACTATGGAAGTGGGACTTAGTGTACATTTGTAATTATTTCAAAACGGTTTGCGAAACTAGTTAGTCGCCAGCCAAAACGGTAAGCCACAGTGCGCTTTAAATTAAGAGGGTAGAGAATACAAGCGACTCCAAAACAGTAGCTTCCTCTACTGACGAGGAAAATAAACTTTCCGTCATGATTACTACTGACACGAAAGATGTAGAGCTGGAAAAATTCCCATAATACTCTCCACCAAAACCGGTGAAACGCAAAGAGTGTATCACCTAAGCCACAAAGTTCTTTATATAGGAAAAATACTGTATCCAATATTTTTATATAAAAAAAAATCCGTGGGAATAACTTTAATTCTACGTTTGTAAAAGGATTTACCTGGGTTTTCAGATTTGTGTAGATTACATTATGTTTCAACAAAAGTGCCAAATTTTCTAGGTTAGGTTAGTTTGAAATTAATTGCGCTTCTTTTGAACGCAGTTGGCCTGAAAACATTTAAAATTTATTTATTAACCAAGCAAAATACAAGTTACATAAACAATACAAAACAAAATTGAAAACTAATATGTGTATATACAAATAAAACGAAAAATTAAATAAATTAAATAATTAACAAATAAATCAATAACAATTAATAAATAACAAATAAATAAAACATTGACATATAGCTTAAGATAAGGGATTACGGATGGTTTGGAAAAGAGGGATTTGGAGGATAATTTGAAGATCGTTGGAGAATACAGATTATTTATGCAACTGAATATCCTGCAGCATCGGCTCATTATCGGCCCATTATCGGCCCATTAGCTGCGTAAGTAGTGGAATATGGATGTTCCTTAAGCAAACAAATGGATCTGGTGTTCCTGAACAACGTAGATTTACTCGTTCGCTATTATTTAAATTCCATATTCCCTACTGTTTCCATCCCAAAAATCCCTCCCATCGTGCTACGGAGAGTGACCCTTGATTACTATTTCCTTTTTACAATTTTTAACAGCTCTCTAATCAACCCTCCGTTTCGGATTCTTTTAACTTCAACATGTCGTTTTCGCTAACTGATAGTAACTCCGCCTCTTTTATGCTTGCCAATGCAACAGAATAGTCAAAATATTGTCCACAACCTCGTCATTTCCTCAAACCTCAACAATCCATTACCTTCCCGTATCACTTTAGCATGCAATTAACCATTTTCTCGCCAGCATGTCATTCAAAAGATAAGAGACCTTCTCTTCTTCGAATTCACTGGCTTGTAATGAATGACACACGCTCAAATCGCAACCAGCCGTACTATCTCTAATAAATAATCTAACGCAATGCACTTAATAATAGATTCTGTCGTGGTATCAAGTGGTGGGTAGCCAAGCAGGCAAGGCGGGCACAGACGAGCAAGTGTTGCACGACGACATCACCGACTACGAAATAAATAAAAACAACGAAAACGCATAAAACAGACAACAAATAAACTCCCCTGCCATACCTACCCCCATCAGGCATTTCTTCAATATTTATCCATAATTTTTGGTTCGTTTTTAACGTTTTATATGTAGAAATGAAGTCATCGATGAGTCGTCTCGTCGCCACCCGTTCGTTTGAGACTTGGGGCACTCACTCAATTGATTCAACTCACTCCTTCCAATCGATTTGCTTGAATTTCGAATCATTCATATCAGACAAGACCCCGGAGAACGGGACAAGTGGAATTGCATGGGAAATCAAACAAAGTCAAATCACAGTCGAAGCTTTAATATTGGCAGAAATTAATTTTCCTAGCGACGGAATGGAATTTGAAAAAAAAATCGCAAAGAAAACAACATGAACGCCCATTTTCCGGGCATAAAACGAGCCGGAAATCCATCTAAGCTGCGTGCGGTACGTTGACAATGCGAAACGGGAACGCGCATAGAGCACATCGATCAAACAACGAACAAACAATGGACGGAAAGAATGGGACATTCAACAGGTTAACAAGTAATCCCCATTGAGGTTATATATGGATTTGTTCAATGCATGAATATTTACGTACATACGTACAATGCATAGTAAAATTCAGTGAAACATTGCTATGAGTGCGGCGACAAGTGAGTATGGGCTGATTTAATGGAAGCCTATCCAAGTAGGTCTGTCTGCCTTGTCTGGATTGTTTTTATAAGAATAGAAATCGAATCGAATAATCTGGAAGTGAAATGGATATCGTTGATTTTTTATGAAATATTCAATATTTTATAATACGATAAGTAAAAATTTGAGGCATCACACAAAAGGGAAAAAAAATTCTGTAGCAAATAAATATTGTAGTATTTTTAGTGTTCTTCGAAGTTTGTCTTAAGAAATAAACAAATGTGTCTACCAAACTATTAGCACCGCAATTGTTGCCGGTAAGAATCATCAAAATCATAAATTCGCCGAACACTTTCCTTCATTTTCTGTGAAGTGTTGCGAAGGCACTTGTTGAAAATAAACACTGTTATCCTGGCTGACATTTCTGCTTTTATTGGAAAATTGGAGCGAATAATACAACCAAAAATGCTCCAGAGTAGTTATGCGATAGAGAGGCCTCGTATGCTGCAATAGAGGAAGCATCTGCCCCTGTTTAGCCACTCCTGTGCAAGTTATCACGTCACACACACAGTGAAAAAGAAAGCAATTTGCAAAATCAGGAATAAATAAAGATTTTCATTGAGATTAATTTTTCCACTGGAAAAAGATTCTTGACAAAAATTGATGTTTTAAGAGATTCTAGACAGATATTAATAATTGTTGATTAGCCATGTTTATATTTTGGTCCTGATAATCGAACTGAACAAAAAAAAAACTCTAGCACACCTCAACCACTAGAAATACTTATGTTCGATGAACAATAGAAGAATCCTGCAGATTTTGAGTGCATATTCTACCACACGTACTCCAATCTGTTTCGAGTGCAAAACCACTTTGATCTTAACAATGCATTTAAACTCATAGGGTGGAAAGGATTTCAGGACTAACACTTGCATGAATTTAAAGATTTAGGAAAGCGAAACACTGCAAAGCTTTGAAAGCAGCATATCATAACATAAACAAAGAAAATGTTTAGTGCTTGCAACACTTTACCAACACTGCAACTAAAAGTCTCCCACAATTGCCTCACGTCAAAATCAAATAACTCTATTGATCTCGATTTTATCCGATGATTTCGTCGAAAGTTACAGATCAAAAAAACGAAAAATGTTTGGGACCGAAAAATTTCTAGAACTTAGAAAATTTAAACATTTGTAACTTATTTTCATTGTACATTGTACACAAACAAAAATAGCAAAAAACGTCTCGCGCTGGCAACCCTTCGCTAGCACCAAAGCCAAAAATATGTCACACCTGCCTCACATTGAAATCAACCTACCCTGCGAATTTCATTTTGACTCGATGACTGCATTGGAAGTTATAGGGGTACAAAGAAATTTAGGGCTACCAGTCGCAAAAGTTAAGTTTTCAAATTTTCGAAAACTTAATTTTTGTTATTTATTGTCACTACAAGATCATTTGCGTCTAAAAATTTTACGATAAAATCGTTTAATAAACATATTGCAAATAAATACAAAACCATTAATAGTTGGCAACCCTGTCATGGCTTTTTAACCAGATTCCTTCTGAGTATAATAAGTTCCATTTATCATATGAAATTCGTTTTGATTTCATGACTACACTGGAAGTTATAGGGCAAAAAACTTTATTTTCCTGAGCAAATTTTCAAATTTCAAATTTTCAAAATTTTTCAACCAAATTGCTACCAAACACGACTTAAAGTAAGGTTCATGTACTGTGTCGATTTCATGCAAATCTGGTAACTGAATCAGAATTCATAGGGCAAAAAGCAGTTTATTTTCTTTATAATTTTTCAAGATGGCACCACTGGCACAGAATTGCCCGCATTTCCAAATCGCTTCTATCAGACCTGGTCCTATTCAAAACCAATACATTCTGTGAATTTAAACTATATCTGATAATTAGGTCGTGAGTTCTCGTGAACAGAAGTTTTTAATGCTTAAAATATAGGTAAATTGGGGGAGGGTTACCGTTCTTGTCCGATGTGAAATTTCATAAATCTTGCTTTGGTTGTATAAACAAAGCATGAGATTTCTATATGAGTTGATATTCACTGTAAAAGACGAAAATTTTTCAGGATAGTTGATGGTTTGAAGGTTTTCACTTTCAATGCCTGGCGAGTCTAAGTTGTAGACTCGTGAAGTTTTTTGTGAACGACAAACGATAATATGTCCTTTAAGTTTCATAATTATCTGATCATTTGGCCAAAAGTTATCGCAATTCAAAAATTTTCAATTTTTCCCAATCTCATTTTAGGCGCCTAGCGCGCACATAGGGTTAAAAATTTCAAAAATATCATGTTCACATTTAAAACACGTTCGGAATCCATTTTACAAACTTTATTTTTGCAAAAGTTATTTGTTGTCAGAATAATAGGCATATCTAAAATATCACTACAGTGACCGCTGGCGCCAAAGGGTTAAATATTATTAAATTTTGTAAGACCCGGCACTATTCTGCATATACACCAATGAATTCTGAAAATTTCAGTTCAATCAGATGGCGCGTTCCTGAGATATTTTCATTGAAATTTTTGATGATACATATATATATATATATATATATATATATATATATATATACATATACACACACACATATATATATATATATATATATATATATATATATATATATATATATATATATATATATATATATATATAAATATATATATATACATATACATATACACACATATATATATATATATATATATATATATATATATATAGATATATATATATATATATATACATATACACACACATATATATATATATATATATATATATATATATATATATATATATATATATATATATTAGGGCGGGCCAAATTTTGTGTCGATTAGACCTGCCCCCTAAGATGATTATATGGACAATTCTAAGCAACTTTGCCGAAGGAACCATAGGTCTATCTCGATTTTCGAGTCTCCCACTTTTCAAAAAAAGATTTTTTCCCTATAACATCATTTTGATTCAAAATTCGTTTTTTTATTCATCGTTATATTATCTTTTTTATGTGTATATGGGGGGTTTTTGGGGTCGAGAAATTCATTTCTGATCTTTATTTTTACCTATAACTACCGCCAGAGGGCGTTTCATGCATATTTTAACTATTTTTCGTCTATTTTCCGAGAAAAATTACAAGTTTTTCGGTAAAATTGATCTTTATTTTATTTTTTTCAACAAAAATTCAACTTAAAAAATAAGAACATGTGTAAAAAATAAAAAAAAAAATGAATTTAGTGGAAGAAAAGCGAAATAACTTATTTTTGAAAGTCTTTTTTGCTTTCAAGTCGGGGGTATTTTGCACGGCTTTCTGATGTAACTGCCATAACACTGTGTCGACTCTTTTCTAAAACACGTTTAGAAACGCTAGCCAGCAATTGAACATGTCTTTCCGTTGCTTGTATGTGTACCGGAATTCTTGGATCAGGCAATGGTGGATCATCGCATTCTAAATATTGTTCCAAATGATCATACGGAATGCTATACGTAAACGGTGGTTCGAATAAGACATCATCTCTATTTAAATCAATCATATTCGTATAATCTGTACAATTGAAGTTTATCAAAGGTTTTTGATAAACTCTAAGATGTGCCGGGTCGTACAGATTTCTTCGGTAGTGTAAAATTTTCTTGATTGCGATTTTTCGTGTCTCTTTTTTATCATCAAATAACATCGCTAACAAAATATTTTCGGAATGTGCGTAATATGAATTGTTTTTAATGACATTATTCACAACTCCGCGTAGATTTGTATCCAAATATTGTGTCCAACGAATGAATTTGTAAAATAATACACTACCGAAGACCACCGAATTATAGTACTTGATGTTGAAGTACATCGGCACATACACTTTCATTATGTATGTTGCCAAAATTTTCAAATTCCTTGATAGATTTTCAGTTGACACATACAACCGCAACAATCTATTCGCCTTGGTGAGCCAACGTGAATGTGCTATTGGTCCTGGTTTATTGTGAGATAAATCCGCAGGAACAACACCATTCGAAATTGCATTGGCCATTTTGTATAAGTACTTTGAATCGGTGGATAATTCAAATGGATCTAAATCAGGTGGCATGTTCTCTAGCACGATTATCTCGAATTCATCTACAAGCTGAAAAAAAAGAAATGAGATGAATTAAATTTTACCATTTAATAATGGAAAAAATCGATGAGAAAAATGACAAATGATACATACCGGAAGATTTTCACAAGTTTCAATTTGTTTGCCCAACGTTCCAGTTGTTGTTCGTGGTCCAGTGGTCGATGATCTTTCCAAAGTGTCAAACAAATGACGAAATGGCAGCTCGTTAAAGTGCAGCATGCACACAAACCAATGCAGCGGTCTATTCAAATGCAATTCAAATCGACGCAAAATCCCATTTCTTACGCCAGTATTTGTTGGCTCACCATCACAGCATATGCCGATTAATGCATCGAGAGCAATTTCTTTTTCGACGAAGAATGCATTAAATGTCATCAATTTGTGTTCAGCATCTTCATTTTCGACTTTTGTGTAGCCTATCAATTGAGAATTTGGTTCCTTCAAAACAACTAGATGTGGTTCTTTCACCATCCTTGCATGCAACTTCTCATCGATTTTTTCCATTGTTAAAGCATCATTTTTTCGGCCGTCGAATGAAAATGCTATCAAATTGGATGCATCATACTGCTTACGAAGCAGTTCTTCTCTGCATTTGGCCTTTTCTCGACGCACTTTATTTTTATCCATGATGATAGGATTGCCATGTGCATCTTTTACGTCAATGTCTTGCATAAGAGATGTTGCGAGTGCTGCTGCTATTCTATCAGACACACCAAATCGATCACACATCGCAGCGAAGTTCGAAGCATCGTATCTGGGAGTATACGGTCCTCGTATCATTGGCGGAATATCTTGTGGATTTGAACTTGGCTGATCTATATCAGTACTTGGTTCATATGCTGAATGGCTCTGTTCAACGCTTGTTGGTATTATTGTTGACGTTGGTGCTGGCTCTTCAACTTCTAGCACGAATTCCGGTATCGTCAATCTTCTGTCATTATTTTGATCTCGCATGAACTCTTTCAAATGATCTGGAATCAATCCACATGAGCATAATTCTGCTTTCAAGTCACATTGACATTTGCCGATGTAAAATAATTCTTTTGTAGATTGCTCGAACGTTCTGAATGAGGCGATATTTGAATGTTTAGTTTCGATTTGATACTTGTCAATCAATGTACCCAATTTTCTAACAACACTTTGTTTGGTTAGAATTTCAACATTAAGTTGACTCCAAATTTCAATCAATTTGTCTGTTACGTGCGGTACGAATGTTTTATACGAAAACATTTTGTTTTGGAGTTTAGCACGTTCGGCCAAGAAAAAAAAACATCTTAAAATATCCTGTTTCGTTGGCAGATCGAGTCCACTCAAATCACAAGATGCACCAAAAACAGCAACATCGTGCGAAGGCAAATGCTTCAAATGACTTTCGGTACTTGTTGATGTTGTTCCGGTTTGAGATGTAGACGGCAATGCATTTGGATCCATTGTATAATTTTACTAAAAAAATTTTAAAAAACTGAAATTAGTATATTTCAAAACATTTGGTTCGAATATATTTTTTCCACCTACAAATTGGTAGGACCAGTTAATACATTATTCCAACGCACATTATTCCTACATGCTATACATATAAATACATTACAATGTATTACATATTTCAGAAAAAAGTAACCAAGCAAGAGAACAACATCGATGCCTATGTGTATTAAATTACAAAATTTTAACACATACCTTTTAATTCTTTTTGAATTTCACAATTATTCACTGGCAGGAAATTTATAATTCACTTTCACTGAAATGATGCTCAAACACTAATGAACTGAACACTCATAAATGTCATTGTGTTGTGCTCTTTCACAAAATATGTCGGTAATGATGTTTTACCGATGTTTTTTTTTAAATAAATGCGTTGTTGACTTGAAAGCAACAACACTTTGTCGCTTTTTTTCTCACTAAATTCATTTTTTTTATTTTTTACACAGGTTCTTATTTTTTAATTTGAATTTTCATTGAAAAAAATTAAATAAAGATCAATTTTACCGAAAAACTTGTAATTTTTCTCGGAAAATAGACGAAAAATAGTTAAAATATGCATGAAACGCCCTCTGGCGGTAGTCATAGGTAAAAATAAAGATAAGAAATGAATTTCTCGACCCCAAAAACCCCCCATATACACATAAAAAAGATAATATAACGATGAATAAAAAAACGAATTTTGAATCAAAATGATGTTATAGGGAAAAAATCTTTTTTTGAAAAGTGGGAGACTCGAAAATCGAGATAGACCTATGGTTCCTTCGGCAAAGTTGCTTAGAATTGTCCATAGAATCATCCTAGGGGGCAGGTCTAATCGAATTTTTCGGCTCCATACAAATTATATATATATATATATATATATATATATATATATATATGTGTGTGTGTGTGTGTGTGTGTGTGTGTATATGTATATGTATATATATCTATATATATCTATATATATATATATATATATATATTATATATATATATATATATATATATATATATATATATATATAGATATATATAGATATATATACATATACATATACACACACACACACACACACACACACACATATATATATATATATATATATATATATATATATATATATATATATATATATATATATATATATATATATATATATATATATATTTATAAATATGAATTTTTGGCTAAAGCGATTTTAATACTAATGTTCTTCGAACATTAGTAATGTTTTTCGAACATTAGTAAAAAGAAGCACAGAAATTAGTGGGTTTAAGAGTTATATATATTAATATGATATGTTAGTTATATAGCGTGGTCCAGGTCTGTCCTTGTCCAGGTATCACCACAATTTCGTTTTATCGCTGCGCACCTCACATGTTACGAGACAAGCAGATCGATAGAGAGCTAATGAAGCAGTACCAGAAGTACTCTTATTTATAGGGCTGCTAAGCTACCCACTTTCGCTATCATTTTTTTTTAATTTTCAGCTTAAAGTGCGGCTGGCTACCAAATTACTGCTCCGTACAGCAGAATTGGTTCTACTATATTAGAGTAAATATAAGTGACGATACAAGGTTGTAGACCCTAAGTCGCACATATTGCCCTCTTACGAGCACACAGCTCCAGCCCGTCTACTGTATTTTCCTTCCATAGAATCTGAGAATCCAGAATGACTCCCAAAATTTTACTTATTTTTGATGCTTATAGGAGCTCCTTTGAGCTTCGGTAGATCGTGAAGGGTAGGAGCTCTTTTTTGTTAGAATTAGCGCTAAGGCCACAATCCTGGCACGATTGTGAAAGAATATGTATGGAATGATTTGATCTCTTAGATATGGTTGAAATAAATTTCCTTGATATGACAATAACAATGTTACCTGCACACGTTGTTACTTTGCATCCAGTTTGATCAAGTTTCTTTAGAAGCCCATTAGTTGTAGGATTCCAAAGCAAGGGAGACCGAACACCGTCCTGTGAGGCCCGTACTGAATACTCGCTTGATGGTTTAAAGATGAGTATAACGCCCACTTTCTTAACAGATACTTTACAAGAGCGACTACCTGCTAATTGACATCTAGGTTTTAGAAAGTATTTACAACCGTCTGAGGATGTACATTATTGAACGCCTCCTCGATGTTTATAAATGCAGTCAGCATATACTTCTTGAAAGCAAGCGATTTTTCAGCATGTCCAACTAAGGTATGTATAGGGATTCCAATCCCGAACCATATTTTCAATCCCGGGATTACGAGATTAAAAAATCTCAAATCCCGGGATCCCGGGATTTGAAATTCAAAATACAACACAACAAAATAAGTCAAGTTTCTAGTAAACAGATTATATAATTTGCCATCATTTCAAAACTACAACAATAAGTGAGCTCAACACTATAAAAAATTGCATTATTACTAATTTATATTATTGATGCAAATAAAAACAATAATTTTAATTATCCAAAACGTTGACAGTATGAAGACAGATATTAAAAATTACATCTATTACAAATTACATCAAAAAATCACGACCAAAAACCACAACAACAAAACACAACTCTTAGAATTGAGATACATAATAAAGTAACATATAAAAAATTCGGCCAAAGTTCATTAGGTTTTTCGGAAGTAACATTGAAGCAATAGCAAAGCATCTAAGGTATCGTCTCCAATCCTGCTTCTAAATTTATTCCCGATTTTGGACGCCGCGGAAACGGTCGAAAAATATTGGTACGCCTGCTCCAAACTATGCAAGTGCCACCACTTTCGAAAAGATTCATTTCTTTTGCAATGGTTTTAATTAGATTAGTTTCTTGCGGCATTTCATGATTTATTATTTTCATACTTTTGCAGCTCTTCTTGTAACGTTAATTGACGACTACCTTATTCTGATTCAATATGGGTATCTACTGGGTTCTCTTCATTTCTTTGGCTACCAAGCATAGGGTTCAGCATCTAGATCATTGAAGTATTTTTTTTAAATATTTGCGTTGCTTGGTTTCAAAAATAGAGATTTTATTTAACTTGGTGAATTTTCGCTGGTACAATGTGGATTCTGGAGATAGCTTAGCATACCAGATAGCTCGGTACACTGACGCTCTTTTATTCGGTCCAATATTGCAATTTTCATAGCATTCAGAAGAATAGACCGTTTTTCTCCTAACAGCCTAAATACAAATCTTGATGAAGTATTAACAGTGCATAAATTTGCAAGTCTGCGACTAAAGGCCGCCACAGCCAATTTTACAGGGAGTAAAACTTCAATAATTTTCTGAATCGAATCAAACTCTGTTGCTTCTAATTGCTCTGAATATTGCAGGCCTATTAATGTATACTATTTTTCAAAATGGGAAACTATTCGAGCATTGTCAAGAGACTATTTCATCTTGTTTTACAATCCAATTAAAGGAGACAGTTAAATGCCTTGCTCGGATCCGACATAGTTTTAAAGATTGTTATTATTTTTCGTTGGAGCTTTTTTAAAATATAAAACTACCTAACGAACTTTCTTTATGCATGCGCTGATGTCCTTCGTCTGATCTAGCGTGTCTTGCAGGCGACCGGTTTCAACGTAGTTAGCTGATTCAGGACCATCCAAATCTTCGTGGTCGTCGTTCAGACTATCAGCTGCTTCATCAACTCTTTAATCTGGAATGGACCTCATATTATAGCGAACATCGCAAACTGCCAAGTGGATGCTATGCGCCAAACAAATATGTTGCTCTGTACCAACTAGTCTGCCTACTTTTCGCATTTCGTTTGACCCATCAGTTACGATGGTAACAATGTCTTTTCCTAGAGAAACATTAAACTCATATCTAGGTAGTTTCCAGCTGTCATTGATATTCTTACTCGCACCAAGCTCCAGTAAGAATTTACTAAGTAGATGTTTATATTTATATAGCGCCTATTTGCAGTCAAGGTCCATTAATCAAACATCAAACTGAACCGTTCACCTGAGATACTAGCCTGTTATATCTTATTTTTTATTATTTTCTTTATCCTGCTTGCATAGCCAACAACCTTTTTTTGATTGTTGTTAAGGATTTTGGTAAATCTGTGTATGCATTCGCTAGTATTAATTTCCTCAAATCATTCGATGTAACGAATGCACTAAATGCGAAACAGTCCATACTTATTTATTTACAAACCCCTTTGTATTCTCTTGTTAGCTGTTACATCGGTTTGTTTTGCTCTATTCTTTACGCATTTTGATGTGAGCTAATTGTTTTCTCATAAATATGGATTCTACTTGCACTTTTCGAGTCTTGCTGTCACTTGATTGCCGATAATGCTTGACTCCCGGCCCCGAAATCCCAGCCAATTTCTGATCCCGAAAATCCCGGGATTAGGAGTCATCAATCCCGGGATTTTCGGGACCAGAAATTGGCCGGGATCCCGGGATTCGGGATCCCGGGATTGGATTCGCTAGGTATGTAGCGCTGGTTCGACAGATTTGTCTCCCGTATAAGCATGTTGAATCGAGATCAGAATAACACAAATCTTTCTAAAATCTTCAGTAGAAAGGAGCTAAAACAAATCGGTCTATAATCATTTGGTCTAGCGTGCGATGTTTTCCCTGCTTTAAAAATGAATACCACTCTCGTTTCCTGTCAACTGATAGGAATATGCGAAAGTCTTAATCAGGCATTGTATGGCCATGACCCCTAATGTCCACTGAATATTAGTTGGAGTGATATTATCCGGGCCCGGTGACTTAATTAGGCTAAAAGACTTGAATCACGATATTTTTCATAAATGTCGATGTTTTATATGCAGTAGAATCGTCAACCTTGATGTCGGGAACCAAATACTTTGCTTCCTCCCGAACGTAGATAGGAGCTCGCAATTTCTTTTGATAAGTACCTAGGTACCGAAGTTTCCGATGAATACAGGAAAACTAGTGAGACTGTGATCTCGTTCAAAAGGAGCTTGAAATTCTCAGCGAGAAAAGAATAATGGAATTATTTTTTATTTCAAAGGTAATCCCCTGAACTTTTTGCAATATCATAGAAAAAAATTAAGAAGCCAATAACCCAATAAAATCGTCAAGATTTAAATTAAATTCTTTAGTAGTATATACCTACATCCAAAACATGAAAACAACCAAAAAGGTGAACTTCGTGCTGTTGATTACAAATTTACGCTACGTCCGAAGATGATTTCTACACATTCGTTTTAATCTGTTACGATTAACAATAGGTTTATACAATCAAATCCAAAATAAGTGAAAGTTCTCTTCACTTTTACATAAATCATATCGAGATCCACTCGAATGAACCAGTTCTCCACAACAAAATCAACAAAAGACCTACAAAACCTATTAACTTTCATACCGCGAAATATAAAGAGATGAAAGTAGCAATAAACAAAATTGCTTATTACCAAAACCATGAAATCATAACAAACTCAAAAAAAATCTGCTGCATCAGCTCTACTCTACTGACACGACACCGTCGTCATTCACAGCTACAAAATACAAATTGAAATCATCATTCCAATAAACCAAAACGACATGTTTATTCGAAACACTTAAAATTATATTCTTCTACCAAAAATCGTCGCAATCCTCCACAACTCAAAGCCAAGTCAGCGCAAAAAGAAAAATTGCGAAAAATTAAATAAATGAGTTTCGGTCACATTTCATGCAAACATATCTATTTCTTGTGTGCGCGGAACGCTGCCGCTCCAGAAAATAAGATAACAATCTAAAATTGTCATTTCGTGATTTTCACTTTATTTGCACGATTACACAAAGTCTCGTCATTAACATCAACATTCTACTTTTCCGTTTTCATTCATTAATTCATGGCTCATTTTTTCAGTTTTGTTTTTCGTCGTTTTTTCGTGGGGGACAGCTAAGCAAATCGGATTATTTCCGCACGCTTAGAAATAGTTTCTTGTTCATATTTACCATTACCGCACCCAAACTGTGATTTATACGGAGCAGCAAGCACATCATGCAAGGAAATGATATAGGCATGTGAACGACATAGGTGTGCTAATGATAACGATGAGAACTTTATCTAAAGGTGAAAAAATAGTTAATGTTTTGACGGGCCACTTTGAGGTTTTGGAATTCATGGCGCCAATTAGGTGTGTACTTTGCAATTGAGTAATATGCCCGGTGCTAAGGGACGGGTGAAATGGTGGGTGGGAGGTGGTAGGGCTGTTATAGATATGTGTCGGTTTACTTTTATTTGATTTGTTTATTTCTTTGAATAAGAAGGTATAGTAGTCAGGGGCGGATTTGACCATTTCGCCGCCCTAGGCCTCAGAAATATTTGCCGCCCTTTTCGTGAATTATATTATATGCAACAATGCGCGATTTTTTTCGATTCCCTAGAATTCTTCGCTGTTTTTCGTTGCACCCGAGCTCACAAAAAAGGAATATCAGAGCAAAACCGGCACCGGTTCCTTCGTAAAAATTCCCTATTATTGCGCCCTTGCCACACAAATAATTATTAAAATACAAACACGGTAAAGAACCTAAAAGTACCTAAAAAAAAGAATCCAAAAATACCAATTTTGATGAGTCCAAAACCGTATACACCTTTGCATCGCATGTAACTCCAACGTCTTCGCTAAAAATTTTATAAGTAAGTTTACTATTCCGTTCAAAGTTTGCTTCCGCACTTGACGAGATCAACTATGAACTCGACTATTGTAAATTAATGTTCGATATGTTATTAGTTAAAGATGGACCCGAAATATTTTGACCTATGTTCTAGATTTCATTTTATAGAAATTTTTTTATAGAAATTAATTTCAGTCATGAAGTACAATTTAAAAAACATTTCGAAAATAAAGAGATTCGCATGTAGTTGATATACCCTGTACCATAAAAATAAAAAAAAAATTATCTGAAAAATCAATGCACGCAAATATTTACCTCTGATAAGCTTTTCCTAAATTGAAGAGGTATTATTTGGGTTCTTTTTAGGCTCTTTTTAGGTATTTTCAGATTCTTTCTAAGTACTTTTTAGGTATTTTTGAGTTTCTTTGGCCCTTTACCGTGATCGCATTTCGATATTTATTATAAGTCCAACTTTTTAATGTCCGAAAAAAAATCATTAGAGGTGAATTTTCGCGTGCATTGATTTTTTAGAGAATTCGGTTGGCTTGAGGTGTTAGGCTCATTCGACTCAGATATATGTACATATACGACAGAAAAAAAACTGCTACCCAAAAAGAAAATCGAAAAGGAGCTTCCCCAAAAAAAAATCGAAAATTTGCCGCCCCCGAAATTTGCCGCCCTAGGCCCGGGCCTACCGGGCCTAGTGGTAAATCCACCCCTGATAGTAGTATCGCTTTTGTTTGAGCTTTGAAAGCCAACTCATTGAAGACACTCGAAACTAAATTACAACAGTGTTTTTAAAGAATTTCACGACGAGAAATCAATAAGTGCATTTACAGTTTTATTGAATAATTTTATTGTTTGACACGGTCGAAAGATATGTCCCTAAAATTACGAAAAAGGATAAACTTTCTGAGCCTTGGCTAGATAAGACTGTTAAACATAAGAAAAATTGTAGAAATAAGCTTTACAAATCAATAAAAAATAATGTCGACTCTAGCCATCGTATTAAAGAAGAATACAATGCAGTGGCCAAAGAATACCATGAAAAGTTTCACGAAGCATAAGGGGCATTTCACGTGAAGCGGACAACGAAAAAAAGTCGAGGTTCTGGATTTCGTCCATATTGTGCATAATGGTACTTCTAGAAGATATGAATGTGAATGCGCAAGGTTTAGCTGCCAAATTATGGGCTTCTGAATAACTGACGAAATTGATGAAAGGTTTTTTTCGGAAGCGGATTCTGGGTTTCAAAACAAAATCTAAAAAACATAAACATATTGATTGATATAGAAAATTAGCTTTTCTTTTTAATTTTGAAATTAGATTTGAAAAATAAATTTTTTTTCCTATATGAAACCGGAAGTAGACACTTCAACTCGTAAATTGAATAATTTGGACCAGGTTATTTTTGTTTATTTTTATAACGCTTAAAATATACTTATTTTATCATAAAAGTTTTAGTTTAGTTTAGGAGGTAGGTGAATTTCAATATATACAAGTCGCATGGGGCGTGGTACCCAGAGCTTGCTTAGGACCGCTAGTTGGCCCAAAAACAAAAATTGATATCGAAATGTGATTAGTAGCGCCATCTCTTATTTGAAAAAGGTTTTATTTTCCCATAAAAACCTAATTAAAATATATGACGCGTATATAATATATTTGATGACAAGCCAATTCAAATTTTCCGTTATTTTTCGAGTTACTGTTCAACGCTTGCAATGACTATTAATTTCGTTGATAAGTTAAAGAGTCTTAATTATGTGTATTATGTCTCCGTTCGGCTGTCGATGTTTCAATCCATTCGATTTGAAGTTTCATCGGAAGGCTAAAGAATTAAGAAAAATTCCAAGAATATTAGCAGAAAAGAAATTATGTCGAATCTGCAGGAAAAAACTGATCGTAGAAACACCTCTAGTTATTAAAAAAAAGAACTCTTTTAAGAAACGAGAGTAGAATTGTAAAAATTGTGAAATAAATTCATTTGCCCATACACAAATAGCTTTTTTTTCACTAAGTAAATCAGCATTAGCAATTTTTAATATTTTATCTTCTATATGTAAATGATACAAGTGATATATAATAGTTTTACTACAAATATTTTGCTTTGACACTCACTAGCTATCATAATCAAGCTCCCGGTACCACGCTCCATGTATTGAAATTCACCTACCTCCTACACTCTAAAAAGTGGGTCTATAATTAATACTTTGATAATAGGAAATATATAAATTTTTTCGTTTAAAATAACGAATCAAAAATTTTTTTACACATTCGATGTGCATTTTTTTTGCTTTTACGTCATATCAGCTAAATAATACACAGCTTTTTATAAATTGAAGCAAAAAAGAGTGTAAATTTACTAGTTTGCTATTCACCTTTGCGCCAAAGCCATAAAATTGCACCATTTTTTAGGGTAAAATTACACGATTTGATCGTAAAAAAATATTCATTTTAAGGAACTTTTGTAAATTTACATCTTTAATAGTAGGAAACCAGTTTCCTACTATTATGAGGGTAAAATTCAACCAAAATTTTTTTAAGTGCATACTACTGGCCATCCCATTCTAAATTTTTTATGATAAAATAAGTATACTTTAAGCTTTGTTTTTGTTATAAAAATAAACAAAATTAACCTGGTCCAAATTATTCAAATTACGAGTTTAAGTGACTACTTCCGGTTCCACACAGGAAAAAAAATGGTTTTTCAAATCTAATTTCAAAATTAAAAAGAACAGCTAATTTTCGATACCAATCAATATGTTTAATGTTTTTTTCAGAATCCGCTTCCAAAAAAACTTTTATCAATTTCGTCAATTATTCAGAAGCCCATAACTCGGCAGCTAAACCTCATAGAAACAAAAACTTGTGCATCCACATTCATATCTTCTAGAAGTACCATTATGCACAATATGAACGAAATCCAGAACCTCGACTCTTTTTCGTTGTCCGCTTCATGTGAAATGCCCCATAAGACAGATTTATTAAAACTACCGGCGAGACATATAATCCACAAACCCAAAAAGTTTTTTGACTTTGTGAATAAGAAGCGGAAAACAACTTGGTATCCCTCTTCTATGTGTAATAAAACCTCAATGTCTTCTTCTCCTCAAGAAATTTGCAACTTTTTCGCAGATAACTTTCAAGACGCTTTTAATCCAGCCAGTACTTCATCATCCTGTCATTCCCCAAGAGTAACTATTTCTAGAGATGATATTTCTAAAGCTATCTTGGACCTTGATAGTATCAAAGGCCCTGGACCTGTCTTCTTCCTTGAACGTTTCTTATTAAATGTGTCGCACAGTTAATCTCTCCTCTTCACATTATATTTAACACATCTCTTTTTAACACATCTCTTTCTTCTGGGTACTTTCCATCGTATTGAAAATGCTCCAATGCGGCACCAATATTCAAAAATGGTGATAGAAGTTCAATTCAAAATGATAGAGGTATTGCCATTTTATCCGCTATTTCTAAACTGTTTGAAAAATTCATATGTGGTAAACTATCCCCTCTGGTCGATGCTCGAATTAACGAGTAGCAGCATGGTTTTAGGAAAGGTCGTTCTATCACTACCAACTTAATAGTGCTTGTTTCTCATGTTCTTTGCAAAATGAAACGCAGTCTACACTGACTTCAGCAAAGCGTTTGACCGTGTTGATCACTCCATTTTGATTTTCAAGCTGCAGCAATTTTGAATTGCCAGATCTCTACTAAGATGGCTTAGCTCTTACCTCCACAACAGCTCACAACATGTAAAATTCCATGGGCTTAATCTCTAAAAAAAAATGCATGTCAATTCAGGTGTAGCTCAAGGTATCTTGGCACTTTGCTTTCTAACATTTTTATATCAGACTTGTCAGAGGTTTTATCTGATGCATTTACTCTACGTGAACGACCTGAAAATTTATTATATGTACTATAAATCCGCCATCAGATGCCACCTTTATTCAATTAAAACTAAATTCCCTCGGACAATGGTGCAGCGTGAACAACCTACCTCTCAATATCGCAAAATGTCATGTGATTAGCTTTTCTCGAAAAAGTACGCTCGTACATTATACGTACCTTTTTAGCAATACGGCGCTTAGTAGGATCGACAATATAGATCTCGGTGTGGTGCTGGACGAAAAGCTCCGCTTTAATTTTTATTATGAAAAAATGATTGCTCAAGCAAGTAAATGACTTGTTTTCATTAAGCGACGCGCAAGGGAGTTTCAAAACCTTTGGGTTACAATATACACCGCGCTCGTTCGCCCTCTTCTTGAGTATGCTTGCATTATCTGGAACCCGGTTTTCAAAATTCACAGCCAGAGATTTGAATCTATTCAAAAGCAATTCTTGTTATTCGCTCTTAGAGGTCTTTACCATCCTTGTGATTTTAGCAATTTACCGTCACATGAATCTCGCCTTAGACTTCTAGATTTGTCATCTCTTGCATCCAGAAGATTAATGTTATCTGCCTGCTTCAGTTTCGATGTCATTAGAGACACTGTTAATGTCGATTACTTGCAGGAAAGATTTGTGCTTTATCAGCCCGTGAGAGTGACTAGATTCCGACGAATGCTAGTTGAATATAAGCATAGCACCGCATATAATGAGCCAACAAATAGATGCTGCAAAATATTCAACAGTGTGAGCCAACGCTTTTCACCACGGTATCCAAAGCGTCCTTTAAAAACAGAGCTACTAAGTCTCTCTTATCCTACCCTTTCTAGTCTAACGAGCAATCGAAATGCAATGTATGTTCGTCTACACCAAGTGCGTCTGCTCGCGAACAGAGCGTTGCATCCGAACCAGCGAACATTTTCGGTGGAGACGTATCTCAAATGCATCCCGCGAGCAGCTCGCGCACAGCTCTTCTGTTTGTTGGCGCTCAGTGCGCGAGCATCTTTTGGTGTAGACGATAGCTTGCTGGCTGAGCGGGAACAGCACGAACGCAGCGCGTTTGGTGGATACTAGCCTTAATAATCCCTAGCATTTGTTTGGTGAAATATATAAATAAAGTATCATCCTCAAGCCAATTTGACTTTTTTAAAAAATGAAATTAAACAAATGAAAATGTTAATGATCGTCTTTGAGTTGTAATGTAAGAGGCCTTTTAGGTCATTACCGCCTGCCGGACGAACTGGTAAAAGGCGGAGGTGTGTACCAGTGGGTGTTGAGAAACATACTGCTGAGATAGCCATTGCTATAGAAATCCCACGAATTGATCGGCCACTGAGGACTAAGTGGACGGCAGAATCAAGCCTTGAGCACACCGAGGAAAGTCGGATTAGGAAGGAAGCTCAGGAAGTGTCTGACGGACACCCACAAGAAAGAAAAAGTGGTAGTGAAAAAAGTAAACCACCAGAAGAACCTATTGAATAAAAACAGCTTCAGAAAAAGGGTGCTCCGCAGGGAAAGAGTAAACCAAAGGGTTTAGGAAAAGAGGAATAGGAGAATCAGACGGAGACAGTTGTGAAAAACTGTATGCTGTTATCTTCAAACCAGCTCCGGGGATGTCCTGGCGGCGATCCGCCAAAGTATCTCCCCTGATGAAACTATGGCACAAGTAGGGTGAATATAAAAGACGGCAGAAAGAGGGGTTTTTATAAACACCGCGCGCTGTAATGATCGCGTTAAATCGCAGGACTCGATCCGGGCCACCATAGATGACCAGAAAGACGTGAAGCTCATGGCTTTTAGAGTCAAGATCGAGCTTCTGATTTTTGTTTGCTTCACATTCAGCGAGGAGATGGCATCCGTCATTAAGGAGAGGAAGAATCCAGCGAGGTGAAAATCTTGCTTTTCCACCCTAACTCAGGAGAACATAGAAGAGTCGTGTCGCAGAGCCGTTGATAAGGTGGGCACACCGTATTGCCGATATTGTAATGCTGCCTCCTCACTGTGGGCCATCATGTGGCCCATTGTGTAGACGGGCGATGGTTTGTAGTGGCCGACAGTGACGAAGCATAGAAATGATGATGGCATTCGGAGCGGTTTTTCAGACGATCAAGACTTAATCAAAGCGGTCCATAATGCGCAACCGAAAAATTATGACTGGCCCATCTAATGGGCAAGTATGTGGAGGCAACTTTGTGTTGGTGGCCATCATTGTGGCTATTATTGCGGCCATTGCAGTGGCCGACAATGCTCCGTACACATTCTTTGTGTGCAGTTATTTCACGACTTTGAGGTGCATCTTTGAATCCACGATTGGCCTGGTCACGCCAAGTACGATCGAAGAAAATTGGTGCGCAGTCTCAAAATACTTTGAGAAAGTACTTCGCATTACCGATATAAATATTATTTTTTTTAGCACAAGTGAATTTGCCATGAAAAATTGTTAATTTGATTTCAAAGCTATCTCAAGTAAATTAATAAGCCATTATTTCAAAAATAGAATAATAATTAATGAATAAACTATTATTCAAATAAAATAATATTATTCAACATGTTTATCTCACTTCATTCATGTTTGAAATATATAAACTACTTAAACAATGCACGAAAATAATAATAACACATAAAACTCACTCGTGAAAAGATTTCCGCATATCACAACTGAATTTCCATTGAGAAACTTTTTGATCAAGTACCCACGTAAAAACCATTTAACATTACTCATATAGATTACTCATGTGTGGACTTGAAATTAAATTAGAGCACAGTATGTCAGCGTTAGATATTTAGATAGAATCTCGTATAGCTGACGGCCGTGACTTGTTTTGGGATTGGAAGTCAAGAGCACTAAACTGGTTGTCTATTTCTATTTTTACGAAATTACCAGGCATACGTGTACAAGTGCAAGTCAAATCTACATAAAACTTAGTAAGAAGGTACATACTCGTCTGAAAAATCGGTTATTCTAGAGTGCTCTAGTGTATGCCGTTAATTTGGTGATTAATCAAATTTGAATTTGGAAAAATGGGTTTACCTCAAGATATTGCTATACGTTTTCATTGTTTGGTATTTACTCGTAGTTTACTATTAATTAAGCTGCAACTCAAGCGAGAATAGAAGAGCATTTAACGGGTCATGAGCGATTCAAAAAAAGGTTTGTAAAAATCTTTTGAATTGTTTGAAATTTCACAGGAAGATTAATTGATTTCGTAGATAGAAGGAAATTATAAGATGTGTAGTAATGATATTGTAATAGTGAAATAGAGTTTTCTCTTGGAATGAATATTGAATTTGAGTGAAATACAATTTGGGTGATACGACCGCTAGAATAACTGATTTGAAAAATAGTTTAACTTTTATTAATTGTTTGACCATAGCTTAAATTTCACCTCCTCCGTGTATAGAATCACTTAGTACAGAACATAAACGCATTTACTTATTGGATTTAAAATGATATGGTTATATTACATATGCTATTAGATTTTTCATTGAATGAAAATATTTTAGTGATGATCTTTTGCACGATTTTTGAACAAAACTTCCTTAAATAAACTAGTCTAAATCATTTTAATAAAAAACCGATTTTTCCTTTCGAAGCTAGATACATTGAATTTTGTGACAAATATCGATATTTCGAGGGTAATCTGCCCTCTTCTTCAGTGCCTATCGGGCTAATCTTAACCTAACTTAGGTATGTTATTTAAAGAGCTTACTTTTAAAGTATTGACTTACACTAATTACCAACTCATTGTTTATTAATTACTTTACTTAAATTAATTAAATTTTCTTCCTACTATCAAATGAATGTTCAAATTAACCTGAACAATGGTGATGCACAGTTTCGTTGGTCTGTGTTTAGTCTTTTATTCATTGGGGTTTTCCATATGTACAGGCTTTCGTACGCATCCAGTTTTCGTACCTGCTGTACCTCCTTAATCACCTCCACGTTGTCCCATGTTCATGTACTAATGCTGTATTCCTTTTCCTCGCTGAAGCTGCTTCCCGTTTATGTTCCGTTAGTCTAACACCAACTAACCGTTTCGTTTGACCGATATTTTGTCGCATTCTGAGCAGGTAATTTTATCAACTCCTCATTTTTCCTTTTTATCCTTTTTGTCTTTCACGTGACATATTATAGTACCTAATTTTTTAGTTTTACTGGTTGGAACTGCTTTAATATCAAGCGTTCAAGAAGTTCCCGAACTTTTTTTAATATTGACGAAAAAATAATTGGAACTCTTATGGCTGTTTTTGGTTTTCTCCTGCGTAAAGAGCGTCGTTAAAAGATCACGCTGTATTCTATACTTGTTGACAAGATTTCCAATTATCTTCTCGTCAAACCCATTTTTCCTCGCCGTATCTTTAAAATATTTAACTTCTGAATTAAGACTTTCCTGATCCATGGGCACTGTTAATAATAGCTGGTGAATCATCGAATTAAAGGGCGCCATTTTTTGGGAATGCAAATGATCAGACGTAGGTGGTGTTGTCCTCTGGGTGTGTGTGGGCTTCCGGTAGATCTTCTCCAGTCTGTCCATAAATATCTCACTCATAAGTGGGGATAAAGGATTTCCCATTGCAACACCTTTCATCGCTTTAAAGTATTTCCCCCTGAAAGTAAAATAACTTTCATTCATGCAAACCGAAACGAGTTTCAAAAAGTCGCCCTCCGGTGAGCTATTCCTCTCTAATAGCCAGTCCTCAAAGAACGTGAGTGCTTGTTTTACCGGCACGCTTGGGAACAGAGCCTTGACATCAAAGGATACAACTAGCTCATCTTCCCCTATTGTTGCCACTCTTCCAAGCCGCTCCACTACCTCATCTCGATTTTTTACTGTTCTATCGCTAATCTTCCCTAAGGCCCTACACTCGTTTACAATCCACTTTGCGATTCTCCTTGTTGGAGCGTTTGTAGTGGTGACAATTTCCCTAAGCTCACTTCCTTCCTTATGTATTTTTGGAAGGCACCTTATTCTTGGCAACGACGGGTTTGAGACCCGCAGCTTGTTCACCTCTCGAATCGTCCCTTTGCACTCTTTCAAGACTCTTTCATCTCGTTTGATAGAGTCTGGTAAGGGATCTTTTCTAAGCTCATGGTAATCCCCGTTGTTGAGTTTTTCCATAACTAATCAGTCATATTCGTCTTTGTCCATTACGACCACAGCATTTCCTTTATCGGCTTTGGTATAAAAGACCGGTTTAGCACCCAACTCTTTGATCACTCTTTGTGCCTTCCCAGTGTTCCCCCTCTTACGACTTTCCTTCCTGATGAGTTTAGCCACATTGCCTCTAATCTGTCCTTTCTCCTCTTCTGGGAGGGTTAATAAACAATTAGTTGGTAATTAGTGTAAGTCAATACTTTAAAAGTAAGCTCTATAAATAACATACCTAAGTTAGATTAAGATTATACCGATAGACACAGAAGAAGAGGGCAGATTACCCTCGAAATATCGATATTTATATCGATATCTAGCTTCGAAAGGAAAAATCGGTGTTTAATTAAAATAATTTTTTTACAAGCTAGGAAAAAATGGGTACACATTAAAAACAATAGTCTAAATCCTTTGATACCAATGGTCTGAGCAGGCGGAGCGAAACTAGGCAGTTGATACCTTTATTGCATAATTAATCATAAGCAATTGAATAGGGTCTTATGCTCTTAAATTAAACGACCGAAGCCCTAGTCCCATTTATTATGGTGTTTTACTACCGACGTATTTTTCACTTTTTCGTTGTTGTTAGAATCTGCTCCACTCCATATAAATTAATTGATTGAAACTTGATATATCTTCAGTTATACTACGAATAAAAAAAAATCGCCTAAACAAATATTTAAGTCATTTGAACAAAATAGAAGTTACACTCATCGACATTTTCCATTCTCTTATCAGTTCAATGAGTATTTCCAGCTATAAAATGATCTAATGTTTGACAAAAACTTCAAACCCATCGATTGAAAGTAGATATTGTTATCATAGCTTTATGAAAAAAAAGCTGCAAACTTTAAGATAAAGCCACTTGTGTTATAAATTTCTTCACATAACACTTAAGTAAACAAATGCACGAAGTTGCATAACAAATACCAAATCATCCGATAATAACTTTATCTTAACTTGCAAATGATTAAATGCTCGGCGTTCGCTTGAACCTCTCGTTTTAGCAGTTGTATTAGAAATACAAATGTGAATATCTGTATGTAATGAGTATAAATTGATATGTTCATACAAAAAAATGAGTCAGATGTTTATTCAATTTAACTATCATATCTAACCGAGATAAATTTACCATATATTTAACTATTATAAACCACTATTTTATGATGATTAGTAACTTGATTATCAATAAAAATTAATGGAGCTAAAATTAACTCCAGTGAGAATTGTTTGAAATAGCTAATTAGATATGGAATATAGATTTTTTAGAAACAAGTTTATTGATTGATTTACGATTTATATTGAATTTTCGTCTTGATGAGATTGTTGTATTAATCTGTTGGAAAATTCAGTGAAAATCGATAATGAAGTTTAACGGCTACTAAAAACTATATCTAATAGATGTGAGTTGGAAAGATGTATAAGTACTAGATCATTTTGGCCTAAGCTTAGAGATGACAATAAAATTTGACACAATTTTAAAAGAAATGAATAAAATGTAGGCTAATTCTTCAAATGTATATAACATTTCAACTCTTAGCAAAATTATTATCTCTTAAAAATCAGACATATAACTAGGCAAAATACCAGTTTATTGCGAATTAATTTTTTCCTTTAATGTTGGCTATAAAATCTCTATTACGTTATCCTGAATTTAATCGGTTAATCTATCAAATAAATCAAAAAATGTATATTACTAAAAAAATCCTAATCATGATTTATTTAAAAAAAAACTATCTCTCATTTCTTAAAGCAGAGATACAATAAAAATTTCAATCAAGATTAAAATGAAATCTCTTCTTCAGACTTATTCGTAATGACTAATCGAGTTCATTCAATGTCTTTTGCGGTTATTTCAATTTCTATGATACTATAATAACTCAAATTGACTATCATCGGCTGAATCATTTCAATAACGCATCGATGTTTATACTTACGTAGATGAAGAAAACAAATGAGATCAGTATGAGTCAGATATGAAAAGTGATGATCACATTATCAGACGTAATTTAAGTTGGAAACAAGTATCTATAGATAGTCTTAGTTAACATGTACTTTATTATTCAAGTTTAAAATTAACTGATATGCCAACAATTGAAGGAAGGATACTATTATATTCAACTGAAAAGGCTTAATAAATGTACGATTTGAGTACTCATATTATTTATATTCTGTGATTTGAATTTTTGTTGTTTTTCTTTCGTTGCATTAAATTTGATTTGTTATTTATTTTGATCTAGTTTCTTGACATTAGTAATTTGATCATCAAAAAGTTTTAAAATCTAAATATAATCAAGTGACAAAATTGGAATACAATAGTTTCATAAAGTATAAGAAAATGAATGAGAAACTTAGAGGTTATTTATTTTTCAGCAGATGCAACTCTGTTTCTGTTCAGAGCACTAAGTAACTGAATTTTAGCACCAATCGACGTTGAAGAAGAGACCATGATAATTCCAGCCTGTTTATCAAAAATGTAATTACATCTTGCTAGATAAAAATGTACAAAAAACAAGAAAAAAATTAAGAAGATGGATACAAAGATACAAACATGAAATTTAAAACAAAAACTCTAGCGGATAAAAACCGCTAGAAAAATTGTTTTTCGGAAGAAATGGGTAGGTTTAGCTTCATAATGAACATGGTGTAAATTTTTACTTAATCAATTTCTTGTACTAACACCTTATTGTCACAATACATTTATAGCATATGCAAATTTAATGATAGCATTTCTCAGCGCACAAGCGACCAATTTTTTATGGTGATAACTGCGTCGGAAGATATGGGGATAGAAAGTCTTTGAGAGTTACCGTAAATACACTCACGGTAAAACTCAACACTCCTAAGCGCTGCTCAAAGCCATCTCCCATGGCGGAACAGAAAATTATGTTATCAGAGAAGACAAGTCCAGGAACTGTTCAAATTGGCCAAAGTATCTGAGTGCAAAGAATACTGGGATGAATACAAGAACGTTTTAAAACTCTGCAAATCAGAAATACAGAAAGTCAGTAAGAAAGTAAGTTGCTGCTGGAAGAAACTGCATGGCAGAATTGAACCCACTTACAAAACGGTGAGATTTAGGAAACTGGTTGCTAAAAACTTTGTTACGCCAAGTTTAATTTGCAAGCCAAATGAGGGCTGGACAAGCAAAAACTCGGAATCGTTGAAAATCCTCGTAGATACTCACTTTTCGGGCTTTTTATACGACTCCCACACCCATTGGTGGGCAAGTGTCCAGCTTTCGTGATGCTGAAGTTATAGGTGCAGTTGTGACTCGACACTTGAAGATCGACACTTTCAAGACCTTCAAGCCCACTGGTCTGGATGGAATTCTGCCTGTCATGACCAGAAGACAAGAACGCTCACCATATGCTGGGTAGTTCCATTTTATAAATGTGGTCTAGTGCACTGAAAAAAATCCACATAGCGCCCAGAGCCATGTAACATAGCGCATTATTTATGGCCCCATACGCCATGTACATAGTACTCTGAGCCATGTAATATGGCTCCCAGCGCCATAATGTCAGAATCTACATAGCGCATGGTCCCATGTTACATGGCGCAGCATTTATGGTGCCACACGCTATGTACATAGTATCCTGAGCCATGCAGTATAGCTCCCAGCGCCATAATTACATGGCGCAGAAATTATGGCCCCACACGCCATATTACATAGTGCCATGAGCCATGTAATATGGCTGCACTACAATTATAACTCGCAGCCATGCTGTGTGAGGAGATGTATAAATGTCAGCAAGCTTCTTGAAGTTATTTATCCCTCGGGAATTTTCAGTTCGGAGCACCGAACTGAGAAGACTCGTGGCGTTTTGTTGGATGTGAACTGGATCATCTTCAGATGCACTGAAAAAACACATAGCGCCAGAAGTCATAATTTATAGACTTCTGGCGCCATGTACATAATCGATTTCACATAGTTCCACACGCCATAGTGCATAGGAGCAGACGCTATGCTTATAGCCCTCCACGCTATGTACTATAGTCCTCCACGCCATGTACTATATTCCTCCACGCCATGTACTATAGTCCTCCACATCATGTACTATAGTCCTCCACGCCATACAGTATAGTCCTCCACGCCATACAGTATAGTCCTCCACGCCATACAGTATAGTCCTGCACGCCATACAGTATAGTCCTGCACGCCATACAGTATAGTCCTGCACGCCATACAGTATAGTCCTCCACGCCATACAGTATAGTCCTCCACGCCATACAGTATAGTCCTCCATGCCATGTAATATAGTCTGCCACGCCATGTACATGGCGTGGAGGCCTATGTACTTTTCACCATGTATTATGGCGTGTGGCGCCATATTTTATCACAATCCCTAAATCGACTATGTACATGGCGCCAGAACTCTATAAATTATGGCGTCTGGCGCCATGTGTTTTCTCAGTGTGCTAAATCATTTACCAGCAGCCTACAGGACCGCTAAGGTTGTTTTTAATACCCAAAGTAGGTAAACGCAACCATGCGTATCCGAAAAACTACAGCTTCCTTTCTATTCAAAGCATTCGAAAGACTGTTAGATCTCCATATCAAGAAGAGTCAAACTCTGTCGAGAGCACAAAATAAAAAAAAATGTAATTCAGTTCTCTATCAGCTGCAACCCTTAGACCGGTACGAGGTTTGTCGTGGGATTGCTTGCTAAATGCGTACACGAAAGGGAAATTTGTGGAGAAGGCTCTCTATAGGATAGGTTTTGAAGTAGAATAGGCACTTCATTATAGGGAATACAACATTGAAGGCGCCTTTGATAATGTGCATACAAGAGCCATTTTAGGAAGCCTCCGTGCAACCAACACTCAATGCTATATGCAGCTAGATAAGCAGTAACCTTAAGTAAAGGTTCGGAACAAACGGGTGCGCAAATCATAAGGAAGGTTCACAGAGCTACACCCCAAGGAAGATTTTGATCTTTCTTGAAGAACCTAGTGACAAACTCAATTTTAAAAAGGCTGAAGAGCAAGGGACTTATGTTTGTCGCCTATGATAATAACATTTCGATCATAGTCTTAGGTTGGTTGTCATATACCTTTGGCCAGTTTCCACAAGAGAGGAGATAGAACCCCTCCTTGGAGTTTGCTTCTCTTAGCCTTCCTTATGGCTTGCGCTCACCCTCCCACTCTACTAATATGAGCATTTGCTTAAGCATGTTGCTTATCCAGCTACAAATAGTGGGGTGGGTGTTGGTTACGTGGAGGCTGGTTACTCTCTCTAATGGCTGTTGTATGCACATTATTGAAGGCAATACCTAGAAAGGCCCCCAAAGCGTACTCTTTGCTGTCATTATAATAGAAGAGGAAAATTCAAGCTATATAATTTCGGCAGGAGAATGTTGTGACCCATATTGTCGAATGCCTTTTCAAATTTTGCATATACTACTGTGGGCAAAAAATAGTAAGACTTTTTAATTTAAATTTCGCGCGGAAATCCATTCGTCGAAATTTTTTTTTTCTACGTTGGTATGACTGTCAGTGACATCTGTGCCAAATATCACATCAAAGTAATCATAAGTGTTTAGTATACGCTTGTCTTTCTGAAGTACAAAAAGTGCATTCGGCGATTTTTACAATGAGTGAAATTATTCAACAAAGAAGTTCCATTAAATTTTGTGTGCGGAGTGAAATTTCTGGTGCCGAAACGTTCAGAATGTTGCAAAAGGCCTTCGGTGATAATTGTATGTCGCGAGCAAGTGCTTTTGATTGGTACAAATTATTTAAAGAGGGTCGAGAACGCGTTGACGACGAACCACGTCCAGGAGGACCATCAACATCAACTGATGATTAACACGTCCATCAAATCAAGAAATTGGTGCTCAAGAATCGACAATTAACTATCAGAGACTTTACTGATATCGTTGGAATATCGGAAGGATCAGTGAAAACCATTTTAAAAGATCATTTGGGCCTAAGAACAGTAAAAGCACGATTGGTTCCAAAATCACTCAATTTTCTTGAAAAACAGGGTCGCGTTGACGTCTGTCAAACAATGCTTTCCGACTACCAGGATGTCATAAAACGTATTATAACTGGCGATGAGTTTTGAATCTACGCTTACAACGCGGAAACAGACGATCAATCAGCCGAATATCGTGCCAAAGATGAGCCGAAGCCGAAAAAACCACGTCAAAGTAAGTCAAAAATCAAGGTCTTGTTGACAGTTTTCTTCGATCATCGAGGTGTGATGCACTCCGAATTCCTTTCGGCTGGCCAAACTGTCAACAAGGAATACTATTTGAGTGTTATGCGTCGTTTGTGCGAAGCAATTCGTAAAAAGAGGCCGGAATTATGGGCCAACAGCTTTTGGTTTTTGCACCACGATAATGCACCGTCGCATACCGCATTGATTCTTCGTGAGTTTCTCGCCAAAAATTCAACCAATATCGTTCCACAAATAATCTTTTTGCCTTATTTAGCTCTGTGTGACTTCTGGCTGTTCAGCAAATTGCAGCGACCGCTGCATAAACGTTGGCATAAGTGTATTGCGGCCGGGGGGGATTACTTTGAGGGGGACGAAATAGATTTGGCAGAATAAATAAAGAATTTTAAAATTATGAACAAAGTCTTACTATTTTTTGCCCACAGTAGTATATTCTGCAATTCTGTATATATACTCGAAATTACTATTCAAAGGATTTGACAACGTAACTTTTAAAGTATATTAAAATTGTGGATGTAAAATGAACTTTGCGGAATCCATGCTCTCAATGGATATCATAAATATGTCACTCCCAAGACTTTTGGAGAAAGCTGGAAGGTAAAGATCTCCAGACTTGGGAATTGGGAGTATAAGAGCTACTTTTCGGGCAGCAGAAAATATGTGCTCGAAAAGACTATTATTGGATAAGATTCAAAGGCTCAGACTTAGAAACTCCTTGGTCTCCTTCAAAAAAATTATTGAAAGACCATCCAAGTCAGCACTGGATGATAGTTTCAGTGTTTTCACAATTGTTTCAATAGCCGATGGACTCAACATAGCAATTGGAAGTAATTGATTGCTAAGCATTTTGACTTTCCGTTTTTGTAGTAGACCTCAGCTCATGGTAGGCATCTAGACTGAGTGGAGGTGCTAATTTTTCTAGGTACTTGTTTTTGAGGTGAAAGTTCGAATTGATAGAATTATTAAATAAAGGATGCTGTTTTTTTTCGTTGAGGATATGTAATTAAATTTTTAAAAAATAGCTTGCAAAATACTGTAGCAATAGTTGACTGGGTCTTCACAGGATAACGGCAAAACGATATTGATCCAATGGAAAGAGCTTAAAATAAAAAGGATGTATTTAGGACTTTGAGACTTTGAAAAAAGGTGTATTAAAACTGAGTTTAAGAAGGGAATATAAATCACAAGAAAGATTTATCAATTTCGAGCTGATCGATGGGCATATTAGAGAAGACAAGATCCAAGTGATTGCGAACAAAATTGAACTGTAGAAGTGCACAATTGTTAATAAAAGCGCTTAAGTTGCCGAAAGTAATTGCTAAGTGATGTAACTTATACTTAAGATGCACCCAAGATTAAAAATTTCCAAAACATAACCAAGATTAAAACACTATCAATTTACATTCTGTATACTTGTTTTTACCATGTAAAAATCTGGACTAAAGATGAATTGATTTAAATAAACATCAGAGTTAATATTTATTTAAGGAGAGGAATAGAGAAAAACATTTTATTTTATTATTTAGAAAAAATATTTTAATAAAAAAACAAACAAAAAAACCGATATTTTCCTTTTGAAGCTAGATATATAATTTTTTTTAAAAATATCGATATTTTGAGAGTAATCTGTCCTCTTCTTCAGTGTCTATCGGTCTAATCTTAATCTAACTTAGGTATGTTCATAAAGGTTATTAGTTTGTGATCCCGGTTCGCTGCTTGTCTATAAATTAGCATAGACAACTTATATCGTCTCTAATGCTTATCAAAGCAGAGAATATTTGACACGGGAAACTCGATCGTTTTGCGGAATAAGCCTACGAAAGCAAAATCAAATCGAATTGTTTTTTGTGGGAACCGGTTATGATCAGTTAGCCTAACACCAACTAAACGTTTCGTTTGGCCGATATATATTTTGTCGCATTCTGGGCAAGTAATTTTATATATTCCACAATTTTCCTTTCTATCCTATTTGTCCATCAGTGACATAATTTAGTATCTAATTTTTTAATCCTACTGGTTAGAACCGCTTTTATATCAAAGCGTCCAAGAAGTTCTCGAACTTTTTGAATATTGACGAAATAATAATTGGAACTCTTATGGTTGTTTTTTGTTTTTCCTGTGTAAAGAGCGTTGATAACAGATCACACTGTATTTTATCCTTTTTCTTTTTGACAAGGTTTCCAATTATTTTCTTGTTAAATCCATTTTTTCTCGCGGTATCTTTAATATATTTAACTTCTGAATTAAGACTTTCCTGATCCATGGGCACTGTTAAAAGTCGGTTAATCATCGGATTAAGGGGCGCCATTTTTTGGAAAGCCAATCATCAGACGTAGATGCTGTTGTTCTCTGGGTGTGTGCGTGGGCTTCCGGTAGATATTAAATCAAAGAAGACCTTCTTTCCTTATGACCATTAAATCCAAGAAAGATAGTTTCTCATTGTTTTCGACTTTTATTGAAAATTGAAAAAATATTTAGAGATTATACGTTAGCAAGTTAAAGATCTCATAGGCAGGACCGTTATGCATAGTGAAAATGAAAATATAACGCCGCCTCATGCGGGCGCTAAAGGTATATCAAGAGATTTACTTAACCTCTTTCAAAGCGTAGATAGAGACTTTTTGACACTATGCACCTGGCACGGCCTATCCTCCTTAGAAGGGTATTTGACGTAATATAAACCACTTTGAGGTATGTCCGTGTTGGGCCCTCGTCACAGGTGAGCATTTTCAAGGGAATAGTGTTGGCTCTAGATAAAAGTGATTCCTTTTGAGGAACAAACTGAATATGGACTAAACCTGTAAAAACCACCATGCACATAGTTTGATTTTCTCTCCTTTTATTACTTTTGAAAAAAAAAAACAGATCATTTTATAACTGTTCTTTCCGATTCAGGCATACTCTGAGATGGGCTCTCATTTAAGATTCGGAAACATGAAATGCAAGAACTTTCCGCCAATTATTCTGCAATAGAGTTGGGTCGTACTAGGATTTTGACATATTAGGTATTCCTAGTACGAGTACAAAAAATATCTGTTCCAAATACCTGTTCCAAAAATACTAGCTAGTATTTTTAAAAGTATGTATATATACATACAAATACATACGATTTGCAGCGATGTAATGAAACTGTATGATTTGCCCTCCCCCACCCACCAGACACAAAGTTCCCAGGCTAGAATGGTGATGGTGCAAGAAGACCTTGAAAGAATACCGAGTCATCAGTCCGTGCAGCTTGTCCGTAACTTTCCAATGGTCGGTCACTTATTTGGCAAGTCTTTCTCCAATCTAGGAGTCATCTAAAGAAAAACAATCAAATTCAATCAATTTAATTTGATTTTTATTTTATTGTATGCACAAAATACCTCCTGTGTTCGTTCAAATTACCAATGTCGAAAAATTTACTAAGATATGACCAGCTAATCCTGTTGCCAATTATATGACTTTTCGTCGATCGATTTCTGATACCAAACTTTTCTTGGCTAATCTGAAACAGTCGGTAATGGCATCAATGCCAAAAATCAAAAATTACATAAATTTTCAATTCCCAAAACACCCGAAACAAACACCAAATCAGTCCCAAAGCAAATCAGTCTAAGTACGAGTACTCAAATATAATCTTTTTTCAAGTACAATACCATATACGAAAATACTCTAAAAATACGAAAATACTCGGTACGAAAATACTTGCAAGTACGGAAATACTAGCAAGTACGAAGTACTCGTGGGTATGAAAGTATGAAATACGAGTATGAAAGCACTTGCAAGTATGAAATACGAGTACGTATTAATATTAGTATTATTATTATGTTATGAATTCGGTTATGAATTGGAAACATTTCATAACCAAAAAGTACATAGCCGAGTCAAAAGTTCATGATACTTATTTATTTATTTATTTGGTGCGTATTGAATACAACAGACAAAACTGCCCAATTACAGATTGGATACAATGAAAAAAAAAATAGCGAGAACTAAATAAGAATATATGAATATAAGTATATAAAATATTATAATTAAAGTTAGAATAAAATAAAGTAAAATTAACTAAAGCAAAAAAGAAGACAAAAATCCATTACAAACATGAATAATCAATTCAACAAGAAATGAGCCCAAAAACAGATAGGATACAAAGAAAAAAATAAAAATAGTAAGAATTAAATGAGTAAATATAAATATAAATATATAAAAAATAATTAAAGTGGTAAATTCAATGAAGTAGAAATAAGTCGAACAAAAAAAAAACCAAAACCAAATTAGGATCTGAAGAGCAAAAATATACAAAAAATCTTAAAGTATTAAATAATAAAGTAAAATTAAATAGAGCGAAAAAGAAAAGAAAGAAATTTTACTTCGAACCATGTTTTTGAAACTGGAAATAGATTGTGGAAGAGGACCAAGTTGAAGACTATTGTGAGTGCGTAAGAGTCGTAAAACGGGAGAGTAGAAGAACAGCCAAAATAATATCACCTTCTATTGTGTTTCCTCTTACGTCGATATGACCTCTAGCTAAGTGTCTACCCAAATAATAGTCAATATCAAATGATACACCCCTATTTGATTATATTAATGACTCTTCATACGATAAAAAAGCATTTACTTCTATGGCGAACTTAATTTTTCATGTTATTGGAAGTAATGGAGGGCAAACAACATCAAATAGACTTTAAGAAAAAATAATAAATTAATATTTATTCAACCCATTCTTCGCTTATTACGAGGTATGTAGTAGTAGGCGCATATGCAAAGACTGCCAACTACGCGATATCCCGTAGTTTAGCTACAAGTTTAAGTTGATTACATTTGGTCACAAAATTAGTCCATAGTCGTTTGTCGCTCGAAATTTTGTTCGGTTGCTTTTAACAAATTTCGTGCCAAAATTGATAGCATAACTTTGGCAGTATGTTTAAACACTTTTTGACCAATATAATATACAATTAAACAATAGAAAAAGTGTGTTGGTTTTTACATAAAGTTTGCTTTATTTGACTATAGTATAGAATTTAATAAATAATCAAAATAATGGTCGCGATTGAACGGTTTTCGTTCACTATAAGTTTCAAATCATTTCTGTTTGAAATATTGTTTTAAAATTTTTATAAATTATTTTTTGGATAAAGAACCTCTTAAACAAGACAAATACAACAATATAACTTCATGTATCCAAATAACTTCATGTATCGGGCTGTTGTGCCACGATGACGATGATCCAAATTTCGAAACAATCTGGCTCTTGAGCGGGGCCTTCCACCTCAAGTGGTTCGTTGGAAATTCTCAATTAATTTACAAGCCATATTTTATCATTTAAATCATATTAACTCAGAATTCTGTTGAAGTGCATAAATTATTTAAATTTTCACGTTCGTTTGACTATTTTTATTCAATGTCAAATAAATATTAATAGACATGCATACACTATTAGCATTTTGCATCTTCTGGTTTGCCATTGAAATAATAAACTTCATTCGCTAAATCCGGAAATTACTAAAATTCAACAAATATCAAATCAATTTTTTGGTCTTGAAATTGACCCAAAATCTCATTAGATATTCATGAAAACGGAAAAATCAACATAATTTCTATAGTTAATTTATTCGAATAAACAATCGTCCACTAGTTCTCCTGAAGTCCATTAGTTCCCCCAATTTCAAAACGTATTTATTAAATATTTTCCTGTAGATCTTTTCAAAATTTCGGTTTCAGCCAATCAACAGATTGACTTTCTGAGCCGTGGTGATTTTCTAAAACTGCATTCATTAGCATGTCTTATTTGAACTAATCAACGAAACCAAACACCAAACTCTTTCTCGCTTGACATTGACATCACGGCCATTACCGACAAGACACTGACCAAGCCAAGCATCATGGAATTTATTGTAATTTACCCTTGAAAATGAAATGCCGACATTGTCATATCAAATTATCGGCTAAAATGGCGTTCAGCTATTATAATCTTCGGTTACTCGATCGGTCTCTCGTATGACTTATAAGAAGGCTCCATTAAAAAAAAAAAAAAATATTGTACCTATGAAATTCTTTGCCCTGCACCCTATCTTCTTGGTATTTTATCGTAATATTATCATGACCACGGAGTACGGCATAGTACTACTATGCGTAGTGTGTATCTATTTAAAAGCCATAACAACAAAAGTCCATATTGAAAGAAAACGATAAATAAAACGCTAATGGATTCGCGGCGCTCGCGTATTTCTAGTAAAAGTGAGTGTTATTTCTGGGCACACAGAGCCGATGAGTAGATATGGTGGCGCCTAGCGGAATATTCTTCGTGTCCATTGAAAAAAAATTAAGTAGATACATGATAGTAGTAAGGCATATGGTGAAAATAATGGGGGTGTGATAGAGTTTGTGTTGTCGACAAATATATGTACATGTCCTACACCAATCTGAACTCGATTTGCATAGCGCAGTGTGTTTACTTGTGACGCTCGCTCTCTTGTTTGATTTATGTATTTAATATTGTTCTTTGTATCTTTACAGATATCAAGCTGGAAAAATTTACACTTATATCGGAGAGGTATGCGTTTCGATGAATCCATACCGACAGATGAATATTTATGGACCGGAATATGTTAGTCAATATAAAGGTTAGTTGGACTATATTTTTTAAAAATTTGTTTCAAAAGAGAACTGATACTTATTTGATGTTTCCTGACGATTATTTAATGCTTGCCTTTTATGTAGGTCCATGATTTTGTTGATGTTAATTGAAGGTCCATGTAGATATTCTTGCCCTCTGTCTATTTCTTCACATCTTTTTCTTTTCAAACCAGCCGTTAGTGCTGTTGAAAGCTTTGCGATTTCATTCTAAATTACTTGTTAACTCAAATTCGAATCGCTCGAAAATATATTGAGTATACAAATATGATTTTGCCCTGTTTTGGATGAATGGATGAAAAAAAAATCATTCAAATTATGCTCCGTCAGAAGTTACACCTTCAGCTCATCTTCCAGTCACTGTACAAATTCTACCTCTGTAGAAATTTTGTTCTTCGGATGCGATCCAATTATACTGTCAATTTTCAGCGCGGTGAACCGAATCAAACAGCTAGACCTTTCTGATGATCCGAATAAATGGTAATCTGAAGGTGATATCTCTGGAAAATACGGTAGATAGAGTAGCTCCTCCCAGTTTGGCAGCCCTGGTCAACAAAATGTGGTTTGCCAACTGCGCACCATAGATCTGCTGTGTATATATTGCCTCCAATTACCTTGAACATTTTTTGAAACTGTCTAATTTCTACCTTACCCGATTCCCATCAGCTCCTCTCCTTATCTCCGGTGCTTTTAATATGCCGTCTGTTGAATAGGATCTTAAAAACCTCTGTATTCTCTCCAATAACAACCTCTCTGTTCTGACTTCATCACTCTCCCCTCCTCGTTGATGTTAATCTTAAAGTCTTAACGTCCTTCCATCCCTCTATAAAATTTTGATGAAGCTTATGTCTTCTGAAATCAATCTTATTAACTGGTTTTCTGTTTTTAAAGGTTTGAATGTGGACTGTGCAGTGTCTAAGTATTATGTGTTCTTGTTTAATCTATCGTTCTACCCCTATCTAGCGTCCTCTAGATTCTAATGCTCTAGCTTGGATCAGATGGAACGTTTCAGATGCTCTTAAAGACAAGGAAAAAGCTTGTATAAAATTAAAAAAGGCGAGCTAAAATACGGATCTTCAAAAATTTCATCCTTTGAAAATATAGTTCCTCTATTCCTGATTCCATGCATCTTGATGACGCAGTTGCGACAATTCTACAGTCTATTTAATACTTGCCTTTCATGTAGGTCCATGATTTTGTTGATGTTGATTGATGGTCTAGGTTCTACCTTTTTATGTGCTACCTTTTGCGCTTCCTCCTTTAAAAATACATCAACAAATTTGCTCTCTTCATATTTCTCGCTTACACCACCTACCCTGCCCTTGATTAGTATTAATTCATTGAAAGTTGATTACCTAATGGAGAACCTAGATTCCAATGCTAGTTGCAATCTTGACGATATGTCCAATATACTAGTGAACTCACTTTCGGCTTCCCTCTGTGTTTCGTTATCTACGTCTGGTGCAATTCCTTCATCGTGGAAAGCTGCTAATATCTTATCGTATTTTTGAATCTTGTGGTTCGTCCACTGCTTTAAACTATCATCCTATTTCTCTTCCAGAGGTCCTCAAGGTTCTATCCTTGGCTCTTTTCTTTTTATCCTGTTACCTATTCCTCTTATCTTCTTTATACGGATGACCTGAACTTATACAGAACACTCAAATCTGTGGACGACTGTCACAAGCTTCAAGATTTTTGATACCAAACAGAAATTTGATCTTCAAGTCATGTATATCAATACCAGGATATCCAAAGTTGCTGGCTTTATTTTGCGTTCTACTTACATGTTTAATTCAACAGGAAATGTATTCATTTGTTTTTTTTTTGTATTAGTATGCATGTTGAATATGCGTGTCTAATATGGTTCTCCCGTTTTTAATACCTATCTGACGCTATTGAGTTGGCTAAGCATAGCTTTACCTGCTCAGTATTTCTTAAATTTAATATCCACTATTGTCCTTATTCTTCTCGACTTTCCATCCTTCATATCCCTGCTTCGGATGCACCCAGAGTTTTTCTCGATGAGTGTTTTTCCTTTAAACACTTACAAGACATTTCGGGTCAGATCTTGGCCCCCCAAATAACCACTCTTGATACAAGCCCGCTAAGCAGATCGTCAGAGGCATTGTTGATCCCATTAGCGCGATCGGAAGTCTACTTTCACTCTCCTTTTCTACGTATTTCTTTTCTACGTCTTCCTATGGTTGGGATGGATCTTAATTACAAAAGTTGCCACTTGATACCAATTCTCACTTCTTTTTCCATTTTTTTTTTCATTTTTCATTCATGGTTTCGAAATCACTTTCGTACACCTAATTAGTCCACATGTCGAGACAATGATTTCTAACCTTTCATTTTCAGGTCGAGAACTCTTCGAAAATCCGCCACATATTTTTGCTATAGCCGATGCAGCATATCGAATATTAAAACAACGATACAGTGATACATGTATATTGATTTCTGGAGAATCGGGTGCTGGTAAAACAGAAGCATCAAAAATTATTATGAAGTATATAGCAGCTGTTACAAATCTACATGCACAAAGTGATATTGAGAAGTAAGTATACGGTTTTCATTGAAATATCTTCATAAATCAATATAATAATGAAACAATTGTCAATGAATCAAGTGCATATTGTTATGTGAATGTGATTCATTGTCTTCGGTATTTCTATCTTTGAAATATCTATGCAATGAATCATCGTTGTGTGTATTTTTATTGTCGTTGATTTTATAGCTGAAAACGATAAAGATTTCGCGTGTAGAAGTTATGGATAACCTACTGATTATCTATTTGGTTTATTACGTAACAAAAACATTTTTTTAATGCTACGAGATTTTAATGTATCTTCTAAACTCATTTTCTAAACATAAATGCAAATGCAAATTCCAATTAAAATAAATGCAAAAGAACGTCCCTAAAATGTATGTATCTTCATCTTTCCAGAGTGAAAAACGTTCTCATCCAAAGCAACTCCATTTTGGAATCCTTCGGCAATGCAAAAACAAATCGAAATGACAATTCAAGTCGTTTCGGAAAATACATGGATATTCAATTCGATTATAAAGCTGATCCAGTCGGTGGTGTTATCACCAACTATCTACTGGAAAAATCAAGAGTCATTCAACAACAGCCGGGCGAACGAAATTTCCACTGTTTCTATCAGGTAAGCACGAATTCGTTACAAATATTATTTAATTAGAAAATATCGAAATCCTGAATTTTCCCAATTATTTACATTTTAGCTTCTCCGCGGTGCCAGTGACTCCGATCTGCGACAGTATGAAATTACTCGCGACCCAGCTAAATATCTGTACACTAATCAAGGAAGCATGGAAACTTTATCGGAAAAAGTCGATTATAAGCAAACGTGTAGCGCTTTCAAAATATTGGGATTTCATGATGATGAAATTACTACGGTATGGAGAGTGATTGCAGCTGTCCTTCACCTGGGCAATGTCGAGTTCAAATGTAAGTCTTTTGATATAAGCTAGATATCGTTCGTGTATCTTTGATCTGTTTGTTGTTTGAAGTTGATTTATGCATTCATCTGTATACATCTGTATGTATCTAATCCGAAATTTTCTAATTTGACTAGTTCAAGATAACCCACTGTATGTAAATCATATGTATCTCTGAAGCCGTAAATGCATCTCAGTTTCAAAACTCGTTAATATTCCTTAAATCAATCGATGAATACATCAATCAGTCAGTAAATTTCATGCATCTATCCATCTGTATTTTTTCTACTACCTCACAACTCGACTCTAATGTTTATTTATTATTACCATTTCGATACAGTGGAAGAAGAATCAATTGGTATTTCAAATAAGGCCGCCTTAGCGTCAGCTTCGAAACTTTTAGATGTTACCGAAGCTGAAATGCGTGATTCGCTGACGGAACGAGTAATTGCAGCACGCGGAGATGTAATGAAGAAAACGCATAATATCACTCAGGCAGAATTCGGTCGTGATGCCCTGGCCAAGGCAATTTATGACCGTTTATTTACATGGATTATAAATAGGATCAATCAGGCAATTGTACCGAAAACGAAATATCGTAATACAGTGATTGGTGTATTGGATATTTATGGTTTCGAGATATTCGATACGAACAGCTTTGAGCAGTTCTGCATTAACTATTGTAATGAGAAATTGCAGCAATTGTTTATTGGTACGTAGTTTTAACGACTCTTGTAAGATGCTTTGAAATCTTTGATGTCACTCTTCGATTGCCTTTGGTAGTATTTGTCTGGATTTATAATTTGTGTATTTTTTTGATTATTTTCAGAACTGGTGCTGAAACAAGAACAGGAGGAATACTTACGGGAAGGCATCGAATGGACGAATATAGATTATTTTAACAATCAGGTATGTTATTGACTTTCCAATCGTCTCGAAGCCTTCCAATCTTCGTTTTTCACTTCAGATCATTTGCGACCTCATCGAACAGCCACACAAAGGTATCATAGCCATAATGGATGAAGCTTGCTTAACTGTTGGGAAAATCACAGATGAAACTCTCCTCGAAGCAATGGATAAAAGCTTGGCTCATCATCCACACTACACCAGTCGACAACTAAAGCCAATGGACAAGGTACTGAAGCATCGTGAAAACTTCCGCATCACTCACTACGCCGGCGATGTAGTGTACAGTATTAATGGATTCTTGGAGAAAAACAAGGACACTCTCTTCCAAGATTTCAAGAGGCTATTGTATCATTCGAAAAACAAACACTTGAGCGGAATGTGGCCTGAAGGTTCCCAGGATATTACGAAAACAACGAAACGACCTCTGACAGCCGGCACTCTATTTCATCGATCAATGGTTGAGCTGGTCGCTACATTGATTAAAAAGGAGCCATTCTATATTCGTTGTATCAAACCAAATGATATTAAAAGTGCAGCTGTATTTGATGATACGCGAGTTGAACATCAGGTTCGTTATTTAGGTTTATTGGAAAATGTACGGGTACGACGTGCTGGATTCGTGCATCGGCAACGCTATGATAAGTTTTTGTTGCGTTATAAGATGACATCGGAATATACGTGGCCGAATTTCCGTGCGGGGTCAGATAAGGATGGTGTTAAGGTTCTGATAAATGAGAAAGGATTTGCGAACGATGTGAAATTCGGACATACGAAAATATTTATTAGGTGAGCAATTGTTTTTTGAATATCTTTCGCAGGTTTGAGGAACACCGACATGGAAAATAAACTCTTCAAATGTAATTTCTCCTATGTTGCATATAGAAAATTCTGATCCAATTCAAAATTATGTCTTTAGAAATTCACAGACTTTTTTTTTGATGGGGGTCTTCCCTTCAAACTGCGTCACCATCACGTTTTGTCCAATTTTAGCTCCGAAATCTCTGTTCGTATTCGTTTTATACTACTTGTAATGCATACTTTTACATTTTTTAATGCACACTTTTGTGCATTCTGAAAACATATAACAATCGTGATCTTGTTTCCTTACCACAGTCATTTAGTCAATTTAAAAATATTTAAAACAAATCAGTTTTTTCGTTTTCAAAACAAACAAAACTGTTTTATTTTATCTCTTATTTGGTAGATCTACCATTTGCTAATGAATTTTCATTTAACTATGGCTTACAATTTCTCCCTGAGTATAAGCCTCGGTGATTCCGTCGTTATGTGAACCGCCACCTCTTCTGCTTAATCCATTAATATATTTATCCCTAACTCCCTTAATCACTACTTATCTTTTCCTGCCTTGCTGAGGCTGTGTTTGCATCAAAGCCTATCCCCTAAACTTGGGCATTAACATAGAAAAAATTATGAAAACCAAAATTGGTATTTCAATATAAAAAATTGTAGCAAAAAATTTGTGTGTTATATTGATTTTAAAATTTATCAAAAATAACTGAACCATCCTCTCTCTCTATTTTCCAGATCACCACAAACTCTCTTCACTCTGGAAGCACAACGCAACGAAATGATTCCCAACATTGTTATCCTTCTGCAAAAACAAGTTCGTGGATGGATCTGCCGGCAACAGTACAAGAAAATGAAAGCAGCATTGAAAATCATGAAATACTATCGTAATTATAAACTACGCTCGTACGTCAGCGATCTTGCACAGCGTTTTAAAAATGCTAAAAATATGCGTGACTACGGAAAAAGTATTAAATGGCCGAAACCACCATTGGCTGGCAAAGGTGCTGAACCGGGTCTGCGGCAAATCTTCAATAATTGGCGTGCCTATATGATTCTACGAAAATATCCACGATCCGAATGGCCACAGATGCGATTGCAAATTATTGCAGCCAGTGCTATCAAGGGACGACGAAAATACTGGGGCCAAGATCGTAAATGGCTCGGTGATTATTTGGCGAACACACATGAAAACTCGGCGTATACAGGCTATAATGCGAGCGTGAAGAATTTGAAAAATGCAGATAGTTTTCGATTTGTTATGTTCTCGTCGTTTGTGAGGAAGTTTAATAAGTGTAATAAAAGTGCGGAAAGGGCGATAGTTTTAACGGATAATGGAGTGTACAAGTTGGACGGAGCCAAGAATAAGTTCAAGAACATGAAGCGAACGATTTGGATAAAGGATGTAAGTAGAAGTAATACTAAATTCTTGATTTTCGGAAAATGTCGATAAAATATTGAATACCTGATTGTAAAAACTAGGTAGAGAAAATTCACTAAAACAAGCCTATTTCATCTTTCTGATTTTAAAGTGTTTTCTTTCAAACTTTTAGCTAACATCGATAAGCATAAGTCCTGGTAGAGATCAGCTTATTGTGTTCCACTCACCGCAACATAATGACCTGGTCTTTTCTCTAATGGGAGAACACACTCCGTTGAAAGAAGATCGTATTGGTGAACTTGTTGGCCTGGTTTGCAAAAAATATTGGGAGTGAGTATATACTTTTACAATATTTTTCATTGTTATATAAATATAATAATAATAAATTTATAAAAATAGTATATAATAATAGTATATAATAGTATATTATTTATATAATAGCATATAATAATAGTAGTACATAGTAAAGTAGTGAACAAGAGCAAAATCTCGGCTTACATTACAGATACGATTAAATAAACTAGTTAATGAAATAATAGCTACATCAAATCTTAGCATTTACACGGAAATACAACTCTTAGCTAATGCTGTGTCTTAGGATCCCTAAAATTAGGTACAAAACTGGTATGTGCTTAAACTAAAGAGCTGACAATTTTTATGAGTTTAAAAAACTGGAATTTAAGGGAAGGTTCTCTCAGATACGGTCGAAAATAAGGCAAAGTTTGAGCATTTTTCTAGGGATAATGAAAAAACATATGAAGTTCTGGTTTGGATTATTTAATTTGTTGATCATTCTGAAATCGTTCAAATTTTTATTACGATGAAATTCAATGTGGTGGCTCCGAAATGGCGGCTCCCGTCTACGTCTGCAATAACTTCAAGTTTGCAGCCTCTCGTAGTAAACTGATATCAGCCATAGTTTAAAGTAATTGGGACAAAAAATAAACAAAATTACTGACATTTAAAAAAAAGTGCAACTTTTAACCCGGTTCTTTTTCACTTTGACCTCGCTTGATAATTATGAATTGAAAATTTTCATGCTCATTTCAGATATAAGACATACAAAAAAGTATATTATTTTGAGCAGACTTGGAATGAAATGAATCGGCTCAATAGATCGACACCTGTGCTTGAAGTTATGATGAAAAATATCGTTTCGAGAAAAACGCGTTTAAAGTTTTTAGCAAGTTTGCCTTGGGATAACTTTCTTGTTTGTTCAGCTATCACGACCAGTACCAATGGTTAAAGGGTTTCAGGGTCGCTGATTACGAATCTGAAGTCAAATTAACAAAATGCAAAATATCCACATAAAGATTTTCGTGGTCGTCGATCTCAATTTGCTCCATTATACTCAAATTAGGATCTAAGTCGGCTATTCCTGTGCCGTATAGGACTCCTTCCTCGATTTCAAACCGCTCCTGCATGGCCTGCTCCGGCAGACGTTGTGCGAGGCGGGCGTTTCGAGCAGGCGATATTCGTCGTTTAACTATGAGGTAAAAGATATTGCAATTTTCTGACGCATCGGTTATTTTTGGCATGTGCTGCCACCTAAAGTGTATTCCAACAGGAAAAAGTATGCGATAGTACAGATCGTAATTAGTTCCGGTACATAGAAAGCCATCTGGGGCCACGCGGTGAATAAGCTATATACCTGAGCGTTCCCCAGCGCGCGTGATGTAAGTGCGTTTGAGACGCTCTACTGCGATAAATATGTTTCAGATCGGAATATCCTTTTGCACACATATTCTACACGTATGTAGCTTTCATTTTTTGTAAAACAAAAAAAAAATCGATTTGTATGTAAAAATCTGAAAGAATCTCCCCTTAACAAACCACCTGCATCGAAAAAAATGTTAAATCAAGAAAAATTTGATTATTCATTTATTCTTTTATTGATCTTTAACAATGGTATTCAGAATATTCTTATATTAGCAACTCCGCAGAGATAATATTATGTAGTGTGTCTAGACATTCCAAAGTGTTTTTTAGTTGGATATATTTGGAGATTATATCTAAACCCCGAAAAGCTTCTTATGGATTTGGGCATGAAGGATATTTAGTTTCTTCATTTCTTTCATCTATATCAAACGGCTTTCCTTCTTATTATTCACTTCCCCGGCTCTGGGTCCGCTAAAAACACAATGTACACCGAACGGATGCTCCCAGGCGACAGACCCTTAGTACGTTTTGAAGTTGATTTTTCCTTTCAGCAAACCCACCTAGAGTGCGCTGCAAAGTATAGTCGGGTCACAAAAAGTAGCACTCATTTATATATACCCTGTCTAGTAATTTATAAGATCCTAGCCTATTATGTTTTCACAAAATAAAAACATCTGTGATTTACTGTATAGCGAAGATGAATCGAATTAAATAAATTGAAAATGAAAAAAAAATGATCAAGGGGATTCTTCTACGATTATATTCACCATTTTATGATTGTTTTCTCCATTTGATGTGTTATAATTGTATTGATATTAATTATTATAATTTGTCTCTTTTCAGTATCTGTCAAAAAGACTTGCGTGTCGATGTCAATTCTACGATACCATGCTATTTGGGCAACAAATCGCGAACCGTAATGATCGAAGGTGTAACGGGTGTTGAAAATCCCAATTTCAGGCACAATGGTGGTAACGTTATTTTTGAAGTTCCATCATCATATTGTGTTTGAACAGAGGATATTTCCACTGGTTTGTGTATTGTGTAAGTGCTTTTTTCGTATGTACATTTAGAATTAAATCCGAATTGCATAAAACTGATGGATAAATGACGAAAGGATCAATGAGACGATAACTATAGATGAAAAATCATTGAATACTTCGACTTAATATCGCGTTAAAACGTGAAGGGAATGTTCAATTCAATTGATGATTTAAAATATCTAGATCCCTTCTTGGCATAAATCTTATTGCTTTCGCTGGTTTTAAAGCGACAAAACACTATCTGAATGGATTTATCTGTCACTTGTATTTAACTCATATGTTATCTATAAAAAGGGAAAAAGAAGATAAAATAAGGGATTATATATACAAATTAATCCGAAAAAGTAACCTAAAGCAATTTACGGAAAACGACATTAGTATTATTTGCATTGTTGCAAAAAATAGGCTTAAATAATTTAAAGCTAATTGTCTTCAAACGTACCGCCTTATTAGCAATGCTTAAGCTTTACATACCATTTGATTTTAATATCTATACCGCTAACCAATATTTTTCATGTTTTATACATATATAAAGATCATTTTTTTTACTTATAAATATTGCCTTGTGGTCCAATGAAGAGAGCAGAAACGTACATGATCTAGTACTGCCTTTTATATACACGCAATGATAATGAATGTGCTATTTTTTTTATTGATTTGTAAAATTGATGAGTATTTTGTATAGATTAAATTTTTAAAATGTATTTTGTGTTGCTAGATATTTGTGTATATTTGACAGGGTTTTCAAAAATTCTGTTTTGTCTATGTATCTTTAATTGATAAAAACTGTGCTGATGATTATAAATTACAAAACGTCCGTACTTGTACTTAAAAAATTGATTGTCAATAGGAAAAACTTGAAATCGGGTAAAAAGTAAAAAAAAGCCATTAAATATAAAACACAGAATAATTTCAAGGAAAAAAAGATACATAAAATGTGTGCGATAAATATTCCATGCGCTATTAAAGTGCCATTCTATTTTTAAAAATAATAAAATAATTCAAACAATGACATATTTGAAAATGGTTTTTAAACAAAGAAAAACTCTAAAACTATCTGTAAATTTTTATGTACGCCATTTTATACACTTTTCAATAAATATTTTATTGCTACTAGGACAATGATTAGATGTAGTATCGATGATTATCTATTTTTCTAGTTTCTAAGATTTATGTGTATGTAGTAATATTATTGTATTGTTGTGATAGAAAAAAACACGGAAACGAAACATAAAAGTTGCATTGTGTACGTTTCTGTTTGTGTACAATATGCGTAAGAATGTTAATGATGATAATGGAAAAATGTAAAAGATCGAATGGAGAAATTTTTGTGTATTTTAATAAAATAAATTCAAAAGAGTCTTTAATAAAAAAACGTGTTTTGTTATTGAGGTCAATCCTTCCATCAATCCTTCCGAAAAGTTTCTTAATGCAAAACACTATTTTGGAGTGAAAAATAAATGTGTGCTAACTTTAATTTTATTTCCTATTCGGCCTCGCCCGTATATGGCAGTACAACATACAAGGTAAATCCTGCCAATCGACTATCTTGAAAAAGGTAAGTCAATAACTGCAGAATTCTACACTGCGTTTCAGAACTATAGATGCCGTCTTTTGGCATCTTTTTAAATTTTTCACTTTGGGAAAAATAAATTTTGGTACGTTGGAAATAAGTGTTAAGAGTCAAAATGTTAAAAAAGAGGAAATGCATCTTTTTTTTTAGCTTGGGCTGCCCAGATGGTTTAAATACCTTTTTGCAAGAAGCTATGTTATTTTTTGAAGAAGAACTTTGGCTGTGATTTGTTGTTGGCCTGGGGTGCTTTTATCAGCAGTGGTGCCGTCTATTTGGCGTTCCCATTCTGTTGAATGGATAGTACGAAATACTAAGCCACACTAGTGAAGAAACTTTTAACATATCTGAGCACATATCCCGAAAAAGATATCCTTTGTCAACTGGATAATGCTCGGATACATATAAGTGCTTCAACAAATTCATGTTTCTGTTATATTCAGACGAATAATATACAGTTGCTCGATTGGCCAGCACGCTTCTTTGATCTTAACTCCATGGACTAAATATGGGGGTGGTTGGTGAGACAAATTTATAATTACCATTCTGCCCTACTAAGCGCAAAAGCGGTATCTAAATGAAAGCGAGTTTCGAGATAATTTAAGTTTTGTAAAAGTAGTAATATTGATATACCTCTAATTTCCTTAGTAATTTAAGGTAAAACTGAAATCAGCGACGAGGAACTGGGTTCATTTGGAGCTGGTGGAGGATTCTCCTTACTCCACTTTCCCCGGTGAGCAGTATATGAATCATGGATACATCGGGAACTTAGATTTAGAAAATTTTCTTAAGGTGTTTTCCATATGTTTAAAATAAGATACCATTAAAAGGCTTAGTTCATTAGATGCGTATTGTTTAAAGCTTTCTAATGCTATAAACATCAGATTTTCGTTTTTTTTTGAGATACCGCTTTTGTGCTTAGTAGGGCAGCATTGACAATATAACACTATTGAAGGTCTAAAGATTTGTTTGTTTGTTAATGGGGTTTTCTTCAGTGTGTTATCTTCTCGTGTTTTTTTTTGTGTTTTTGTGTTTTCTCCAAGTTTTGGCTTTAGCTACCGCCGATTCACTTTGAGACGATGAAATTTTTCGGCTAGGGACCGCCAAGTCAAGTTTGACCAAAAACACACCCAGCCACAAAAACACAACTTAACTTTACTTACTAGCTAGACATATATCACTAATATCATCTAACGGGTATTTGGAACACGTAGTCGAGTTTAGCTGAGATTGTTGATGTCATTCTGAAGCAAATCTCAACGCTTCTGCTACGGCGACTTGAATACGCTTAGGTATGGCGACCGTATCTGCACATGCCATTTTTTGGAAGGGGGCAGTTGATGCCTACAAGGAGAGATGGATAGCTTCTGATTTGGCCAGGCACACGAAGCGATTTTTTTCCAGAGTCTAACAATGGCACTGCAGGTTGTTTTTTCATCAACAAGAATAAGAAAGTTTGCAGAGCCATGACAGGCTAACTGACTGGACACAACACCGCCTAGGAGGAACCGAACCTATGTTAACCGAATAGGTGTTGCGCAGAATGACCTTTACCCATCCTGTTTAGAAAACGGACTCAGGCTCTACGGAGCATGTCCTTTGCAAACGCCCAGCGTATGCGCGTGCCAGGTTACAATGAATCGGTAATCCGGGAAACAATAGTCGGCGGGGGTATTTCGTGTATACAATGGACGTTTATGGCCTGAGTGTTTATAGATGCCAGGCCCCTCTTTTTTTGTTTATTTATTTAAGTAATCCATTAACAGGCAATAAGCCTAATTACAAATTTCCATTAAAAATGGAAAAAATTAAGATATGAAAAACAAGAAACGAATGACAAAAAAGATAAATATAATTAATAATCAGCAAATATTGTGTTGCGAACACTTCTTTTAAAGCTGGCAATAGAGTGTAGAAGAGGACCAAGTTGGGGGCCATTATGGGTACATAATAGGCGCAAAACGAAAGTAAGTTTCAGTACGGGCAAATGGTACATCAAAGACAACGGAGGACCTAATTAGCCTCTCACACTGCCGTTCATTAATCAAGGATGCAATGGATGAGTTCAGTTGACCACGCCAAATTTTGAAAAGAAAGCATTCATCAAGGTAAACTCTGCGCATTGCGAGGAGAAGGAGATTAAGGAGCGATAAGCGTTCATCATAAGGCATGTAGGGAAGATTATATTTAAAGAGTAGGGTGCGACTGAACCTCCGTTGAACAGATTCAATGGCATCGGAAATATATGCAAAACGAGGAGACCAAACTTGAGTACAGTATTCAAGTTTGGACCGAACAAGGGTAACAAATATCTTAACACAAGCAAAAATACTAAAAGAATTGTGACAGGGACGTATAGCAAGGCCAGCAATCCGCGAGACACTATTAGTAATGTTACGAACATGGATATCAAATTTAAGTTTACGATCAAAGGTTACTCCCAGATCAGTAAAATAATCCACAGAGACAAAAATGGATTCACATAGTAAGTAAGGAAAGGTATTAGTCTGGGACTTCAGAGATGAAAAAACACATACTTCCTTATAATGAAAACAAGCAGTAACGGTTTGGATTTCTAATGTATTGAAATTGTTGCGGGCCGTAAGGTCCCTCTGTCTTTCAATGCCTTCCTAGCATCCAATGTCTTCCTCTCCGTCTTCCTAGCCTCCACTTCTTCTTAGCTTCTACTATGTATCTAGTGTGATGATCCCGTCGTGAATACAAGAAAATGATTAAGAAAGCATTTCAATCATATTCACTATGAAGCGAAATCCACTCATTTTCCTCAGCTTTTCTTGAACAATTAGTCTTTAGTCTTTTATGAGTCTTTGGTCTCTAGTGGTCGTCTCTAGTGGTTCATATGCGCTATAGTTTCTTAAACGATAATATTGGCAAGATATTTCTCTTATGTTCTCTCATTCACGTAAGTCGTCCCTTTCCTAATTTGTAGAAAGATTCGAAGAACTCAAAAAATTTAATCACTACGTTTACCTAGAAGCAACATGTCTAAATCATAACAGAAAACAATTAGCGCTATCAATGCAGCTTACCGTGAAATCAATGATTGACTAGATCTTACATTAATAATAGCTAAACAAGAATTTACTTGCTACTAAAACGAGCAACCTATTCATTCTAAACGTGACTGAAGTCTTTGAGAAATTACTTTAGGCACGCTCGCATCGCAATAAACCGGAACAAGAAATATTTTTGTATTTTATGAAGAATTCTTAAACGATACTATTACAAACTCGTACTCATCATGTTCATAACTATATTCATGATCATAGCGGATCTTTACGGTTTTTAATGCATTCAGGTCAACCCTAACAGTTTTGGATCAAAGATTTTCCTACATGTACCTACATGCCAACTAATTTCATTAATAATTAGAAGAGTAGAAAACACGCAATGAAATCAACTGAACTATATCAACTCGATGTACGATTTTTCTACCAACACTGAAATTAATAGAGAGTCTATAAAACTGCTTATTAGTTTCTTTCTTCTAATTAGCAAATAAAAGAAAACACTTCAACTATGTTATTTTTTTTCGAATTTGTTTTGTATTTAAATTATAACAAAAATTATAATTTATTCATTTCATAATATTAATAACTTTGTTTTGTTGTCGTTTCTTTTGTTTTTTTTTTGCTTTGCATTAAACTTAAATAATACAATTTGAAACAGAATACGAAAAATAAAAAATAACAAAAGAAATACATTCATAAAGACGTGATAAAAATTATAATTATTAAGTAGTTATCTTAAAATTAAATAATATAGTTTAATATGTTAGAATAGATTTTTCCTTCTGTTAAATTTTTCTTACATTTCTTCTATCATTTTCAATAATTTTTTTGCGAACAGTTTGAGTTGTTTTAGTAATAGTTGCAATTTTTGATTTTCTTTAGTTATTTCACTACATAGTTTTATTTACATACATATTACATATTACACAACTAGATTTCCGTTTTTTAAGCTAATTTTATATGATTTAGTATTTTTCTTTTCTTTGTATAAAGTATTTAATTTGATATTGATTTAGATTATGCATTCATATATGTGTATGTATTTTTTTCCGTTTTTGATGTCTGTTTTTTTTTAGACCAAGTCTTTATCTCTGAGGACTTCATTTGCTTATTGTTAGGGTCTAGTTTGAAAGTAAAGGTATATTGTTGCTATTGTATTAAGTTGAAATTTTACTTTTCCTCCATGGAATAAAATTAATAATATTTCATGCAATTTCAATTGAAAGTAGTTTCGAAATTTATGTTCTTCTAAGAAAAAATATCAAATACGTTCATTTTCAAGATGGTTATGAGTGCTTTCAACTTTCTGTTATTTGATCCTTGTTCAAAAATGTTACATTGACTTCGAAATGAACAAAGTAACCTTGTAAATGCAATTAAATATTTCTAAGAGAATCATTTTTAATGATATCTGATCAGTTTAATTCATTGTAAAAGAAGATAGAACTTTTGATTTATGTAATTCATTTTGAATTAAATTTAGAAAAATAAATAAAATTCGTTGATAATCTTTTGTAATGTGAATAGAATGATATTTTTCAATGTTTAATTGCACGAAATTGAATAGATAGAGCTAGGCTACAACAAATTATTAACTTTTACATTTTTCAAAAGATTTTTATTTTCAGAAATGACTAGGCAGTTTTGTTTCTTACATCTAATATAATATTATCGATAGTGAAATAAAAAAAACTATATTGAATTCTTCTTAAATTAAGACTATTTAAACGATATTATTATGAAACAAAAATATGTTAACAAAAAACTTTCAAAGAATAATTTTTTTCCCATATTAGATATGTAACACATCAGATTTAGTATCTTGATTTATCATTGTTTTTTGATGGGCAAAAATACCGTCACAGCAAAGGCTTGACTGCTCCATTGAAATAAACCGTTGTGTGGTGGTTTATTGACTTTAAACGTGGTCGTACAGACGCCGATTAAGCTGAATGCTTTAAAAAACGAAATGGCGAAAAACGGCCCTTTATGAAGAAAGAAGTCTTTTTCGCCAAGACAAGTCGACGGCAACAATGGAAAAATGCCTGAATTGCAATTTGAATTGCTTCCGCAACCGCCATATTCTCCCGATCTGAGCCCTAGCGGTTATTGGCCATTTGCAAATTTTAAGTTGAAATTTGGAGGCAAAAGATAAATCATTCTACAAAAGTTAAATAAACGTTGGAGTGATTGTATGTTTCTGCATGGTGATTATGTTAATGAACAAAGTCGAGTTTTCTCGATATATTGTTTCTTTATTTGGTCAGAGGATTTATTGACCGACTTGTTATGTTACACGTTGAAAAAATCTTCATTTGGAACAAAGAAATATATTTTCATCTCTATAATTTTCTTTCAATGAAAACATTTGTGTGAAAATTGAGTGAAACATATTAAGGAAAATAATTTCAATCAATATTAAATTCTCTACAAGCAAATACAAGTAACAATATGTAGTTTACTATTAATAATATTTTAAGCACATTGAAACTGAGGAGAAAACTATTGAAAAATACTTTAAATACAGTTAAATCAAATCAACAATTGACTTAAGTACTTAAGTGCGTATTAAATACACGACATTTTAGTGTACAAATGCACAGACTTTTTCGTTTAAATATGCGAATAGCATATATATTTGTTTAAATAATAATAATTAATATTCATAAAGTTTTATCGAATGAAAACTAAACTTACAATTATGTTATCTTAACAATAATATTCATAAACATAAGCAACGTTTGGATTTGATTGATTTCATATGATGATTTTTTTGTTTGCTTTATTTTAATCAGCACATTATTGTACAATCCCGGCAATTTTTATTCTTGTTTCATTTCAAATTTTGAATTAGGTGTTTTCGTTTGGAGTTGCAATTGTTGTTACATATGCAGTTTACGGCAGTATAATATTAGAACTTTACAGCTAGCCTAGCAGTTTTATTGATTCGATTAAAATTTTCGTTGAAATATTGAATTGATGTAGAAATTTTTAAGAACCTTATGTCTTTTTATCAACCGCTTTTATAATAAAATAATTGCTGAAAATCTCTATAATTGATTCTGAATTATTATATATATTAATACATGCTTCAAATGTGGAAAATTAAAATATTTGGCGATACGAAAACACGATTTTATCAAGTGAGTGGTAAATATAGCTGGTGTTCTACTTCCTTTGCTTTGGAGTCTAACAATCAAAGCATTTCCAAGGTGAAAGTGTACGGCCCCTCTTAAATGCATCAACTCAACTTTAGTTTTTAGAAAGCGGGATGAAGTGGAAGAAATTGGTTACTTTGATTCGTTTACCATCAACTTTTTGATATTTTCCTCTCATCCTCATTTGCGCCTAAAGTGCCGGATGTGTGATTTTTTAAAAAAAATATTTTGCGACAATTTAGCTCATTTGTGCTGCTAGATACTGCGGAAATTTCACTCAATTTTCAAAGTTTTTACAAAACTCATGATAAATATGAGTGGCAAAACACTCCAATTGAGTTTATCCATGCAAACGTAAAATCAGCTTTAAAGGAGAATCGAAAAGAAATTTACGTATTGAGTTGGTGCGTCTAAAACCACTCTATGCGGATGACAATGCCTTGCCATATCTTGGAAATTTATCTCCATTCTATCGGACAGATGATATCAATCCTTGTATATTCTCTCGCAACAGTGTCAAAAAAGTGTCCTAAGTGATAGCTCGAAAATACGGACCTTTGATTTTCACGAGGAAGTAGAGTTCAGACGAAAGCCAATGACGGACGATAACGGGGAAGACCTAGGCGTTGACCAGGATACTCAGACCTTAAGGATGCCTAATTGGATGACATCGGCTTGCGATCCGGATCGGCGGAAAAACTTGTTAAAGGAAGCCGGAACCGGGACCCGATTGTAGCACCGATGATGGTCATAGGGTTTCAGGCTTCGAACTTCCAAAGCGTAATCAAAAGCCTGTAAGCCTCAAAAACAAAATATATAGTATGAAATAAACTATTTCAAAAAGGGTTCGCAAGGCATTGCGTGCTCTTTACAGCTGTAAAGAGGCGGTTACTACCTTATGTCTTGGATTCATACTATAATAGTGCAACTAAATCGTTATAACGGATCAATAATCTTGTGTTTCCTTTGTACATCTTTTTATAGACTTTAAGGCTGCCTATGACAGCTTAGCCAGGATAGAGCTGCATAAAGCCATGAGAGGGTTCGAAATCTTAAACAAATTGACACGATTTCGTAGGCTGGTCATAACCAACGTAACAAGCCAAGTAAAAATAGCCGGATTACTATCCAGACCGTTAAAAATCTTCGATGGGCTCCGACAAGGGGATGGCCTAGACTGCCTCCTCTTCAACCTGGCATTAGAGAAAGCAATCCGAGACTCTGACACGTCAACGAGAGAGATTATCGTCACTGAATCCAGCCAGATACTGGTTTAAACTTGAAGTATAATGGAATTAAGTGAGCTTAAATTGACTTAAGAAGATGTTCGAATACATAGAAACCAAATAACTTAACCAAACTGTACTTTTTAGTCGGTTTCGTCAAGTTCCGTTCAATTCAGCGATTGTTCTGATTTTTCTGATACATATTTTCTGAGATTGTGATTTTTCTGATCTAGGAATTCAGTTGCGAAGCGAGCAGTTTGTGTCCCCTATTTGTCCCCCATGGTTTGGTCCTGGGTTTCCAAATATTTGAGTTTACATACGCACAAGTCAAAGAGTTTGGTTCGTGCGTGCTGCGTGTGTTTGCTTCGGTGATATATCGTGGGAACGGATGCTAAGTGAGTGCTCGGAGAGTTCTGAATGACGTGTATTCGGTCGAAACTGTAATGATTTTATAATTCGTTATAACATTTTAAGTGGCTGTGCTAATTAGATGCTTCTTTTAAATTATGTTTATTGTTTTTACTACAAAAAATAAAAAAAAAACGACCCAAATATATGGTCGATTTGAAAATTAAGGATTAAAAATTTTGTTAAAATACACATGTATGTTTTTTGTATTTTAGATTTTTAAACAGACTTTATAAGAGAAAAATAGCATCATGAGACTTCACACAAAGATAAAAAATCTTGTTAATGAGTAATATATTGTTCAATTGAATAAAAAAAGACTGATTCAAATTTAAAAAAGAACTGCTATATTAAAAATTGTGGCCTTTTTATTGGGCAAGGACCCGTGGAAGCTTATGCTTCACACGTTTGCGATGGCCTGGCTGGTATAATTGCTTAAGTATATTTTGGGAAGAACTTTGGCCAATGTTTGACCCGGAGTTAGTGGATGGAGACACCCCAATGACATCAGTATTAGGGCCCCAACACCATTACATCGCCGCTTCTTGTATGCAGGCATTTTTTTTTGTTGATTTTCAGGTCCCTTTTCGCTAGCAACGTGCTTTGTCACGTTTCGGTTCTACAGGTTTGTCAGCCCACGCCTGAGAGCTATTTTCTGGTCCTTTACGGCCCCCATTATTATTACAAATTTGCTACATGAACCGAGAGACATCGACAAAGAGGGCAGATTACTCCCAAAATATCGATATTTGTCAAGATATTGAAATATATCCAGCTCAGAAACGAAAAATTGGTTCCTAAATTTGAAACTCCGGGAGTATTTTTGTTTTCCCTAACCTTATACAATTGTGATGTTGAAAAGCAATACTATTGATATCAGATATAAACAAAAGTTCGAAACAATGTTTTTGATTACCACAACTGCTCGGAAACATAGGTAGCAAAGCTGATAACGGCAAAATAATCATCTTATGACGAGTTGCAGTAAACCGCCTTCATTAACTCTGATGAATCAAACTTGAAACCTTTTGACTATTAAACAAATCTAAGGCTTAAGCAGTCTTTACGTGATGCCTATCTAAATTGCCAGTACAACTGCAAACGAAAAAACAAGAGAAACATAATTAAAAACGAAACAGAGTTAATTAAAACTTCAATTAAATTTTGCATAGAAGCATCTAGAGCAATTTCAGTGTTTTGCGGGCGCGCAATATAATTATGCGCGCCAACGACTAAACTAACTTCCTGAATCAATAGCATCACTGATTTGCTTGTACTGTTGCTGATCGCAGCTTGCAGTTGTGGCTGATGCTTTCGGTGAAGACATGGATGGTGTTGATGCTACTGTTGCGTCCACTGTTGTTGTTGTTGTTGCTATCGTTGTTGTTTTTGAATTGCTTGCAGTGCTATTAACATTATTAATTACATTTGGATTCGCGGTCATCGATATCGCTGCAGATGCTATCGATGCACATGACGATAGCGATGACGATGATGACAACGATCCTGATTGTGATGCCGGAGACGGTGATGATGATGCTAATGTAGGCGCTGCTGATGAAATTGTAGTTTGTGGAGGAGTTAAATGCATTAGAGCAGGTTGATGGTGTTGCTGGAGGATTAATTGTTGCTGTTGTTGTTGCTGCTGCTGTTGAAGCAACGTTGTACATGATACGCAAGGACATGGCCCGCCCAGCCGTTTTGCTAGGACTGAACGAAGCTTCAGCGCTGGACCGAGTTTCATGCCCAGAGAGTTGGTCAGGTGATCTTCGGTAAGTAGAGGTAATCCTGAACCGTCGATGCACTGATCACGGAATTTCTGAAAAGGAAAAATGAAAGATGTTTAGTATTGTTAAGAAAATTGATAGTTTTAAAATAATGGAATGATTTTCTAATAGACATACAAAACAGTTTGAATAAAATAATGTGGAAGCGAATACTAATTAATTTTCAAAATGAACATAGTCAGGAGAACCATCGGAGCTAAGAGACCAAGAGACCAAGAGGCCACAGGTGATAAACTAGGCCTTGCATATTTATTTATTATATTAACCAATTTTTTTTAAATTTATTTGATTATTATTTTATAATTTTATAATCAGCATATAGAGAATTGTTGCTTAGAGCTAATTTTAAAGATGAGATGGATCTCAGTGAACAGAAGACCTTGGAAACGGCACTCCAAATATTTCTGAGCACCAAATGATTAGGAAATTGTATTTCCTCGAGAGTAGGGTAGTTTGGAATGTTTGAACGCAGTTTAAATAAAAAGCTAATCGAGGAAAATATGGCGAGTCGACAGCAATCGAAGGTTAATTAGAGTCAGTCGATCAGGGTAATCTAAATAAGAATAGCTATGCTTGTAAAGCGAAGTCCGAGTAAACTTACTATACACTGATTCAATTGCTTTATGATCACATTTATGCTGTGGAGATCAGATAATAGATACATATTTGATCTAACAAGCGATGTGTTTAAAAGAAAAGAAGGTGGAAATGTGAAGGATCTAAGAACAAAACCAGATATGTTACAGGCGTGATTGACAGTGTCAAAGATGTGTAAATCTTTCTTAGCTGACTCAAAGATACCTAATATGTATGTCCAGAAGAAAGCAGTATGTTTTTATTAATTAAATAACTATCAATCAGTAGATTAGCTTTTTGGGAAAAATCATTTCGTGAATTTTTTTAATATTTAGCATAATCTTGTTTGCCTGACTCAAGTTTTCACGCATATACTTATTGGATTGAAGGCGGCAGTTAAAAATTTAAGGTCACCAGCGTGAAAAAAAAACATTCCCACGAAACAAGTAGTGATCATAGGCGGGCCGTGGCTTAAAATCTGGCAGGGGCCAGGGACTGAAAGGTTCAAGCCATGCGATGATTTTGTTTTTGTTTGTGCACGTACTGTTCATACAACGTACATAATTTACTAATACATTGTATATATGTTGATTTATACTTTGTTATTTGCTAATGCATAATGCATTATCAAATAGACTTCTTGTCTGTGAATACGTATGAGCTACTACGACATGCATATAAGTAGGTATAAACTACACATGAATTATCAATGACCGCTAAAAAAAGAAAGCTTGTATGAATTATAATGGAATAGAATAGAAATAATTAAAAACGTAAGAATATTTTTTTCGTTTGGAAGCTAAATATATTTTAACTTATACTTGAAGAAGAGGATAGCTTAGTTTCAAAATATCTTTGAAGAAATTGGAACATATTAAGCTTAGAAGGAAGAAAGTGATCTCTTGCATCAAACATTTGTTACCTAAAAAACCTAGAAAAAGCGAAAATAATTTGGCAAGATGAAAAGTGCTGTAGCTTACTCTTTTCGAGCCATTTGGTTTGCAGAAATATCTTTGTAGCCCTAACTGCGTGTCCGAGGCTAAATGAAACAGCAAAACCTTTGAAACTAGTGCTTTTTGCTGTTTTCCGTTTTCGTGATCCTCTGGTAAATGTGAGATCCAGACAGTTCTTTTCTGCGAATGATTTAATTTTTTCCCAAACTACATACAAATCTTCTCGCTTACTTAGTAGTGTTTTCACTGTTCCATTCACAAGATTTATCCCATCCCTAAGAGTTGCATTTTTAGTTTGGAAATATGTGCTTAACATGTTCGTTATAAAAAGAACATACTGAAAGATGAACAGATTTACTACAAATTTAGGATTACTGATTGAACGAAATATCCCCAATGAATAAACTGAGTCGTTGTATTTTCCCTCATTCATTTCTTTTTGTAAAGCCTCTTTCATAGTCACATAGCTATCGATCACATATTTGCAATTGTGAGATCTCATTGACTAACGAGTCGAACTTAAACTTCTCTTTCCACGCCTTGTGTTTATACCAACTGCCTCCTCAAGCTGCTTCAACAATTTGTGTTGTGATGGCTTCGAAAAGTGTAGATAAAGGGATTCGATGGCATTGAAAAAGGATGTACACGTTTCGATTGTGAAAAATGTGTCCATCACAACCAGGATAATTTTATGAGCTAGACAATGTACAAATGTGGCTGCAGGGTGTTTCATGACACTAGCACCATCATAAGAATGTCCAACTACAGGTAATTCGCTAAGTCCGTAGCTGTTTAACAGGCTCAAAATTATATCTGCTAAGTACGAGGCATTTCTAGCTCCTGAACAGTCTACAAAGCTTGAGAACCTTTCTTCGACTAAATCTGACAACCACGGAGAGTTGTTCCTTTTGTGGATATCAGTCCGCAATCTTTTATTTCAGCTGTATTGTCCCCGCGAACGATTTCAGCAATTATTTTCATCAATTCATTTTGTGTTTTGCCACTACAGTAGTTTGCAACCTTGTTTTTAAAATTATTTTCAAAAGTTGAATCATGCTTCGCGAATAATGCACAAAATTCCAAAAAAAAAATCACGGCTATCACTGGCACCACTTTCATCATGTCCTCTGAAAGCACGTCTTTGGCAACTGAGACACATCGTAAGGTCGATAAGCTTTTCCAAATAATTTCGGTTCATCTTGACAATATTCCAAGACTGTTCAAGCACCATATCATTTACTGTTTTCCAAGTACTATTAGAGTTTTCACATTGTGCATGAATTTTACTATCCGGATAATTCATCCGGATCGTGAAGTTTGGTCGAGCTGAAATTTTGGTGTATTTTTGGCGACAGTGGAAATTCTATGGAAAATTTCGCATTATGATAACTTCACACCAAGTCATCAAATCATCACAAAATTTACAAGACTCATCAATGGGCATAAAACATAAGTTTCTGTCGTTTTTAAATAATGTCTGAGCAACCTTGTAGCTACCATAAGTACGTAAACACAAATCTTTCACACGGTTGTTAGAATAAAATGCAAATGATTGATGAATTTGATACTATATTTATACAGTCAAATCTAAACTTGTAAAATTCCCAATCGCACAAAAATCGCACCGAATTATTTATATTTTTAGCACCTGGAACTTGCGTTTACGGTATCTCGTGACCGGATAAAATTCATAGGATATACTGGTCTTGAGTAGATACAGGTGTGACAAAAGTTTAATGAATATGATAAGAACCATGTGGCGGCTGTGTCACTATGAAAAAACGCTCGGTGAAATTGAAGTGCTATGCCTTTTAACTTCCAATGCAGTTATCAAATTATAATAAAATTCACACACAATTAACCTGAGTGTAAACCAAGTAGGTCATAGATAGCATAAAAGTGGCAGGGATGCCATTTTTATTCTCCAAATTACTTCGAAAATGGTTTTCTACGTTAATTACCTTATTGCCTACCATTTTATTACTTATACTATGTTTTGTGAAATACATAATTGCATAAAACGCTAGTTTATAAAAGTGTTCTTATCTAAATACCTGTATATTGCCTTGTAGGAATGAACAGATAATTTTAATAAAAAAAGGATGATTAGCGAGGTGCTTTTCGTCTTTTTCTTAACGTTTAACTTGTCGAAATTAAATATTGGCGTCTATTTCTCGACATAAGTCCCATAACATCGTAATTAATACCGCAAATAACACAGCCTCTATGTTATAAGTAGTATGTATGCTTTGGTATAGGCTTACATTACTGCACTACTCAACTTTTGCTGTAACCTCAAAAACCTAAGAGGCGAAAACTTAAAAGTCTGCTGTTGGAAATATTTATTTTTCTGGGAGGGGCCAACCTAGGGTCTCCTACGGCGCGCCTATGGTAGTGATTGGTCATTCACATGAAATAAGAAGAGGCCCCAGTATATATCCTTATGGGACTTCAATTTTGGATTAAAGGGAGTGGATAGGCGGATTTGCAACAAAGACAACGGGGGCAATAAGCTAGATAGGACTCAAGCCATAGTATATTTGAAGAGAAAAATCGAAGTTGCTGCAATTTCGAGCGGAAAAGGGTATGTATGATTTGTAAATGGTTTTATAAATGGACGTAGATCAATCTTTGCGGAATCTATACTGCTCACGGCAAATTATGAAAATGGCGCTTCAGAACTTTGGGAAAAGATGGAAGAGTTGGTTTATGGATTTCAAAATTTTTCAGGAAATATGTTTTCCAGAAATATTTTTTCTGAATATGATGGTATGAGGGAGGTTTTCGGCCATTTTGAAAAAGGTTGATGAGAGACATTCCAGGCCGGCACAAGAAGACGGTTTTTAAAAAGTTTTTCACAATTGATTTTAAAGCTTAGGGAATCAGAATAGTAATTGGACACAAAGTTCAACTGGAATGCAGAAAAAAAGGCTGAAATACTGAAATACTTACCTCTCTGCGAAAAATTCAATTTTAGATGAATAAAAAATGTATGCATTTTTAATTTAATTTTTTTTTTGTAGCAGATTTCATTAATAGGCATATAATAGGCTTTAGGTCAGGTGGTGAAACAGAGCGCTTTGCTCACTTGTTTACAGTATTGTTTTTTAAAGTCAAGTTTTGAAATGATATCATTTATTAAATCAAGGAGGTTTATTTCGTCATTGAGGACATGCAATTAGAATAGAGAAATAATAGCTTCCAAAATGCTGTAGAAATAGTTGTCTAAAACTGCAAAAATTAGGGTGATAAGATATTAACGGAATCGAAAGAGTTTAAAAAAAGTTCATGCCGGCATAGTCGTCAGGAAAAAATTCATACTTTGAGGTGTGTAACCTGAGTCTAAGAGGGAATCACAACTTTTAAAGGAAGATGATATCAGTCAGCTCTTATGTCAGCAATAAAAGATTTAAAAATTTCAAGATGCTCGACGGAAATATTAGCATTATCAAGAACTCTGTATCAGTTAAAAAGACACATTTTTTTTTTACAAAAAAAAAGAGCATTTATTTTCACAAAAGACCGTGAAGCAAAATAAAATCTCTCATTTGTTATTTAAGAGCTCAAGCTTTTTAATTTTCGCTAGTGAGGCTGCCATAGGTTGCATAATAACCACGAGTATCCTGGTGAAGTACCAGAAGGAAAGATAGTGAAATCGTCATTCGAATCAGGCAGAGTACTTCTTCAGTCTTCGCTGAAGAAATCCAAATCTAGTATCCGTGCTTCAAGCGATTTCGGAAATTTCTGGATCGTTATATAAAAACAATGGATTCCCCGAATTATCAAGATGCCTGATACCCGGCTTCCTGCTTGTCTCCAATTGGACTAGAAGCATATTGGTGTAGACAATCAGATTGCAATGATTTGCGACTAAATGAGCTTAGCCATTTGAATGGCGTGATGGTGATCGGTCGTTGCTCAGGAACAGTTGGCAGTACCAAATATAACGTTAGTTACCTTGAATTGTCTTCGTTTCATGTCTGAGGGTCCTCGGTTGATTGACGAGGAGGCTGTGAATTCGTACCGTTAGCCACGCCCGAATCATATTGTTTATGTGAGAGCGGAATGCCACATTTCACGGGAATAAATTAGCACATTTCGTGGGATTACATGGATTGCATATACTTGATAGGTTTCTTCTTTGTCTGTCGTGCCCACGTACGAAGACATTCGTGTACTGGCTTTGAATGGTGGGATCACGGCACGCCACTTCAACGGGCAACTCCATGAGTGGGGCATTTGAAACCGCCACGAGTCGTTAATAGTTTCGATTATTCGACAGAGGGGCCATTGAAGTTGAATCGATGAATTTATTGGAGCTCACTTAGGTACTCATTTGTCCATCGCTGATCGAACTGGTTCTAGATCTCTAGACTTTGATGCCACTAATGAAGCGGGCTTTCTCTTGGAGGTTGGGAGTAGTCATCAGGTATGCTAGGGAGAGACTCTTTTATCAAGAATTTAGAGCTGTCAGGTCATTGATATTAGCGAAAATTGGGGTCAGTGGACGTGGGATTGAAATATCCTCGATTTCTGTCACCAATGGTTCCAACTCTTCGTGGGCCAATGGTAAATTTTGGATGCATGCGGGCAATGTAAATTTTGAAGATCTAACTAATTAATACCTTTCACAATCCTCCAAAGTCTGGAGCTCAGGATTTTTCATAATTGAGCTGGTTAGAAGCCAAAATGAAGTTGGTTGCATTATCGTAATACAAATGGCGGCAATGCCTTCATCTCAAAATGAGGCGCTTAAATGAAAAATAAACGAACATCGCCCCATAGGTGTTCCACGGCCTCTTTTCTCTTACCTTACAGTGGCTCTTGAAAGGAACTGGGATCGAAAAAGGCCTGGCAGGATCCGATCTTCCTACTGGCAGGTTTCATATCATTTGCGACAAGAGTGTAAGCTTTGGTCGATGACACAATACACACCTAAGGATGACATAACGAGCAGTGGTCTAGTCCTTTATTGACCAGAAACGTTACCGTTGAATTGATATTAGTCGTTGGGGCATGAAGTGAGCATGGGACATAAGATTTTTGTTCGTCATCAGCATTTTACTGATCGGAAAGTTTTAACGTAGTAGGATGGGTCGTAAGGCACCTAGACTTCCTCGAAACGGGTGCTAATTCTCATGATGCTGGTTTCGACAAGAAATAGCAAAAGCTTCATTATGTTGCTTTGAGCCGGGACTGATTCCATCTGTTTGAGAGTCACCAAATCTTCGGTGGAACATTGGGCTTGAATCACTTTGACTATTGCTTAAGTCGCTGCGCCTAATTCGATGGGTGTTAAATGTTTGGATGCGACTAGCGATACACGTTGAGCTTTTGCTTATTGCGCAAGTGTAGAAGGAGGAGGACTGGGAATGTAGCCAGACCAAGAAAAATCGATCAAATTATTTGATGAGGGAAATATAACATCAGAGGAAACCTACAATATTTTTCCCAGCAATGCGAATACCACCAACCAAAGCTTTGGGAAAAAATTTCTAGATTACAATCACGGCAGAAAATGAGGCTGTAGCATTTTTGATGGCAAATAAATATAATTGACAGATTTGGATGATGATGGACATATATCTGCCAGTGACCTAAGTGACTTAAATTCAAGCAGCAATTAACTACTAGTATGCCTCAATTTTAGATTAAAATACATACTCTTTCACAAAAAAATGAAAATGGCAATACAACAGCAAACTAAGCAAATCATTCCAAAACAACATTTATGAAGCTTCTAAAATGGTAGAAAAATTACCGATAATAATACACTCCATGACTGCAGCTCAGTTCAGTTACAAAGTGCATTCATGGCTAAGAAGAGCAAAAAGAAAACAATCAACTTGCCAGTCGACCAACAAAGCAGCTAACTACCTTCTGTCTTGTTTCAGTAGAAATACGGAGAAATTTTTTTTCCTATACATACGAGATTATGTGGGACCATCATCATCATCAGCGTTATCATGACGACCCCGACGATAGCTTGAAACGACTATGTTGATGATGATGCAGCAGCAGCACCAGCTCAAGCAGCAGCAGAAAAAGAAGTAAAGTGTACGGCTTGTGTCGGCGGCACGCGCCTCCGGGTAGCAGCTATATAATCGACCCACCGCGCAAATATTAAATACAATCTGCACACGGGACCCATAATCATTTCTTAGCCCCCGGGTGAATACAGCTCGATACTTCTTGTATTATTTTTTGTTGCTGCCTTTCGCGTCTTCCATCTGATGCATATCGATGGTGTTCTGGCTGTGCATCGAGAATAAGAAGGACGCAATTCGCATGCTGATGATCCATAGGGTGGACATGCAACGGACACTAAAGTGGATAGAGAGTGAATTGAATAGATGGACCAACGGACATTCGGTTTGCTTCCTAAGAGACGATCACCATGAATTGATGCTTCCTATAATGGTTTTGAGTCAAGTTGAAAGGTTGCTATGGGAGGGCTACAGTTTTAAAATTGTTGATGGGACTCGCTTTTGGTAGTTTGAATGTATGTATCTATTTTGAATGATGCGTTCCGGAGGCAGGATTGCATCTCGATGGCATGTGGAATGTGAAGAAGAAGAAGAATAAAAACGACATCATGATCAGGGAAGATGATAGGATGAAATGAAAATGATGAACATGGGTGATGGATTTGCCACAAGATGGACATTAGTCGAGATGAAGACGCAGATTGTTTGTATCTAATGCATTTGAGGAAGGGGCAGATAGGATAATGTTCTTTATGCAAATTTTCGTTGATGGATATTAGGAGAAGTGGAAAGATGGCGAAGTAGTTTTTTTTGGTGTTCTTGTAGTATATCTGTGTAAAATACTTCGCCTTGTTCAAACATTTAAAGTTCTTTTGAATAAATTTGATAGTTGGGGTAAACCATTTGGAAATGTTATATTTGACAAACCATTTAAAAGTTGTTTCTAAAATGATATTTAATGCCAAAGGGTTAATTACTTCCTACGATATTTTTTTTTGGCAAATTCCACTTTCACAAGGAAGAAGTTGGCTTATAATACACATATCGTATCAGTCATCGTATTTCATATTACTTATTGAACTTAAGACTAAATTGATTAAAGGTGATAAAAGCTTGATACAATTAAGGTAAGGATCCAGGCATAGAAAGCAGGGTTGTCAACTCCAGAAATGATTTGTGGCTAAATATTTACTGAAAAGAGGCTAAAATGGAATCAGATCGTATTGAAAAAGGGCTGAAACAAGCTTCGCGTGTATGGTCCGCTGTTCGCGTTTCTGGTCCGCTGTTCGCGTATCTGGTCTGCTATTCACGTGTCTGGTCAGGGTTGCCAACTCCAGAAAATTCCGTTTCACTGAGGCCATCAAAGTTGACCATCAGTCTACTTAGCGAGCTAACGACTCCCAGAGTTCTATCATATGCCTAAAGGATGTGGTCCAAATAGGTCAGCAATATCACATCCCGCGTCACTACCATGCCGACTTGTTGGTCTGGACCTCGGTGGAGCCCACTATCATATGGATGACATTCGGTGTTCTTCACTTCGACAGCGCCAACTGCAGATCCTAATCTGACACCTACCATTCCTCCTCTTCTTTCAAGTTCTACATAAAGGGAAACTGATTAACGCTGTCACGTCATTAGCGTAACCCAACAGGAACATGTCATTGGGAATTTCTAGGCGCAGCAGTCCCAGACGTCAGGTTCAAGGATTGAACAAAAACTTAGTTTCGCTCTGCTGAAATATCAAGCTAAATTTTAGCCGGAAGAAATTTCATGTGAAATTTTGCACGGGGATTTAAACACAAAGCGGATCATAGTAGGTAGTACTTAATAAAAGTATCAATCAAAAAATTGAAATACTTGACCGTTTTTCGGTCAGTAATCAAAATGTATCTTCGGGGGGATCTTAACGCTAGGCTTAACATTATAAATAATGACAGATAACGTTAAATGTTAATGTCACAAATCATTCTCGAATGTTTTTGGCAGAGGGAGATTATGGTCCGGAGAGTTACAAAGTGGTGTAACCTCAATGAAGTTTTGTTACATGTGTTTTTCTCCGAAGTGAGGCTTTTCTCTGGAATTGAGCGTACGGAAATCAGCCCAGGGGACTATTTTCTGCAAGAGGCAGAAAAAACGGGATCAAATAAAAAAAATGTCACAAGCCCTCGGAAAAGGTGATAGATGGTGTCAACAATGGGAATTTTCTCAATTATTGTATTTCAGATATTAAGACGGTGGGGCAATGAACAAATTCTTTTTTTCATAGCTGTTACATTATTTATCATCTTTGGCAGCGTGAACGGTCCCACTGTGACAGCATTACAGCGAAATTGTGCTAGAGTGCAAGTTTTTGCTCCTAGCACAAAGGTCATTTTTGAATGATGAATTTTCGTCCTTATTATGATTAAAATACTAATGATCCTGGCGTGTAAACAGTGTTATTTAATAGAGAAAGCAGGGATGCCAAATCCAAGGTGTCAATGAATATTTTGCTGTTGGCGCTGAAGACAACTTAATAATCGAATTGAGCTTGTTAGTCCTAAGATGACAAAATATAAGGTTACAGCTGTGCTCATTCACATAACAAATCTTTACGTTCCCTAACTCTAAATATTCCTCAGAGCAATATCATCGATATTTTTGTTGGATTAAATCAACCATTTCATCGCGTTTCTCTTCTATAAATTCCCGTTTTAATGCAAAGAACCTGTCGATCGAACATAATCCCAAAACTGCAATCACGAAAAATTTACACAACTGGTCCTAGACATGAACCTGGGTCAAATCCAATCATAATTTCTTTACAACGACGATTACGGTGATTGAAGCGTCTCGTAACGATTACAGTAAGTACAGAAGTTTACGAAAGTACCATTCACCATACTCTACACTGTTCATATCTGAAGATACCGCTGGACAATCTAAGAGACGACAGGTCGATTAAATAGTCTGGGACCGCATAAAATCGTAATTTCGTTTATGACTAGTACCCATAGAGAGAAGACAAATTTTCAAGTGTCATCTTTACGCTGGTCTACTGCTAGTGGTGGTGCTGCTGCCGTGCTTTACCTATCCGACCTTCTGTCAGCAATGAAAGATACAAGTTGAATTAGTAGATACTATCAAGTATCTTCGGCAATTTAATTTTCTATAGGATGTTGACGACGACGATGAGGATGATGATGATGCGATATGAAATGCAGATATGAGATTATTTTTATGTTGATTTGTAACTGTTAATGGAAGATCAGGTTGTATATGATTGTGTGGTTTTGCCAGTAGCAAGTTTTCCAGGAGAGTTCTGCTAATACATAGTGGCAGTTTGAACAGATTACACGCACAGTAGGAAATAATGTTATTATACGATCGTTGGAGGTTGTGTCGCGTAGTTTAGATACTCGTCGATATTCGCTGGTTGTAAAATTTGTTGTTAATGATTTTATAGGTACTTTGGTGTTAGGTTTATGGACAATGATTATCGACGGTGGTTTTTCGAGAATCAAAGATCGTGAGAAGATTGTGTGAGACATGGTAGTATTCAGAATAAGAACTCAGGTTAGAAGGTAGGGTTTAAATTTTTTGAGTGATGGATGAGTGAAATGCTGTTTAGAGCCTTAGTTTGGCTTAAACTGAAATGGATTCAAAGTGAAAAATTAGTTGCTGCTTTCATTGGAACTTGGGCATAAAGTTGAATTCAGGTTCTATCTAATCAGATTTCTGAAACGAGAGCACACTCTTTACTTCCAAATACTATAGGCTACACCCTTAACTTTTCTGCATTCAGCGCACAATTCTAAAATTCTAGATTTTGAGGTCGTGCTTTTACCACCTCAAAATCGCTCCACCGTTCAACTAACAACACAACCGATTCACTTCACCATTCTTCGACTGACCTTTACCAGGAAAATAATAGTCAAGACAACCAGGCAGGCATTTAATAAGCACTCTCTTACCAAACATAAACATTGTTCAAGATGACATTATCGTCGCTGATCATCGACTAACCAGTCAACTAACTGCCTTTTATAACGTGTGCAGGCTTCAACCAAAAACAATTGACTTACTTATGCACGCAAAACTGGGTAGAACGAACGCAACCAGCCAAGCCAAACCAAACCACAGCTAGCCCCAACCATCCAACATAACCATCGATCGGTTTCTTGTTGGATTCTTGGAGTTAACATTTTGCCTATGTCTGCGGGTTGATTTTGTTTAGAAAATTTGCGTGTAGGTCGGATCTTGGACGCCTGCTTGCCTGCATTTCTTTTAGGTGCAACCGATATCACCTTGAGCCTATTGAAGTCAAATGGTTTGGTCGGTCTTTTCGTTTCACTGCGTTCAATGGATTTAACTGGGACCGGAGAGCCTGTGAGGCAAATGATCTTAGCATTTACGCTACAAAGATGAATGCTTTTGTTGTAATTTGAAAAAGGTTAAAATATCGTCGCAGTATCTTCTTCTTAGATGTCTACTGCTTCCAATACACTCGCCCAATATATATTCAGATAGATCGAGAGGTGCAAGAGTGCTGGGAAAAAAGTTGCGGTTTAAAGATCGGTTGCACAAGGGTTCATAACAATGCCCTAGAGGGCAATGTAGTTTGCGATGCGACGATGATCTTGAGGTCTTACGATCGACAGATTCTGATTTGACTACAAAGAGAGGTAAGTTCGTTGCGAAAAAGGTCACTAACGATTCGAGCTCTATTCACTGGCAGGAACAATAATCAAAGGAATATCTGCAAAATAATGATGATGCAGTAGCGAAAAATTGTTAGATATACTGGAAGAAGTAAAAAAGCTAACGATGAAAATTGCAGGGCGGCGATAAGGGAAATTATATGGCTGTGACAGGTTTGCTATACTGTCTAGAGAAGGATTTTGGCTTGGACCGATTTCTCGGAAAAAGAGTTTATAGATTTGGTAGAATTATCCAAATTAGAGGTCAGAGACTATTATCGATTCAAAGCGGTACTATTAAATTTATTTGATTATGTTTGAATAGTGATTTATTGGCATTCTAACCATTTTACGGGACAGATAATCTAAATTTCAATACGTTTATGTTCAGGAAGACTAAAGATACGTTTGAAGTTGAAAATTGCTTCAGTGTTCTCAGAATAAACAAACTTACTCCCGAAGTATTCTGAACATGATTGACATCATGCAGATCCAGGATATATATCTTAAAAAAGCTGGCAGATGTGAAAATCTAGGTGAAGAAAGCTTAAGTCTTCTCGAAATAGGAATTCAATTTGGAGAGCCTTAAAGCAACTGTTACAATGGTCTACACGGACGATTGTTCATGTTCGCGGCCATTTCAGCATATACACTTTTCAGTTGGTTTAACGCCACAACTTTTCTCGGAAAATTGTTCGAACATGAAGGTACTGTACTTCTCGCACGAGATCTAAATTCCCATAAAAAACAAGAGGGAGACAAGACAATCAATCGAGTCGGAATCGAGCTTTCCAAATCGATCACAAAAAGATATACTATATATCCCAGAAAACATTCAGGGCTAGGCGTAGTGGAAAAGACATCCGTACCCTACTTGACGGCTTTAGAGGTTTCTTTTAAAGACTCAGAACTCTGATCCAAAATTTTCCACTAGGAGATTGTTCCACGCAGTCGAACTTCAAGATCGATCGGGCAAGAAAAAACAGTGCTGGTTCTGGATATCGATCCGGAGCCCGAGGATCAATTACGGGCCAACAAAGGGTTGATCCACTTCAGACTGAAGGTGATCACCATGTAGGTTGGGGTGGTGAAGGCGACTGAGAGCGATTCAGGAGAATCTGCATCATAACAGAGCGGTAACGAACAGTCTGCTTTGGTACCTTAATCAGAGGCATGCTGACATTGCGCTGATACAGAAGCTGCTTCTATATAAGAAAGTGTTCTGTTTATTCGGCGCAAGTATCAGTTGGTTTCAGGCAATAGGTAGGGTCAAGACAAGGACTCGTATTGCCACCAAAAAAGGAACTGAATATAACTTTGATTCCGCAGTTTTGTGGCGGGGATACAACCACTATGGGTTGGTAGAGAAGGATCGCGGGAGACAGTTCATCTCCCACACGACACGGATTGCATGACACTGGGACTGATAAGAATAGTGGTAGTGGCTAAAAAAGCTGTTGCTAGCATCATCTATAACGCAAAAGCTCACCACGAGATATAGTGGAGCACCAACATAAACGACAGCGGCAGGCATTTACCAGAATTTCGAATTCCAGCTAACCTCAATATTCTTAATATGAGTAAAAAAAATACATTTATTACTAGGAACAGGTTTGAAGAAATCGATAATACCTTGACAACTCCAGATAAAATGGAAAGTGTCCACAAACGGAAAGTGTTTTGCCAGTCTTCGCACTCGGACTACTAATGGTTATAGTCGAATATCAGTAGTTCTGAAACCTTATCCAAAAGAGTTCGGAGCCAGAGAACAGGGCAATGTAAGATAACGGCAGAAAAACAGAAAGATACCTCAGGGTATTAGACGACTTTGATCTGTTGAGCTTAGGAGGAATTAACGAGAATGGTCTAAGAGACGTGTGTTCAATAAAGCCTGCAAGGAAAAACTACCCTATGGTGGAACGGTGAACTTACAGAAGCTAGACGCTGACAACGAAGAGTGTTTAATAACGCAGGGCGGTACCGAAATGCTGGAAACTGGTACCGATATAACCAGTTGTCGCTCTTCAAAAAAAAAAAAAAGATACGGCAGAATTTTGTGAGAACGTCGAAGGAAGTACAGAAGCTTCCAGAATCTGGAAGGTTCTAAGTGTAATTCTCGAGCGTACCTACGTTTCTACGTAGGAAAAACGAGGATTAAGTAGGAGAGCTGAATGAAAGTCTGGACATACCAAAGGAAACTCACTTCTCGGAATCGGCTAACACGGCATTACTGAAGGACCAATTACGGGCAATCTAATGGCCGATCAGGCAGCTAATTAAAGAAGTAACATACATATAAGATCAAAACTGAGTAGACTATAGGCATATTCCGATATAACAGTCACAGGGATAGATGTGGCATCTTCTATCATGCTCCAAAAGGTAAAAAGCGCCATCTTCCTTATACTGCGGCGAATTTTCACCGTTTGGTTTTGCTCTGGGGTAGTACCCGAGCTATTTGAAACAAGCTAGATTTGTCTTTATTTAGATCAATTAGCTTAGCATCTTTTCTTGTGCCGATAATCCTACTACAATAACTAGGGTCTCAAAACTCTATATTTTGATATTTTCGTGAGTGGAGCGATTGTGTGGTGGATAGCACCAAGAGCAAGACCAATATCAAGGAACTCATAAGACTACAAAGATTAGTTTGCACATGTATAGTGGGTTATAAAAATAATATACACCATACTATACCTTGACAGGAACTTCCAGATCAATGTACTCAAAAAAAAGACTGGAAGATGGAGGGAGTCACCGGTGACGAGCCAAGAACGGGCAAAAAAGTCAGCTCAAGCATCTACTCAACAGATTTGAACCTTCACTTGATGTATAGACTGTAAGATCGCTCTACTGTTTTTCAGTCTGAAGTATATATCATACACTGAACAAAATCCACATAGCGCCCAGAGCTATGTAATATAGCGCATTATTTATGGTCTCATACGCTATGTACATAGTACTTTGAGCTATGCAGTATGGCTCCCAGCGCCATAATTACATGGCGCAGAAATTTTGGCCCCACACGCTATATTACATAGTACCATGAGCCTTGTAATATGACTTCAGTTGTCATACCGATTCGGATGAATTGAGGTAAGTGCTTTGTTTTGAAGTCTAGCTTCTTTTTTACTGTAATAAAATTAATCTTTTCAATTTACAATCTAATCCAAGGACATCTGGGAAGTTAGTTAAAGAATTAGTTTAAGCAAGAATCTAGCTGACAATTAGTTTTTTTTTCATAAGTTACGTTTGAAAAAAATCGATAAGTTTTGTTAGGGGAAAATAACAAGTCATTCTCGAGTAATGTTATATGCTAATATCATTGTTATATCACATATCCAATTACTGGCCTCTGCGTTCAAGTTATCTCAAAATTTTCTTTTTTATCAAGCGGAAATATATTTCAAACCAGCAATCCATTTTTCGTTCATAGTATTCAATACATAATTTGAAATTTTTTTGATTTTTCCATAGAACTTGGTGGTATTTATTTTTTGAGCAGTATCAGAAAGAGTATCATATTTTGAGAAATGCCTTTCTTCATCATATCCACCTCCACGCCATACACTATAGGAGGATTATAGTACACGGCGTGGAGGGCTATAAGCATAGCGTCTGCTCCTATGTACTTTTCACCATGCACAATAGCGTGTGGCGCTATATTTTATCACAATCCCGAAATCGACTATGTACATGGCGCCAGAAGTCTATAAAGTATGGCGTCTGGCGCTATGTATTTGTTCAGTGTACGTATGCTCAATAAATCTATTAGCGATACACCAACCAAAGCAACGCCAGCGGTGCAGCTATTCTCACTCTTGCATTTTACAGCTGAGTAGCTGTCAACGAAAAGATAAAATGAACTCCTATTTAGATTAGTCATAGGCAACGAAAAAGCTGACGAGATGGCGAGGAGAGGTTCAGGAGCTAAGAACAGCCCCTTTATCAATGTACAACGATCATTTAACAACACCACAAATAAACTAGATGCGGTAGTATGGACTAAATTCCGAATAGGAAAACAAGACAGACTGTAGAATAGCCAGGACATTATAGCCATCATTCGATTTAACCAAGAGCAGGAAAATGCTCAGGTTCAGCAGAAATTACTTGAAAGCGATAGTTAGCTTGCTCATAGGGCAATTTATGCAAGAGGTGCGAGATAGAAGAGAAGCATGTGCAGCGCTAAATAATAAACATCTCAAGATTTTAGGTGTGAAAGCGGCAATCTTTTTCGATAACCTAAAGTCTATTCCAAATGAGCTAACAAACTTTAGCAGAATTCAAAACTTTGAGCTTGCCGTTGGGATATTGCATTCCTTTAACCACAACCAGCGTGTTTGCGCCCTTGATGAGCTGTCATTTGACCCTAAGCCAGCACTCTTTGTCATAAAGGACGTCTATGCAGACGTGTAAAAATAGGAAGAAAAACATTTAGCAAGCTTTTAACAATTGGCAATCGAAAGCCAAAATTAACCAGGTAAATAAGGACAATGCGTCTAAAATTCAGATAAAAAGTCATAAGAGGATAAACAGTTTTCAGAAAGAGAGTGAACCAAGCTCGAAAAAGAGCTAGGGATATGGATGACTCCAGCAACAAAATAAGCAAATCCAGTCGCAAATTTCATCAGTTATCGGATAGCGCAATTTCTACAACGAAAGGTAGAGTCGCGTGGTCTAATTTGATATTGGACTGAATTTGATAGTTCATTATCCAAGTGATAAAGGAGCTTACATACCAAGGAATAGGGAATATTCCAGGCTGAAAAAAATATGCCGTCTATTTATGGCCGCAAATAGCCCAAAATTCGATTGCGATGGAAAAGCAAAAGCATTCATGGATATGCTAGATGAATTTTTGTCTTTTGGACGGTTATCGCCCTAAAGATGTCGGTATATGAATAGTGTTAAAGATTATCCTTTTATTTTGGTTTATTTTTATTCGGGGTGTCTTTGAAAAGCCTTTAAAGTTCCTCGAAAGTTTCTGAACATCCACGGGAAATTTTTTGCTTCTACCGTTGCTCGAAAAAAACAATTTTTCTTGATTTTTTTCTGCAATTTTGATACCCTTGCCATATACTTTCACCAATTCAGATTGAAACAACTGAACTCACATACATACATCCATACGTATAACAACGCTTCGATGTTGTGTTGCATATTAAGAAAATTCAAAGTAAAATGCAAATTGTTGAAGAAAATAGATTCTCCGAACGCAATAAAATGATCTTAATAGTGTGTTTCGAATGAGTGCGCGTGCGCGCTTTGGTGCACATTGCATTTTATGATGCCATGTTTCAATACAATTTGCTTTTGTTGTTGTTGCTGTTGTCGCGGATGCACTAGTCTGTTGGGTGGTGTTTGTTATTGTTGCTGTACCAGCGGTTATGTGGAGCACGTTTCCATTAGACGACAATGTGTATACGGTTAAAATGGAACAATAATCGCGTGCGCAAATGGTAAGGTTCGCTTGTTGCTGTGATGGTGGTTTATGAGGGCAGCATAACTTCTGCGAGTACTTTAACACGGAAGAAATGCCGGTTTGCAAAGATATTTGAATGAGTGTAGTTCTTCCAGTGTCTATATGGTGGCCAGGATTGGGAGGTTTTTAACATATTTTAACAATTTTAACACCTTCTGGGTCCTGTACATACAGGCGGTAAAGTCCTGTACGTACTGGCGGTAGAAAAAAGTAAACAGTATCATTTCATTATAAATAATATTTCATTTCACTGTTTTTGAATGTAATAAACAAAGAATCGGAGCAAGACGAAAACAACTCTTTTATTTTTATTAGCTACAATATTTCAAAGAAAATCTATAGAAACGTCTTGCCTACCTGATCACTACGCATCCGCCAACGTTTGCGATATATTTATTTATAAAAGACATATTCGATTCGCGAAATATTAAGAAACCACATGTAGCATCCTATAATCGACAATACATTGAGGTGGATAATACATTCATTGGCCTGGGAATGGCCTACAACGGTGTATCGCAACCTGCATCCGAATTAGACTACGAAGACGGAATGCGAGAAGATTCGTCGAGTCCTACCATTATAGCTGGCCTGAAAAAAACCTGTACGTCCGAAACGTGGGTGACGTAGTGGAACAGGGAGTTGAACAAACCGAGAAAAATTATGAGAAGAGAATGCAACATGTTCAACAATACATCGAACTGAAGGGCTTACAAAAAAAGCTCTCGGGATGCAAAAAAGAGTTTAAGTAACCAAAACGAAAAGCTTGTGATACCTTTTGTAAAAGTCCCCCAGAGCACTTTAGCATACAGAAAGTTCTAATCAAAGACCACCAAGGGCGTATCTGACTACTTCCAACTCCAGGTGGAGGGATGGCGACTGCCTTCAAGCATACATCAGAATTGTTAATTTAAACATACTTCAGAGGATGCAAAATGGATGATCGTGACGAGGCCCAGAAAGAAGGAGTCTGCACTCACCACTAATTAAACGAATCATCATGTAAGAAAAGGTTGAATATGCAATAAACTTCTTCAAATAAATAGGACTGGATGGGATCATTTCAGCGATCAAAAGTGGAGACTGGCGTGATTGGTTATCATACCTAAGGTAAACCAGCTGACCTACCTAAATCCTACAGTCAACTAGCCTCACATCCTTCATATTGAAAACCATGAAGAATTTTCTAGTAAAGATGCCACAACACAAACTTCAATTTGCCTACCAAAAGGACTAATAAACTTTATCGGCTACTCATAAGCTGGTACAAATAACAAAAAAAACCTAGCGGATCAGAACCGCTAAAAACACTAATGTTCGAAGAACAGTAGAGGGTTTGTGCAGATTTTGAGAGTGTATACTACCACTAGCAGCTTTTCCTACTTAAACTAATATACCCCTAGTAATAATAGACCCTTAGCCAATTTAAATTCGATGACTTCTTCGAAAAGTACAACGATAGAAAGGTGTTTGGGGCTGCATTCGAAAAATGTGCAGATCTTAGAAAATTTAAACATTGTTTACTTATTTTCATTGCAAATGTTTGCGAAGAAAATACTTAATGCAAGCATTTATTGGAACGAAAATAACAAAAAGGCCTAGTGCTGACAGCCCTTTGTTAGCACCGAAGCAAAAAATATGTCGCATCTGCCTCACGTTGAAGTCAACCTGCTCTGCGAATTTTGTACTGATCCGATGACTGCATTGGAAGTTATTGGGATAAAAAGAAATTTAGGGTTACCATTCGCAAAAGTTTTCAAATTTTCTAGATCTTAATGTTTGGTGTTTATTTTCACTATCAGATCACTACGATTTGAAAATTCTATGCTAAAATCGCTTACTAAAGGTATGCCAAAAAAATGCAAAAACCACCATAGCTGGCAACCCTATCATTATTTTGAAATTCAATTTCTACTGAATATTGCCTATAGGGCAAAGAGCTTTATTTTTCTCAGGAATTTTCAAAATTTAAGACACCAAAATTACCATAGCTGACAGCTCGAAGCGAACTTTTCAACCAAATTTCTACCAAACGTGGTTTGAAGTAAGGTTCAGCTACTGTGTGAATTTCGTTAAAATCCTGAATCAGAATTTATAGGGCCAAGAGCAGTTATTTTGCCCGCATTTCAAAATCACTTCTATCAGACCTGGTCCTACTTAAGACCAATATATTTTGTAAATTTCAATTAATTCTGATTATCGGATCGTGAGTTTCCGTGAACAGAAGTTTTTGATGCTAAAAATAAAGGTAAATTGGGAAAGGGTTACCAGGCGTGCCCATTGTAAAATTTCAAATTTTTTGCTTTGGCTATGTTGACAAAGCATAAGATTTATATGAGTGACTTTTTTTCCAAGAAGCAACATTTTTTCAGGAGAGTCGATGATTTGAAGGTTTTCACCTTCAGCGCCTGCCCTAGCTAAGGGGCTGCCAACATACTCATTACAAACTACAGAAACGTACAACTAACTAATTAATATCAATACGCTCTTGAAGTTTCATGATGATTTAATAGCTTTGTCAAAAGTTATCGCAATTTAAAAATTTTCAAATTTTCCCGTTCTCTTTTTAGGCACATAGCGCACACGTGGGGTTAAAAAATTCCAAAATATTATCCGATTCATATTTAAAACACATTTCAAATTTGTTCCGTTACCTTAGTTTTTGCAAAAATTATTTGTGGACGGAATAATAGGTATATTAAAAATATCACTAAAATGGCCGCCGGCACCAAAGGGTTAAAGATAATCAACATTTTTTGAGACCTGGATTTATTCTGCATATACACCAAGTATCCTGAAAGTTTCAGCTAAATCGGATGGCGCGCTCCCGAGAAATAGTCACTGAATTTTTTTGATGATATATATATATATATATATATATATATATATATATATATATATATATATATATATATATGTATGGAAATATGAATTTTTGGTCAAATCGATTTTAATACTAATGTTCTTCGAACATCAGTAAAAAATTACCAAATATTAAGAAAATAGCATTAGAAAAAGGAAATTTGAAATATGGAGTGCGGAGATGCGTGTGCAATAGGACATAAGATAGCTAGGAACCCACCTGGATAGGAAACTCATCTGGTCAAGTAATCTAAACCAAACGGCACTGAAGACCACTTAGGTACTTTGGGCGACAAAACAAATGCTTGGAATCAATTGTGGACTCTCCAAGGTAGACACTGCAGGAATACAAACAAGTGCTGAAACTTATCATCCTATATGAAGCAGGAATATGACGTAATAAAATCACTCAAAAAAACTGCTATTTATATACTCGAGAAAAGTCAAACGAGGGTTACCTGTTGATTATATGAGCAACGAGCTTCAGTCTATTGGCAGGTATGAGGGTCTTTTTTAAAATCTTGAATCACCACGCGTCAAGAATTAAGAAAAAGCGGCGAACACGGTGAAAATACTACAATTGTTATGTGAATCCTTAATAGGCACCCTTCCTTGCAAAAAGTAAGGAGCAAGACGCTACTGCCGATGCCGTGGAGAAAAGACAGTAAATTTAAAATACCCAGATTAGAGTTCCTTGGCTATACTCTCCCCTCCACCTGGGACATGAGAAAAGTCCTGTTCGGACACATGACCAATCTCATAACAGGTCTGGATATTCCACAGGACATAGGCACAATAGACCCAGAAGGTCGCACTGCTAGGAGCTATCCGAACTCTTTCTGTGCCAACATTCGTTCATTGCCTGAATGGGATCAGCAGGTCATTTTAGGAAACACCATATTAATGATTCATTCGCTCTTTAAAGTCATTGTTTTACGTGAAATGCCAAAACAGTTTACGATCCGAATACCATACCACTGTCATGTGTCAAGAGCCCTGACCAACAGGCAAACATTCAGCAAACGAGAAGTGGTTCGCATTTTGAATTTGTATAAGTACTTATGACACATGGAAAATCACGTACTCTACCAACCTAGTGATATTAAATGCGCCTACACGCCTCTAAAACTATTCGATTTACCTTTTCTATGGATACAGTCTGACCTGATCACCTTTCATATGGCGCAATCACCACCTCTGCACAACGACGACAATTAAAAACATGCCACCATACCTGGAGTTCGATTCGCATCAGTTAGCATACCACATTGCTCTCCATGCCATACATAGGCCTCATCATAATCTGGTACACCTAACCTTCGCTAATAATATGCAGCATGTAGTCGGTATGCATGCCCTGATGCCATTGCGTATCTAATGTAATAAAGAGGCTGGATCACGGCACGATCAACTAGATCTCTACAGTTGAACTCGAATCGAGAGCAATGTACTACATGCAAAGGAAATGTGTGAGATGCCCTACAAGAACAACAACCAGATCGGCTCCATGGACAGCTCTATCTTCAAGGACGTAAGTAGGTACTTAGAAAGATCGACTTACTCGCCTGTAGCGATGATATACCTAAATACTTTACACGAATCAAGTCACCGAGTTTAGGGAATGCAATAATACGCACACAAACGCCAAGCCTAAATAACATGACTGATCGCCCTGTGCACGCGGTACGATACGATCGATCGATCTTGTATCTTGTAAGAGTTCGTTTGTATCTCTTGAGAGTTATTGGCATGTAAATTTTCAAGATCATATGTAAGCACGACGCATCTCGGGCACTAGTCGTGTATCTGCGAGATCAGGCGCACTATGATCACCTTCACGATCATCAACTTTATCCGATCACCTCGCATCGACGAACTAACGATCATATAATTAATGACCTAACACGCTCTATGAATTGTAGATACCTGGAAAGCCGATTCAATGTTCCCAACAAGATTTACCGATCTTCCTGGAACAGATTTTCCGCTTTGTTTTCTATTAAGTGCAAAAACTGCTCTAGTATACATTATCCCTTCATACAACAAGCGATCTATATTTTCTAGTTCATCCGGTCCTTGTCCCTTGCGAGTTGCTGAAAAAAGTCCCAAAGCCATGCATGAGTTGTGTTCGCTTTTGGGAAAGCGCGTACTTTTCTGTAACATGTTTTGCTCGACCGCAGGAACACGGTCTGTTGTGAATTCTTCACTTTTTTGCAATAATATCCGCATGTGAATAGAGTTGCGAGCAGCGTGCGAGAGATGCCGAGCAAGTTTTTAAAACATTTATTCATCATTTAATTTATGCATATATACGTACAAGATCTGTTTGCGATCGAACGTCATGTTCCTACACTCCTATAATGGCCAAGTTAGGCAGGCAGTTGGTCGGCCGGCTAGCGAGAGGGTATAAATCAACCGATCAACATCGGGTCAATAATTGTATCTACGGAGACCTAGCCTAGGTTAGGTGAGGACCATCACAGTCCCGGTATATGTCGAAGAGACAGCGACAGCCAGCAAGCTTGGCTTAGTAGGAAGTCATGGTAACATAACAAGTAACCTGTACCTTCCATTAAGTTCTCATCAATTCTTGCTCGTCCGTCTTCAGCGTCCTCGTATCTAGTCCATTAGACAAGATGTTTGTGAATTAATTAAAATCAACAGAGCAAAAAAAATTAATTTGATAGGAAGAGGTTTGAAACAGTTCGTAGGTCTGGAATAAGGGGAACAAAAAGTCTCAAAAACTACTTGAAATTGAATATGTTTGTCATTAAATTGGATGTTGTTGGAAAATAACAAGAGGACTAGAAGAAAAGAAGTCCTCTAAAATTCTAGGCAGGATTGCCACTTCTACTAACACTAAATCAATTTTCCAAAATTAAAGTTAAATCCGTATTTACCATTTTTCTTGAAATGGCAAGACTGCCCACCGCAAACATCCTAAAAACTATGATGTTAATAATCATTTGATTTCCCTCATCACAACATCTTTCACAGTAAACTTCTAACTGTATATTGAAAAAATCAGAGCGGTAGCACTAAAAAATCATTCCTGTATTTCTCTCATCTGGCTTTTCTTGCAAGCAAACCGCTTCACTATTATTCTGATTCGCAGTCTCAGCTCAAATAAGATCGATTTCTTGTCTCTGCGAAAAATAATGAGTTTATTAGAAAATGAGTCTAGAATGCCATTTAATTGACCATCTGTCCTACGAACGGGACTGAATTAAGCTATTTCAACTACAACAACATGCTAATTTAGATGTAACCATACTATTAAGGTTACTGGTATTGAATACTGTCGTTAATTTCGTTTATTCTTCTGTTTTTGCAAAACGACATAAAACATCGCCGAACGTGAACTAACAAAACATAGATTTAATTTAGAGATTTCCTCAATTGCAGGTTGTTGGAATTACATTGCTAGTTAAACATTGAACAAATCCAGGGAGGAGCTAGTTCATGACGGACGTAGAGACGATCGACCGGCTCAGTGGCATTTTGTCGATGCAAAGAGTTACGATTGTGATAAATTGTATTGTAACAATTTAGAATTGAACCGTTTAAATGACCTTTGTATCGTGGGGATCATGTGGTGTGGTAACTGCGATGGTGAAATAATTTATCGCGGAAAGATCATCATTGAAATGCAAGTGGAATGAGATTTATTTGTTTAAGTTTTAATGGTTGATAGTTAATAATGCGAAACAGGAGGCCAAGTTGATTGTTTTTGTTGTAGATTTTTTGTTGGAAAAAGGTTTGAATATATTACTGAAAAGATTTCTCAAAAGGTAGATAATAGATTAGATATTAACCGAGAAGAACTTTTTTTCAATAGTCAACCCAAATATAATCAATTAAGTCTGGAATTCAAGCATTAAATATAGCGCCCATTGTGGGTCATATTCAACAAATACCTTGCAAGCCATTTGCATTTGCTTCTTTTATTTTTTACTTTCACAGTTTATTAATCTTTTTTAATTAACTTTCACTAGCTGCTAACGAATGTTACGCGAATTTTCACAAAGGATTTTTTTCGTATAAAACTAAAACAACCAGATATATATCTGATATAGTGATGCAATGACTGAATAAAGTGTTTTGGAATAAAAAAAATCGAACTGTCAAGCTGAAAATAGGGAGTCGAATTTTTCCACAAAATCTTTCAAAAAGCCTGTAAGCACACTTAAAAGTAGAGACTTTGTAAATAGAGGTAAAACTTATTCAGTAGGCCAACATTAGCTGGTGGCGGTAAAGGAATAATGAAAATTCAAAATTTCTTTGCATATGTCCTAAAAATCTTAATTTTGAAAGATAAATCAGCGGCTTTTCAGCAGCAACCTATGGCTTCTATTATATGTACTAACATATAGCAAAGTTGCAAAACCTTCCAACAAAATTAGAAATTCTTAAAAAAAAGAAAAGGAAAACTCATTCAAAATTTTCAAAAAATGTTAGTTTATCTCTTTCGTTTGAGATTCGTTTTTATAAGAATTTACCTATTATGAGAAAAATGCGTAAATTTGCTTAATTTTATCGAAGGTTGCTAGGATAATATTCTTGTAAGATACGACTTTTATGACATTTGAATATAATATTTTAAGCAAGCATATAAAGTTATGGTAAATAAAAAATAAAAAAAATAAAAATTTTCTCCACTAGATTATATATGATTGATATGCAGAAGCAATTTTTGAAAATAATGGGTCAAAGACCATTCTTTATTTTTTTCGGGAAATTAGATGTAATTATAGTTAATGGAACTTAAAGAATGGAAATAAAGGAATAAAAGTAAAATCGAAAAAATAAGGAGCAAATATGGACAAAGTAATAAAAAGAAACAGTAGAAAAAGAAATAAGAGGAAAGGGGAAAAAGGAGGAAATAAGAAACGGAAAAAAGAAATGAGAGGAAACTGAGAAATAAGAGGAAAATGGGTTAAAAAAGAAAAGAATGGATAAAGAAAAGGAAGGAAAAAGAAAGAAACAGAATTGGCAAAGAAAGTAACAGAAAAAGATATGAAAGTAGCAGATAAAGAAAAACAAAGAAAAGTAACGGAAAAAAAGAACGCAAAGAAAGTATAAGAAAGAGGAAAGAGAAAGCAGAGACAGTAACAGAAAAAGTAGAGCAAAGGAAGAAAGTGAAAAAGCAATGAAAGGAATAATACAAGCAAAGAAAGGTGCAGAAAAAGTAAAGAGATGTGTAGAAAAGGAAAAGAAAAATTTTAAAAAGAAAATTGAAAAAAAATTAAAAAGGAAGAAACAAAACAGAAAAAGGCGGAAAAAATGAACACTAAAAAAAAGAATATTACACGAAGAAAAAGGAAAAAGAGTAAAAAATGAAGACAATACTACGAAAAAGCTCAAAGAATAAAATGCCTTCGACTTGGCATGGTAATGAAATTTCGGGGAATGTAAGGGCTGTGCAAAAGTTACCTTAATCGTTCATTCTTCGCCTTCTGTTGTTTCATAGATATAAATAATACATGCAAAAAAGAAGAGAATAACAGATAAAGTGTTCCCAAATCATATCTCTTTGCGAAACTAAAGTTATACCTTTTAGTACAACTAATGGGCAGCCATGTTTTTTTACAAAATGTCCAAGGCTATTACAAAAATTTATAGTTTTGTGGTTTTCATATCCGGTACGCTGATGAGAACTATACGAAAAAAACTAAATAGTAGCAGCACTTTGCCAACAAAGTTATAAATATAGTTTTCAATAATAGTCTGGCAGTATCTAGAATGAATAATACAGTCAAAAAATTTAGAAACACACAAAATAAACGAAAAATAAACCTACAAATCAGACAAAACAAACGAAAAATTAATTTAAAAAAACGTAAAATAATAAAATAGTTAGTAATAAATGAAAAAAATATTCAAATACAAAATAATGTAAATAAAACGATAAATTAATAAAAGCAGCATATAAGAAAAAAATAATAAAAAATTAACAAACCAAAAAATGTGTGAAAAGAACAGGAAAAAAAACAATTAAAATAAGCATAACATAAACAAACAAAATATATTAATAATGTTTGAAAAGATGGCAAAAACATTAGCAAAAAATGAGGAAAGTAGTCCGGAATCACACAAAAAAAAACCATAAACAGAAGAAAACTGATAAAAAAACCGATTTTAGTTTCAGAAACTATCGTGGGTAAAAATGGAAAAATTACAGTGAATTCGAAAAAATGCTCATTTTACAAGCACGTAAAACCAAATTAGGATCATTCTATCATTACGTGACTGACACAGCCCACATGTCGACATCGCACTTACTAGAAATGTCAAATAACGTATTTTTTTTTCTTTCTTCATGCCCATATCGCTTATATTCGTTATATTTCAGCAACCACAAAAAAACTATAGTCAATGTCAATTTTTTTATTGCAGAATAAGTCAACTATCACAGTCCCTTATGTAAAATGAATAAAAATCTGTTAAACTATCGATTTTAAGAAATCCGCTCACACTGCTGGAAATTACCTGCGAGCTACTTGAGCAACTTTATAAAATGGCTCTTGTAATATAAGTAGGATCAAGGATAGAAGTCTTTTCACTAGCGTCCAGAGAATGACTATTTGACTGGAATTCATCGATAAACTAATTGAATGCAAAATTGATCAGAAACTGCAAAATAAAAATGATTTCTGATAGTAGAGTATTTTTAAATAGGGTATTTTTACTTGCGCCCAACGTGGGCTTGCCTCGAATATCTTTTTTCAAGCAGTATACACAAAATTATAATGTTTCGGTAAACCATTTCCAAATTATCTAGTTTACCTAAGAAAATACTGATCTGTTTTTCTATTTCTATACAAATTCTTTAAATAATTGTAAATTTATATGCAAAAATAACAAATGTCATAAGTGGAAGACATTCTTTGTTTTATGATCCATTTTTTTGGAGTATGCTGAAGTTTTGAAGCTTGTTCGTTATATTGAATCTTAGACAAGTAATAGCATTGTATGCTATGATTCGATATTAGAGATAATGTCCAATTAAGGTAGCAATTTGCACGGAAAAACATATAAATACCAAACTTAAATGAATTAGTGCTAGCATATTTAAACAAAATTACATCCGGCCGATCAATTCTTCAAACCTTATCGCCTACATTTGATTCAAATTCATACGATTCAAATAATCTAATCAACATTCGCCTCCCATATCATCGGAAATAATAAAAAACTTGCTTTGCAGAAAAAAATAAATAAAATCAAAATTCATTTATCCGCATACCATGCATGTTCCATGACCTTGTCGCTCATTAGCAAAAAAGTTTAACATTTCATTTTTCGCATTTTGTCACCTCGTGCGTCAAATACCAATCTCTGCTCAGTCCCCAACCGAATAGAAACCAATCGATTCGAAATTGATTCATAAACAACGACAGATTATCCGTCATCTAGCTTCCCTGCAATTTACTGCAAAAATCAATTTCAAATAAATCAGTATCACAAAACCGATCTTGATGTCAATATACATATACATATAAAATGTATCTAAGGTGTACTAGAAAAAAAAATCTGCCATCTAAAATGGTCAAGAGTAAAAACAAAATCGACAACAGGCAGCAGCCACGGCAGCCGTGGACGTCTATAATAACGATTGAATTGATATTTGGCGAATAATTTGGCCTTAACATTTCTTCGGGGTCAAATTGACCTTGATACGATCACTGCCATACTTAAAACTCACTGTTGTCTCCACATAAATTATTACGTATTAAATAGTATTTATCGTTCGAAATGTACATGTGCACTTACATACATAGACGCATAAGTGACTAGTTGTTTGATCGACTGGACATGTTTGTTATGGCTATGAACTTTTTCGTGGCCGGAAATTAAAGCCCCGGGGAAAATTCAAATCGGTGCAGTAGATAGGAAGTAGAGTGTTCTGGGGGAGATCATTTGCTCCTGGACTGTTTTCGTGGTAGAAGTTAAAGTAAAATCAATCCACGAATGTGAAAGGAGAGCTTAAGACTTCTCACCATTTTTTTTTTTGATTTTCTATACCGCGTTCAACATTTCCAACACCAAAACGGAACGTGTATTGCGAATGGTATTTGGCCTAGACTGTGTTTGCGCTCTACGTTCGTCGTACATACCAAAATGTTACAGTTCGCAAACACGTATTTCCGTGAACTAAAAGTGCTGCCACCCACGCACGTCATGCTTGAAACGTGAAGCAATGATGGCGGCATATGAAACTCGACTTGTCTTGAAGTGAGCACGTATATGACAATGGAAAGAACAGAATTTGCAAATTGCCAACGCGTTTGCAAATTTATTTTGCAATATTATAGAAATTTATTTAGATATTTGTAAATAATTGCAGAGAAAAATGCGATAATCGTAAAAAAATGGAGTGCCACTAGGTTCGGTACTGGGACCTTTACTTTTTCGGTATTTGTAGATTTTGATCTTTACGTGCATAGTGACCATGGTGTTTTTGGATGACGTTTATTCGCAAAACACTTCTTTTATTTTTTCTTCAGTTATTTTGATCCACCTTAAACTCTAAGTTTGTGCCACCTTATACTAGTTGTACTGGATATTGCTTGCATTTTGTGTTTTGCTTAAAAATATGTATTTTTTCGTTAGCTGCAGGACAGACGCCTACCATGGGTCAGGCCAGGGCATCATACTTCACTATAAAAGAGGAAGGCTAAGTGCATAGATAGGCGTACATGTCGCCGCATTTGGAATATCTTAAATACATAGAGTTTCTAGTCGAGCAAGTTTTTTTTAAACACATATGCTTAGTTAAACTCGATCTTAATGTTGTTTGATCGTTTGTGTGGACTGCATGTAGGTTTTTTTGGCTAAGAATGCAGAGATGGTGGAAAGTATGAGTTGCTGGCATGTCAGGTGTTCCAAAATTCGATTTCCTGAAAATAATTCCTTTGTTTTTGTATTTACGTTGAATGAATACTGAAAAAAACATAAACTATGAATTGTGCCTAAAAACAATGCTTCTTTTTTTTTAGGATCAATTGCTTTTTTAATGGCAAACATACCCGTTAAATGATTACGGATGTAGTGATTAAATTTAATTTGTGGATAAATAATTATAGTACATCATTATTTTTTCAATACATTTTGCTAGAAAAAATCAATGCCCAAATACTAATGGCTGACATTTGTATAGTCAATGGCGTAGGTAAAACAAGGGCGAGCAAAACAACATCGAAAATCGCTGATTTAAAAATGAAAAAAACAAAGGTCAACGATTCGATTGTCAACGTCCAGTTGATGTAGTTTACACAGTTTTTTCGAAGGCTTTTGAATCTGTGCACCATAACCTGATGCTCCTTAAACTTAATGATTTTGGTGTTTTTGGTCCCCTCCTCTCCTGGTTTTCCTCCTATCTTCATAGTCGTTGCTGCAGAGTTACTTTTAATGGTTCCATTTCCTTTCCTATATTTCCCACATCCGGAGTTCTTCAAGGTTCTATCCTAGGTCCTTTACTTTTTATCTTGTTTGTTAATGACCTTCCTTCTGTTATCAATTCTCCCTGTCTTTTATATGCGGATGACTTTAAATTATACAGAACAATCAAGTCTGCGAACGATTTTCATCAATTGCAAGCTGACTTGTTTGCTCTTAATCTCTGGTGTCAAGACAACTTTTTGCCACTAAACATTTTGAAGTGCCATCATATGTCTTTTGCATATAAAAATACTCCACATGTGTTCACTTATTCTTTGTCTAGTATTTCCCTGTCAGTTGTCCAGCATTTTAGAGACCTGGGTGTGGTCTTTGACTCAAAATTAAGATTTGATGTGCATGTCATGAATATGACGTCTTGGGTCTCTAGGATTGCTGGATTTGTCTTGTGTTCTTCGTATATGTCTACCAACATTTAATCCTGTATTCATTTATTTGTCTCCTTACTACGCAGTATTCTAGAATACGCGTGCCAAATCTAGTCTCCGCGCTTTCAGCATTGATTCTGTTCAGCACAGGTTCAGTCGCTCGCTTCTTTTTAAATTCAATATCCCCTATTGTCCCTATTCCTCTCGTCTTTTCCTCCTTCGTATGTCCTCGTTGCAATCTTGGAGATTGTTTCTCGATGAGCGTTTTCTCTTCAAACTTGGCCAAGGCATTTTTTTGTCGGATGTTGGTTTCCAGATAACCAGACGTGAATCTAGTCGTCCAAGTCGTTCTTCTAAGGTTTTCTCTGTTCCGTTTGCATGCACGGAAGTTTATTTCCATTCACCTTTGCTGCGTCTACCCAGAACGCATAATGCCCTTAAGCTTGGTCCTCTCCCGCAATCTTTTTCACAATTCAAGCATGTATTGAAAATGTTACCATGAATTGCCATTTACCTTTGCCCTAATTTTAGTTTTCAAATTATTCAATTATTATTGTTATTTCTTTTCCTTTTTTATGTTTCATTCTGTTTTTTTTTTGCGTTCTTGACGCTGTAATTGGAATTGTATCTGTAGCGCAAGGGATTAATAAATAAATAAATAAATAAATATGTTATTGTGCTAAACCTGGGAAGGAGTGAAGGTATGATTACCAGAAATGATGATACTCAGGAAAATAAGGGTTGGGAGATTTTATTCTTAGAGAAAATCTGAATTCAAAATTATTTTGTTTAAAAGTTGATAGATATATGGTTACGGACTAAAAAAAATGCCAAAAGCCTACCGCAGCACCGTAACAACTACTGCATGAGGGCGGTAGAAATTTAAAACTTTCTAGAATATACCCGACTATGTCATCGGATGTACACTAAATGAGGCGACCGGCGCGTGACCGAACGTCATGCTGCACACATTACAGCACATCAACTCCTCTCGAGAGCGCTGTGTGCTGAAATATGCATGGAAACAAAAAGAATTTGAAGCGACAAGGCGAAAAGGTCGTCAAAATATATGAGGAGATTTACCGAAAGTCAATTATTTTTACTAAATATTTGAGCTAATAATGTATATTTAAGATGAAAAATATAGAAATAGGAGATGCTACGTGAGGAAGTTAACGATCTTATAAGCAGGATAGTGTTGAATGTTGGGTAGAGAACTAAAATACCGCCTCATGCGTTCGCAAAAAACGTGGGGACCACCCCGCCCTGAGAAGAGTTTCCACAGTGAGGCCGGCAGAAGCATTCGTGAACTGATTAACTAAAGGGAATATTATTTGGAGATATAAATGTAGTACAGTAAGGACAATATTGACAGAAACAATATTTGCTATAGTAATGATATACACCTGAAGCAATCTGATCAATGAGAAATGATAAAGTTAAACATAAATGTGCAGAATACTACTAATGAGAATAATACCCGGAAAAAAATATCCATCAGGAAAACAGTGATCAAGACAAGGACATGAAAGAAGCATTACAATCGGGGTATGATTTAAACACAAATACCCCGGAGCATGAAAAATTTAAAACGTTTTCCTTGTATGTCCTCCAATTCGATGAAATCTGACCAACTGAACAGCCTATTTTCGCAAGCACAAATTTAGGAACTAGTTTGGCCGTAAATCCCTCTACCGCTCTCCTCAAAACATAATTATGTACGTATACCAATTGACCTGACGAAATCAAACGTGAAATGTGGCGAACATCCTGTAGACTCGCGTACAACATTATGCATAATGGTACTTCTAAAGGATATGAACGTTTGGTTCCAAGCTATGAGTTTCTAGGGAATTGACGAAACTGATGAGAGGGGTTTTTAGAAGTTTTGAAATCTCAAAATCGGCTTCCAAAAACCTTTCATCGGTTTCATCAATTCCTCAGAAATTCATAGCTCGGCAACTAAACCTCATGGAAAAAAATAATTGTTTATCCACGTTAGAAGTACCATTTTACAGAATATGAACGAAATCCAGAGCTTAGACTTTTTCGTTGTCCGCTTCACGTGAATTGCCCTTATTATTACAGAGGAAACGTAGTCTTAAGGATTAAACAGTGACCATATAATTATAATGATTATATATAGATATATTTTTAAACATCAACTCACCTGCGTATACTCCGAGCAAATATCGATGCTACTGACAAAACTACAAACGTCATCCACTGTCCATGTGCTAATCTCATCACTTTGCGATCGACAGTGCCGCGGAAACTCCAAACTGCTAGACGATCCAGTTAGTGCAGAGCTTTCTGGGATCTTTGCTTCAACCACACTGGGTTTCAAACTGTCTTTGCTTGTTCTTCGTTGGTCCGGTGTTACCGATTTGTTCGGTATTGCATTGGAAACCGGGGGACTAGTTGCAGGACTCGAAGTAGTCGATTCCGTTTTTACACGTTTCGATTGCTGCGATGAACTCAAATCGAGTGGTGGGGAACTGGAACGTTTTGGGACAATGGTTGAAGTACTACTGCCGCTACTTGTACTACTCCCTGCTGGAGCCGCCGTTGAGGACGACGCCGTGGGCTCACCACGATATTGTTGTGGACTTTGGGAGTTTCGGGATGAAGATGGACCCGTTGGACTACGATGAGCTGGTGGGAATTGGGGCGGGATCATAAAGGACGACGTACTGAACTGAGCGAGTTGCGGTGCTGCAGCCAGGACGGCTCGAATCGATGGCGAAAGACTACGACTTGCCGAACTTGTACTGCCTGGCCGTTTTTGAGCGTTGCGGAGAATGTTTTGAAGTTCAGCTTCTTTGGCTGCTCGGGCCTGTTGGAAATGTGAAAGGAATTGAGAAGAATTTAAAATAACTATATATTAAGGAAGTTAGACTGAATAGCTGTTAAAATTCAGAAAAGTTCTTACCAACGTCACCAGCGCTTGTGTACTGCTCATATCAATAAGCGGTGGAAATACGTTCGTTGAAAACGGTAGTCCCGGGAACAATGGTGGAACGAAAGGTACTTGCGGTGGTGTAGTTATAGATGGTCTTTTAATTTCGGGTGGGGAAGGTGATTCTTTATTCGTTGATTTACTCGATCCACTTGAATATTTTTGATTATCGAAAAATAAATTTCGTCCTGGTGTGGATCTGTGAGAATAAAGTTGAAAATTTAGTATTTATCGTGTTATTGAACAAAAGTAAATGAAAGTAAATTACAAATGTTGAATAAAATATTTTTAATACTAACAATAAGTAACGAACTTTTTAAGATGGGCAGAATTTGTTCTACTGAAAATACCAGCAACTTTAAAATGTGACCCGAAAAACGCGCCCACTTTTGTAGGGTCACATTGTTTCATACTTAAAAGTTAGAAATTGAATATTTTTAATATTAGGTTTGAACCATTTTTTGAGTACTTTAAATTAAGATTGAGTTTGATTTATTTCATTACACCGCGACATAATTTGATATTTGTTTTTAAGCTTGAGAGAACTTAAGCATAGTTTTTCAAAATAAAAGCAAAAAAACCTAACTTCATATTCAAAAGTATTTCTAAAAAGTTCAAGTACTTACTCATTTGTATTGCTATTATTGTACTTGGCCGCTAAACTTCGCATAAAATCCGAATAATTTCGCGTAGGAAATTCGTTGTTTCGCGACTGATTTAGGCTATTTTGTGCATTGAGATCATTGGGATGTGAAGATTGTGGAGGAGTACCAGGAAATGATGATGGTGTTGCACTACGTGATCTAGAATCAAATGAAAAGAATATGTTTGCTAAGTAATTTGGTATTTTAAAATACAGGATTTTTGAATTGATTTAAACCATTATAAAATTAAGAGCGACTTTGACATTTGTACCTTTGTAAAATGAAAAATCTAAAAAAATTATCGATATTTTAGAAGTCTTACTTGTTGAGACAAAATTCCCTCATTCATGCTGCTTGAGATATTAAAATGGACAATTTGAGCGAAGTATAAACTATTCTTTTTAATTATTTAGTTTAAAAAGCCCAAAATGTTCCCCAACTTCCGCAAATATTCTAGCGCCCAATGTGCATCAAATCTACCCCACAGTAAAACCGATGAAAAAATACTTGTTTTTCACCATTTATCCGATTAAATTGAGCAGGCATAAACTTCCTTTATATTTTGATTCAAAACAAGACAGCCTTCAGCCACGTGCTCCAATCTAATTTACAATTTCTAACCTCTCACCTTCATCGCTGCCAGGATCCATAAAACCAACTTATCCGCATATAATTTATTGAATTTATTCAAATTCACATAGTTCAGGAAATGTCATATGTTGATTTAACGACATTTTTTTTTGCATACACATTCCGCAAAAGACAACTGAAACGTTACTCCAGTTCTAAAGCTTTTGTACATCTTACTTCCAACCTAACCATCTCGCGTGTATCTATCTTTCGCAAAGTACTATCAATATCACACTACTTACTAGTTTTAACTCGATCTCAAAAACCAAATCTATTAGTGTTATAGTTTAGCATTGTAGAATGTTGCACGTTTTTTTATTCGAGAGCGAATACCGGTCATGTCCGTAGATATATAAAAAACAATTTAAATAATTTCTGCGATGATCGATATTGAAATTTTGCCTTTTCGGGAACTTGAATCAGTCGTTAATTTTGAGTGGTCGGAGAAGTTACCGATGTATAAGCGGATGGTCATAAGGAAAGATCTTGGCAACACTATGGAAAGATATCCGAAAATTAACAGAAAAAGAAGTGAGAGGAGACAGATAAAATAAAACAAAACAAAAAAGTGAACGAAAAAAGCGATCAACATTTGCATTTTAATGTTTCTATGGCCTTTACGGTCACCTCGATCAGGGTCCATAGTCTTGACCTTTTGTCGAGATGTGATGGATAAAATAAAATAAATGGTCAGCTGATTCTTTAGCTTTGGTGAGTGTGTTGTTGTCTTGAAATTGGTTTCTATGGGAAAAGTGAAAAATAGGAAATGAATGTGCTTGGGGGTCTACCCGTATGGGAAGCATGATTTTATTTGGGTACTTTTTTTTTTATTGTTGTTGTTTGTCGTTGTGGTAAGGAAGTCTAAAGGTATATTCGAATGCATATATATGTGTGTGCGTGTGGTATAAACGGAGTTAATATTAAGCGACTAGACCTCGACCTGGTCAAAATGTGATATACATATTGAAATATCGGATTTCAGATAGCTAATGTGTTGATGTGGTTTTTGATTAATAATATTCGAGCTGCGTGACTAACTACTGGGCCTTATGATTTTTGTCGAACACCAATAATACTTTATTTCCAATTGACTAAATAATTTCAATGCATTTTTGCAGGGAAAGCTCCACATTAGGCTATATTGGGCCGAATACAATATACACAAACTGAGATAATGCCATGAATTGGATCAGGTCGCACCTACAGCTAGGGAGAATCCTAATCCCCCTGGTGGAATATGGAGATCAGCACCCTCCGAAGAGAGTGTAGGAGAAAGTTCAATAGCTCGAAAAGGTCTAATGGCTGGTCGATGTATAAAATGAAGCTGAGGGCTTTTAAGTATGCCGTACGTAAGGCAAAGAGGGCCTCATGGATATCTTTCTGTGGAAACATGCAAGGCAAACCACCTTCGTAAGCTTTTAAGCACGACACTGAAAGCTATGGGTTGCACCACGAGCTCTGAGGGCATTTGGACTAGTTCGAGCGCAGATAATCTAAGCGTTGTCATGGACGCATATTTTCTAGGCAATTATTGTCCTCTAGAAGCGGCGTATCAAACGGAACAAACTGCCAGCTTAACGTTGTTTAGGATATCCAACTCTCAATTGAGGTGGGCTATCAGCTCATTTGAGCCGTCTAAATCTCCGGGTCTTGATGGCATCTTTGCGACTAACATGCAGCAGTCCATGGAAGTATCGTTACCATGGCTCAGAGAAATTTATAACGCTTACCTACGCTTTTCGTATGTTCCCAATGGCTGGCGAGAAACTAGAGTTGTGTCTATCCCTAAAGCACGAAAGGTCTCGCTTGTTAAGCCAAAGAACTATCGTCTAATATATCTTGACTCTGTCCTGCTTAAAATTCTGGAAAAGATCATTGATTATCAAATTCAAAGATCAATTGATCCTATTTGGTATAAGCACGCTTATGCTAAAGACAAGTCTGTCGAAACTCCTCTTTACGTCCTCATTGAACAAATAGCGAAATCTCTTGCTTTTAAGGAATATATGCTTACCACCTCTTTGGACATTGAGGGGGCTTTCTAAAATGTAAAGTCCGATGTAATTGTCGAAGCACTCTCGGTGCTGCATGTGCATGAGCAGCTGATTGCTTTTACCGTGCAACTTCTTAAGAATAGAGAGGTGATCTCTTCCTTGGGGAATGCTCGCGAATAACGAGAGATCCACAGAGGCAGAACTTAAGGGTGGAGTCTTCTCTCCCCTGCTGTGGAGCATCACGGTGAATACCCTCCTAATGAGGCTAGACCGTGCCGGCTGCAAAGTGAGAAAGTATTTATCTATGATATCGGAGAGGTTAATTCACTCTATTGACATCCTTTCACGTTGGAGCTATGAGTGCGGCTTGAATGTGAATCCTAGTAAAACGGAGTTAGTACTGTTTACAAGGAATTAAAAACTTCCTCGTTTTGTTTGAGCCAGAGAGTCAAATATATAGGGCTCATCCTCGACGCGAAATTAGTATGGGGCTACAATGTAGCGGAAAGAATGCGGAAGGCTTTCAGTGCACTTTACTGTTGCAAAAGAGCCATAAGGGCGAATTGAGGATTGCAGCCTCGTGCCACTGCTTGGCGTTCTATTACTGTGGTTGAGCCAATTCTATTGTTTGGGGTGGCATTCTGGAGGCAGGCTACTCTTAAGGGTTTATTCAAACGTCGGCTTGAAAAAGTGCGAAGGTTAGCTGTACTACTAGTAACTGAAGTGCTTCGTACCAGCTCTACTAAGTTGCCTTTCGTGCTGCTTCATTGACTAGGAACCAATCTACTGATCATACACCAAGCTGATTTTGCTGCTGTGAGACTGAATTATATCTCAGCATGGAATAGAATAGAGTTTAGCCATGCGAGGATCTTGGTTGAGGTAGTTCCCGCTCCAGCGGGTACTGACTACATCGCTCCGTACTTGCTACTGGATTTGGAGTTCACAACTCGCATTCCGGGTGATGACGAATGGCATGATGGTGTCACCCTAGAAAGCGGGCACATCCATGTGTACACCGATGGCTAAAAGTTGAACAATAGAGCCGGGAGTGGTGTATACTCAGATGAGCTGAATCTTAAGCTGTTTTTCCGTCTATCAGACCACTGTGGTATCTTTGAGGCAGAGATTGCGGCTATTTTTCAGACAATTGAAATCGGTGTAATCGAATATTCGGAGTTACTAATGGTATTTTCACAAATAGCCAAGCGGTTATTAAGGCCCTTGCTGGTCCTTGTACAGAGTTCATGATTGCTGCTGAATGCTGTGCATCTCTTAGGGAGATATTGAGACATTTGGCTGTTCAATTGATTGGGATACCTCGACATAAAGGTTTTCAGGGAAACTGTGAAGCCGATGAACTAGCTGGGCTTGGTACTTTGCTACCAGAGGTCTCATGCTCCTCCTCAATTGGAATACCGATGACATCGGTCAAATTGGCCACCAGGAAAAAATATCGTGAGGACGCTAGGAAGTCCTAGGCAGATGAATCATCCTGTGCGATAACAAGGCAGTCCTAAGTCGCACCAGGCACCTATTAGGCTTAGCTCGAAGCGCTCTGCGTTGTGCTGTGAACGTTCTTACGGGCCATTGCCTCATAGGACGATTAGGGGCAGAGTTCAACGACTACTGTCAGAGTTGTGGCTCTGGGGAAGAGGAGGAATCCGGTCTCCATCTTATGTGCCAGTGTCCAACTTTGGCGAGGAGAAGAGCGGCGGCACTTAACGCACCCTTTTTTTTCAATTTAAAGCAGATATTGCAGTTCATGAAAGGAAGCAGGTGGTTTCCTGACTTTAGTGAATAGGAGAGAGTCAATACTATTATACTACTTATATAACTATTGTATCTAAGTGCGTCTGCCGGCAGGCTTCTGTCGATCGGCAGCTCATTTAACCTAACCTAATGCCATAATACCTTTGAACAGCGTAAGGAAATTACTGTCACAATTTAATAAGCAACGAAAATAATTACTTATTCTTCAAGGTTGCTGAAGTTTAATTGTGACTTCGTAAATTTAAATATTCATTTTTAATTTTTCATAATTTAGTATAATAATTTTTTTACATTTGTGTTTTTATGCCAAGTTTTAATCTTTTATTTATTTTGTTTACAGTTCTATTTGAGAATGTTTTGATACTGCGAAGTCTTGGCTCATCAACAAAATATTGCTTTTTATTTTACGTTTTCTATTTTCAAACTTTCTGATTCTGTACAATTCTAATATATTTTATCGATATATTTATTTCTTGTAAATTTTTTTAAAAATGTTTTTTTTTTCTTCTAAATTTGAGTCACATTATTTCTTTCAATTCTTTTTAAATTTATTTCATTTCCTTGATAATTTTATTCACTAATGTCTCCATTTAAGCTGGGTTATGGTAATGTTTTAGAAACCTTCAACCCCTTGCCCGCGCTAAGCGCCTAAAAGTATGCAAAGAAAATTTGTAAAAACTTGAATTGTGATAGCTTCACACTGAAATATTAGATCATTACAAAGTTCTCAGGACACATTAAAAAGCAAATGGAATACGCTCGTGTGATTTAAAATTAATGGCAGGTTATTATGTAGCTACGGCAGGTATCTAAATAAACCTTTAAATCAACTACCTTCCTGTTAATTTCTTCAAATTTTTCCAAGCATCCGGTAACCCTCTATTTTGTACGTACCGATGTAATCATTAGATTAAAATAAAATGAACCTTAGTGTAAGCCAAATTCAGTAGGATTTTGGTTCAAAAATAAGGTTGGGTCTGACAGCTATGATCATTTTTTTTCATATTTTTGCAAAGAGATAGTACCATTTAATTTCCAAATGCCAATGATCTTATAGATAATAGTAATGATTTTGTAAAATTAAAATTTTCGTGGGCGGTAGCCCAAAAAATCCTTCTATCTCTATAACTGTTAATGCATTCATCGGATCAAAACTAATATCACATTCCTTAGCATAATGCAGAGAATACTACTGTCTGTTAAACTTTGATCAATTTTAAGTTTGCTTCAATTCTGTTTTCAAACTTATTTTTCAATTTTAACATCATTCTGTTTACTAATCAGTATTTTTACTAATGTTCGAAGAACAGTAGTATTAAAATCACTTCCATTTGGCCAAAAATTCATATTTCTATATATACGAGGGTAAATCAAATATAAACGAGACTTTATTTTTAGAAAATTTATTTTTATTTTAAATGCAAAAAAGTACATATCTTATTTTTCTACGTAATCTCCTGCTTTAGAAACACATTTTTCCCAGCGGATAGGCAGCTTCCCAATTCCTTGCACATAGAAAGATGCAGGTCGTGTCTGCAGCCAATTGCGCACGTAGGTTTCCACCTCAGCATCACTGTCGAATCTTTGGCCTCCCAATGCTTCCTTGAGAGAACCAAACACATGAAAGTCACAGGGTGACAGGTCTGGACTGTAAGGAGGGTGGTCCAGTGTCTCCCACCCCAGTTGCTCCAATTTTTCTCTGGTCAAGGCTGCTGTGTGGGGGCGAGCATTGTCATGGAGAAGAACCACTTTCCTCATCGGTAGGTCTCGTCTTTTGCGGCGATATGCAAGTCGGACCTCAGTCAAAATGTCGCAGTAGTAGGCCGCATTGATTGTCCTGCGCTCATGCAAAAAATCGAGGTGCAGCAAACCACGCTGGTAAAAAAAAACCGTAGCCAAAACCTTGCCAGCTGACAGTCGTGACTTGGCTTTCACTGGTCCTCGTTCTCCTTTTTGTCTCCACTCCACACTCGCTTGTTTGGACTCAGGGGTGTAGTGGTGCACCCAAGTTTCATCACAGGTGATGATGTGAGTCAGAAATGGGTCCCCTTCTTCCCGAAATCGTGCCAGAAGACGCTCACACACCTGAAGTCGATTCAATTTCTGTTCTGCTGTGAGAAGGCGAGGAACCCACCTGGCGCACACCTTACGGTACCCAAGCTCCTCTGTGAGTATGGAGTAAGTGCTCCCATAACTTATCCCGACCTCACTTGCAATTTCAGAAGTGGTAAGACGCCTGTCATCTTCAATAAGCCGTCCAACACAGCTGATGTTGCTCGCTGTAATGCTGGTGCGGGGTCTGCGATTATGGCTCTCATTTTCAACATGATCACGACCACCCACAAACTGTTTATGCCATGCAAACACTCTGGCTCGCGACAGTGTCTCTTCCCCGAACTGGGCAGTCAATCTCCTCAAGATTTCGGCCGGTTTTACGCCTTCTGCAGCGAGAAACTTGATTACAACACGTTGCGCAATCGACGAATGTACCTCTTGCTCCGACATCGTCACGGTTGGCACTAAGAGAGTTGAGGGGCCGGGCTAACGTGCTTCCTCCACTCCTGACAAACCTACCTATCGCCAAACGAAGCGGGAACGTTCTCCCACCACTATTGTGCCCGAACGGCCGAAAGTCTCGTTTATATTTGATTTACCCTCGTACATATATATATCATCAAAAAGTGAAAAAATCTCAAGAGCGCGCCATCCGATTGAACTGAAATTTTCAGGATACATTGGTGTATATGCAGAATAGTGCCATGTTTTACAAAAAGTTAAAAATCTTTAACCCTTTGGCACCGGCGGCTATTTTAGTGATATTTTTAATATACCTATTATTCCGTCCACAAATAATTTTTGCAAAAATAAAGCTAACAAAATAAACTGACAACGTGTTCTAAATATGAATCGGATGATATTTTGGAATTTTTTAACCCCATGTGTGCGCTAGGTGCCTAAAAAGAGATCGGGAAAAATTGAAAATTTTGAAATTGCGATAACTTTTGACAGACCTATCAAATCATTATAAAACTTTCAGAACGTATTGGTACTATTGAGTTGTAAATGTGTGTTACTTTTAATGAGTATGTTGGTAACCCCGTAGCAAAGACAGGCGCTGAAAGTAAAAATCTTCAAATCACCGACTCTCCTGAAAAATTGTCGCTTTTTGGAAAAAAGCCACTCATATATAAACCTTATGCTTTGTCTACATAGCAAAAGTAAAACATTTGAAGTTTTACAACGGGCAAAAATCCTCTCCCAATTTACCTACATTTTTTAGCATCAAAAACTTATGTTCACGGGAACTCACGACCCGATAATCAGATACAGTTGAAATTTAAAGCATATATTGGTGTTGAATAAGACCAGGTCTGATAGAAGTGATTTTGAAATTCGGGCAATTCTGTACCAGTGGTGCTATCTTGAAAAATCACTAAGAAAAATAACTGCTTTTAGCCCCATAAATTCTGATTCGGTCAGTAGTTGAAGAAATTCGGTTGAAAATTTCGGTTGGAGGTGCCAGCTATGGTAGTTTTGGTGTCTTAAATTTTGAAAATTCGCTCAGGAAAATAATGCTCTTTGCCCTATAGCTTCCAGTAAAGTCATGGAATCATAACGAAATAAAAATGGCAAATTAAACTTCTTGTAGGCAATATTCAGTAGAAATCTAGTTGGAAAACAATGATAGGGTTGCCAGCTATGGTTGTTTTTGTATTTTTTTTGGCATTTTTTTAGAAGCGATTTTATCATAAAATTTTCAAATCGTAATGATAAGTGAAAATAAACAGCAAATATTAAGATATAGAAAATTTGAAAACTTTTGCGAATGGTTACCCTAAATTTCTTTGTATCCCTGCAACTTTCAATGTAGTTATCGGATCAATACGAAATTCGCAGAGCAGGTTGACTTCAACGTGAGGCAGATGTGACATATTTTTGGCTTCGGAGCTAACAAAGGGCTGCCAGTACGACGCGTTCTTGTTATTTTCGTACCAATAAATGCTTGCATTACACTGAAAGAAAAATCTTGGTAAAATCAACAATTTTCCTTAGTTGTTTTTGCGTCAACTACGGGCTATAGTTAAAACAACCATAAAAAAATAGTTGATTACTTTTATGCACCATGACGCGTGGTTGTTAAACAACGTCCGTGGTGCAAAAAAAAAAAGCAACCACAAACAATGGTATTCCAACAACATACATAGTACGCAGTGTGCATAGTATGCAGTGTGGAATTATGTTTGTTGAATTTCACATTTCTATGGTAACGCGCACAATGGCTGCGGCCGAATTTGCCGCTGCGGCAGAATTTAACAAATTTCTAATTTTGCCGCACCGCTAGCGGTGATACCTACCATAGGTTGGCATCACTACTAGGTTGAATGGTCTAATAGACAAGGGATGGCTAATGTGTATTGTGACAAGCCAACCTAATCCTCGTACAACAGGATTTAGCAATACAAAAGACAAAAAAAATGAATGTATTGCCGCAGCCCACTGCGTTTGCCACAGTGGAAGACACTGTCATGTGATTAACTTATAAAGCGTCATGCAACGTAATATAAAGGTTTCACAGCATAACATGAATATGAATTATATCGAACAGCAAACCGAACACAATTTTGCCATGTAGTATATGAAACTTCTATGATAGAATAGGAGTATGAGTATGAGGAGTATGGAAAATCAACAGTTTTCCTTAGTTGTTTTTGCATCAACTAGGGCTATAGTTAAAACAACCATAAGAAAATTGTTTATTACTTTTATGCACCATGACGCATGGTTGATAAACAATTTCATTCGGAGCATGAAAAACGTCCAAATGTTGAAACCATTCTACTTTGCGTAGAATAATTCCAAAGACGTTGCTCACTGAATTACGTTTGTTGAAATCAACTATTGCGAAGTAGTTTAAGTACCATAAAAACTGTTGATAATTCGAAACGTTGAAGTTTTGAGTGAATTGATGAATATTTTTCTATTTATCAACTATTTTTCGTGGTTATGAAACAATTAAAACAGTTGATTTCATGAACGTTGTGATATTTTTTGTATAACCAGAACCAACTACTTTTATATCGTTAAATTAACTATATTAACATAATAAAAATAAATATTTTCCGTAGTTCGTTTAACGATTTTGAATGAATCGTTGCAATACTATTAAAAATAGTTGAACCAACCAAGAGTTTTTCTTTCAGTGTAAGTATTCACATCGCGAACATTTGTAATGAAAATAAGTAAAAAATGTTTAAATTTTGCTAAGGTCTGGACATTTTTCGGATGGCAGCCCGAAACACCTTTCTATCGCTCTAACTTTCGATGAAGTCATCGAAATTAAATTGGCTTAGGTTCTTTTATTACTAGGGGTATATTAGTCTTAAGTAGGAAAAGCAGCTAGTGGTAGAATACACACTCAAAATCTGCACAGAACCTTTACTGTTCTTCGAACACTAGTGTTTCTAGCGGTTCTGGTGCGCTAGTTTTTTTAATTCAATTAATTTTTTTCATCAAATTAATAAATTGACAAAATTTGCTGGTATCAATTAAGGTTAGCAAAATAAAATCACTAATCGATCAAATGTTGTCAAAATCAAGTGTAAATAGTAACATATTGAAGACGCACTATATTTCAACCCTTTTAAAAAATGAAATAGTAATAATAATAATGAAAAAATTAGTTGATTTCCGAATAGAAAAATATTTAGTTGACAAAAGTAGGAGGGCTGGCATTATTTCGCAAGAAAAACTCTGCCAATGAAGCTAAAAACTGTCTACAATAGATGATGCAACTCAAAAGTCACCTCACATTCCTGAATTCCTTTTACTACCTTCCATTCAAAACAGATGTTCATTCAGTATTAAGCAATCTGTTCCATTGTCTCTGAAAAACTATAACCGACACATATATTTTAGCATTCATACTCCAATGCTTCCTCACTTCACCAGATTCTTCCATCATACCCATCATAGATATTTTTTGAAGTCAAATAAAAAAGCAACAGCAACAATCAGTTGCCTACACAAACACGTGATCCATTACAGCATCCTCCACGATCATGTTCGGCATGTTCTTTGCAATATCACGAACAACACAAATGGCACATACTCCTCGATATGTTGCACTCAATTTTTATCCACTCAGCCGTGTTACAGTCTCAACGTCGACCTCATACTTCATCCGGCATCTGAAGTGAAACAAAGTATAGCAATTGTACAGATATTTGCAGCACATTTGCAGCAACAGCAGTGAAAATCCTATTCCGAAAAATCACAACTAACTACACTTTTCATTGCATCATACGTAATTTTTCCGAGACAATCGTGGTTAGTAACCATTCAGCTTTTGTTTTTTTGGAGGTATCTGTGGTCCTCATGAGATAATAAGTTGGAGCAACTGATTTCATTTAACAGATCCGGCCGTAACAACGAACCTATATGAGCATGAATGAATCGGAATCAACTTTAACTGCGGCATCACCTTTCGAGTGCAATTTTGACATAACCAGAAGATACAATTGCAACGAACGAACATCGAGCCGGGCATACGAGAGTTGAAGAAATACAAAAAATCCCTGTAACGATGTCACGTCCTATTCACTGCCTACACTCGCGACTCGGTGTCTCTAATATTTTTTCTGCGATTTGATTTTTCGGAAAATTTATGGCGAGGAATGATAGTGCTGGCTGTTGTGATTAGAGAAGGTTGCAGGAAGGTTTCGAGGGTGCACATGCATGTTCATGGATGATGTATGTAGCGGTCGTGACGCATGCAATTTGTTGCAATCGTTTGTAGGAAATCAAATACAAATCTTTGGTGGTTTTCGAGTTGAGCATGATTTACTGAAGCTTGCGGAATGATTATGGTGAAGTGAATTTGGGTCAAGTGGTGGAGTTAGATATTGTTGGGATATCGTTTTTGTGACATTGGTTTGATGGATGTGTTCCAACACTTGAGACTGAATTCTGAAAGAATGAGGCCCCCTTTTAGATTTCTCGATTCTAAATGAATTTTCCTTGAGTATTTGAGCTCGCACCATTCAATTACATGAACGTCATTCACCTCGTACTCCCGATGCCCACGTTCTTTCTAATGATGTTCCATATGTGGAAGATTGACACTAATTTTGAGAAAAATTGCTCGAAACGTAGTGTGAGTTGTGTGACCCGCCAGTTATTCTGAAATTATCTTCTTGACTTTTTTTTTGCATTCTGGGTTTTCAAGTGTACTTTAAACAGTCCACACTAACTCAAATTCGATTGCCACCTAGCTTTAACTTATTTGGCAGTGTCGTGGATAAAAATTGAATAGAAAATCCAGACAACTTTGCACATGATTCAGCTGATTTTTTCCCAGAAAAGTAGAGCAGTAGTTGAGGTAAATCGTTTATTATTTTATTCATTATGTTAATATAGGAGGTTACTTCTATAAAAATTGGCACGATTTTTAATCAAAGAACACACCAAGGTCTTTGAAATTGTCAACAACCGTTACAGAAGATTTGTACAGAGAATAGGAAAAGATTAATGGAGACATTTTATACCTATAAAGTTTTTGATGGCATTTAGATATATTCAGAGAAAGCGAGTTTTCAGAGCACCAGTCGCACAGGATACAAAGACCATTTTGTAGCTGGGGGCAGTCATTCATAGATTCAATTAATCTGAACACCATGAAGCCATCAGCAAACAAAACGCAGAGAGAACGAATAAACGAAGGAAAATCATTGATAAATCCTAGGAACAATTAAGGATCATAAATCGAACCCTGAGGAACTTCGAAAAGCGGACAGAAATGGAATGAGGTGGAAAAATGCACAATTACAAAGTAGGTACGACCAGATACATATGGTGAAAATTAAAACAAAAGAAGATCAAACACACCATAGACTCGAAACCTTGCAAGAAAAATTCTTTGATCCACAGAATCAAAATCAAAAGTCGGTATACACCAGATCCATTTGGTTCAGTTGGTCTAAAGTAGAAGCACTCAAGCTAGTGAAGGATATAAGACTAGAGGTGGGAGATCTATCTTTGATAAAATCATGTTGCCTAGGAGCAATGAAAAGATAGAAGTGAGGAAGGATGCTGTGGGGAGCCACTCTTTCAAGAACCTTACCAAATCAATAAACAAGGAAATGGGACGATAGTTGGAAATGGACAAAAGAACACAAAAGGACGATAGAAGTGACTTGGCTAACACGTTTCGGATACCACCAGGACCACCACCGTTATTGACAGCAAGACACTCGAGTTTGTATTTAATTTCTAGAGGATTGGTGAGAATGTGAGAGATGGAATATGAAGCAACATGAAGAAGGTGAGATTGAATTACGTTCTGAAAGAGAATTGGGGAAACGATGAGATTTTTTTCATGGAGCGCACATAAGACCAGAAAGGTTTTTGTTGATTACAGTATCTCGCATAGCATGGTTGACGGCAATTTTGGCAGCAACAACAAGCCTAAAAAATGCAAGAGAATCATCATCTAGTGCAATTCGCATTACAAGTCTTGAGGGCGGATGCTGCATCACGTCGAAACCAAGAATCACTTTTGAGTTCGCGAGGACGGGAAAAAAGGAGCGAAGCGGGAGATTAAATTGGAGAGGAAGTTATGAAAAATGGGGACATTTTTAAATTAACCAGATAACTGAGTTGATTTCAATCGTCATACCAGCGAAGTAAGAACTCGAGAAGGAGCTCTACTTGTCAGATGATCAGCATTAATTGTAACTGAAAGAAGAGATTGATACAAGTAAGGTTGGATGTATGAAATGGGAGCAGTGTGACCATTGAGATTGTAAAAGGGAATATTAGCGAGGACGAAATCTAGTATTTTATTCTAAATATTGCGTACACTGTTGGGTTGAGAAAGTAAATACAATCAAAGAAAAGATGAAACACGAATCAATGAATTTTTGTTGGATGAGATTAGGGAAGAAAAGTTGTGTACCCATGCTACGTTCGATAAGTTGAAATCCCCGCATATTAAAACCAAGGCAGAAGGGAAGCTATTGTTTATGTAGCTGAATACCTCTTTGAAAAATGTCCCATAAAAAGCAACTGAAGAATTATAAAGGCCATGTCCGAATAAACAACGAGAATTTCGGAGGAACATGAGCAACGATAAAGGCCATGCAATCAATAGGAAGGGAAAGGGAAGTCTTTAGAGAGTGTTTCCAGAAGAGAACTGTAGACAGCAACTGACACACCACAGCGATCGCTTTTCCCAATGTAGCTCGATCACGATCACGGTGGAAAATTGTGTGCAAAAGGAAAAATTCGTTATTGTAAATATTCCCGGTAAACCATGATTCTGTCAAGCAGATAATAAGGTCGGAAGTAGGAGTAGAACAGAATTTCAGCGTACTTAGCTTAGTCCTCAGATTACAAAAGTTCTGGTAGTGTACATAGATTTGGTTGAATTTGTTAACTAGGAAAATTCTCCGGCGCGTTAGAAAGATTGATCAGTTGAAGTCTCGAAATAAATGTTGTGTATATCGCAAAAGCATTTATTGTACTGATATTTAAATATATGCAGGCACTTTTTTGATGTTGGTGTTTGGGAGTAGTTAAAGGGAAACAGGTTTGCAACTTTCTGATAATTTGATCTGGGCTAGTAGCAGTACGGCAGGCTGGAATTAAAAACTTTGCAGATCTAAGAGAGAGAGAGAGAGAGAGAGAGAGAGAGAGAGAGAGAGCTGGCTGCGTCTAGCTGCAGAGATAATATGATAGGACAGAACCAAATTTGCACAATTCAGTCTGGTTCGAACTGGAGTGTGGAGAAATTGAATGTGCGTCAGTAAAAGTGCTGGAAGCTTGCTTTTTAGAATATTTTTTGATTGAAGGAAAAGAAGGCAATAAGAAGTAAGGTGAGTAGGAAATACAGATGAACTACTAGAGCAAAATGCTGAATTAGTACTTAAGGGGGAAAATACATGTAACTGCTAAAAAAATCGATTTTATTTTATTACATCAAAATGTTTAAAATAAAAAAAATTTAAAAAAAAAAAAAATTAAAATTAAAAAAAAGTTTTGAAGCGATATTCGTATTAGTTCTCGAGTTATAGTAAGTTATAGGCAGCGCGGCGTTCCCCAGGTCGGTGGAGCTTTAAAACTTTAAACGCGTTTTTCTCAAAGTAGTACTTTTTCAACTGCCGTACAAAATATCTAAAAAAATATTGAATCGATCGGGCTCAAATTTATAGCTCATCTACAAAAGAGTATTACCTCCTCGTTGAACCTAAATGTTATTGTAATTTCAGAAAAATAATTTGTTTATCAATGTTTAAAGCGTGATTTTTTTGAAAAATAATCGATTTTTTTGTTTAATCTAAAATTAAGGTAAAAATTTAATTTTTTTAATAAATTTTATTGGTTCACCTATGAATTATATATTTCATTAGCATATTTTTTTTTCTCTGAATGCTGCAAGTTCCCCGGAAAAGGCGTTAATTTGTACGAGGCAGTTTTTGATGTGTTTTTTCATTCGCTCGCATCGCCGCCATTTTGTGTTGAAAAATTATTAAAAAAATATATTCATTTACTGTGAGAAATGTACTTTCAGGATTTAATAGTAAACATTTTCTGAATGAACAATATATATATTTTAAATCAATCTGAAATTAGCAATTTTTTTTCGATTTTACATGTATTTCCCCCCTTAAAGTCAATAGATATACATAAAAAAATAAAAACAGTGAGTCAGGTAGATTTGCCGTGAATGTGATGTACACATTTCTTCACTTCTATGGTTCATAGATCGAATGCAGTCTGATCCTGGCATTAGCTTTTTACATTATTGTCATTATTGTTTTTACATTATCATGCATTCCATGGCTTCAACTTCCCTACGAAGGTGCAGATAATGAAAAAAATGAATATATCAGAATCGTAGCACAGCATTAAAATTAATGGAATTTTTTTTTAAATGTGGCCGAAAAATAAATTAAACACTCAAAAGAAACCAGACATTTTCTGTGTCACATATGTCAGAGCAAGAATTAACAAAAGCAAACGCACTAGTAATGCTTTTTTCTCTCCTGAATTACAACCATTTGATGTTTATGGTCTTGTTCTACATATTTAAGATATATCTACCATGTACTCCATGTATCTTGTCCAGGAAAAAAATGATCATTTATATATATCTCTGGAATCGTCAAAACGATAAAGTATCGCTGACATTAGTTCTGGTTAACATAATAAGCGGTTTGGAGAAAAATAGAAGTAGATCCTTTTAAAAAAGTACAAGTTTAACCAGGTTTTTGCTGTGACATTCGAATGTAAAATTATTACCTAGATCCATTTATTGTCAATCATATGAAATCTATTAATTACTTTACTCTTTTTCATTTTTGTTGAATGTTTCCAATCCAAAAACCATTTTTACTATAAATATCCTTTTTAAATAATTTTTTTTTATGTTTTTATGTTTGTTGTATTAGTTCATCACTGTTTTTGGTCCTTTTAGCCCCAAGCACAAATTGTTTGATACCGTTGGCGGAGTTAAAAGGAACAATTGACTTGTTGATGAAATATTCAATTATCTCTAAGCTCAAGTAATTGAATGTCGCTAAAGTGAGTGGTAAAAATAGCTGCAGCATAAGGCTTCCGAACTACAGTTGTATTTTTAATTTATTCGAATCGCTCACGAAAATATTATTTTTTGAAAAATGAAACTTTTAGTTACACCTTATATTACTGTGGACGCGTCAAGTTCAGTTTAGTGGCCATTATACATAGTCAAGGGTTTTTTCCCGGAGCTGAAAAGTTGCATTACTTTTCCAAAAAAATGTTAATGTTTTAAATTTAAAATTTCCAATATCTTGCGATGATTGCATTTCTCTTTTTTTTAGAAAATTATATTATCAAATTCTTAAGATTGACCATAAAATTCATTGCAAACTTTACAAAAAATAAGTATTTTCTTGCCTTCATAAATCTTATTTTAGATTTGGCCGTGTATTTTATCCAAAAAATTTAAATTTCACCGAGGGTACCACAATTTGTTTTCAAATATTGTTTTGTTCAATACTTTCATTTTGGATCATTCTGAGATTTTATCTGACATTCCGCACACTTCCATCGCAGACGAGCTGATATTTGACTTTGCAATTTCACAGCGACCGGACTCAATATTAATGCCATCAGAAATATTGTATTTTGAGCAAAGGCACAACCAAAATGAACTCAGCATTAAATTTTAAATGATGTTCTTTTGACCATAAGCTAATAAGCTTAAATATATCCATATAAAAATTTTACTCTTTGGCTAGAATGATCCCAATCATCCAATTCATTTAATTTATTTTATGAATGTAAACTAAGTTATTTAAATCTTACAATACTATTACTACCTTTGAGGATTATGGCCATATGCTGTTGCATTCGTTTTCACGTAATTAGGGGTATGACCAAGGCGTAATTGCTATCCAAAATGGTATTTGGCGGTCAGTAATGTTAAATATTGGGAAAAATTCACAATTTAGCGTTAACATCATTCGCATATATCTATTTTCCGCTTTTTTAGTTTTTAATAATACATTTTGTATCTAAGGCAAAGACTTTCAGCGCAAAATAAACCAATATTTTGCTTATAATATTCTGCGCCCAGTGTGGGCTAGTGAGTATATAAATCAATTTCAATTATCAATCAATCAATACTGCCAAGTATTTAGCAAATTCAAAGGATGTCGCTTTTCGGCAGCATTTTATTTACAGTTTGGGGGCAAATTTGACTAAAATGCAGCTCTTTAGTCTTCCAAAATGCTTTTTAAACTTTGAAAGTAATTAATTGTACATTTAGTACATTGTAAAAACAAGGTTTTTTTTTGCAAGTTGGCCGAACTTTTATTAATGAAAAAAATCTTACAATTTATTGCAGGATTCTGTATAAGCAGACAGTTGTCACTATTTCAAGAGATCTTTGGGATAAATTTGGTTGCTAATATTCCAGAGAACTTTCATCATGATATGACTATTGTTATGTTCAAAATCCGTTTAGTGAGTAAAATATGGTCTACTTAAACTTGGCTTCAAAGACCGTCCTTAAAATATACGATAAGCTTAAACCTCATTCTATTGGAACTAAATAGCTTTTCTACAACGAAAATTTTATGTCAATTTCAACATCGATTTCAATACGAAGAATCAAAATTTTGCAACTGTTTGGTTATTTCGCTAATTCATCACAAACGATCCTAATAAAAGTCAACAAATGTATACAACTAAATCCAAATTCATAGATATTTATCGTTCCTCTGCTCTAATCATATCAATTCTTAATTCAAAAGGTTAACTTCTTTCTAAATCTCAAAGGAAAAAATGGTCAAATGAATTCTTAATGTCACAACTGTTGACTTTTCAAGAATCTTACCAAAAAAAAACCTAATCCGCCTATGTATTTTTAGACTCAGGAAACTTGCCGACTTGATCTCCTCAACAGCAACAACACAACAAAAAAAACGAAAGCGACAACGACAAAATCAATCCACACACTGGGACATTAACACAACAAACTTCTACACCTTAAATACAACAACGCCACCAAAAAAACGATCAAGATACAATCATACAATGGTGAATCCGGTTCTCTTAAGTCTTGCAATCTAAAATACTGAATGAATATCCACCACACCACCAACTATGCTTGATTTGGACTGCGACGGTTGATTCATGAAAAAAAGTTGTATAATAGTTTGGCGTGTTTGAACAGACAATGAGCGCGGGCAGGTTCAAAAACTATTATAAAGAAAAGATATTTGAAATAATAATGACGTTGATGAGTAATGATTTATGTGTATCAGTGGTAATTTAATTGATGGTTTATTGATTGGTGGAATATTCTTTTTCATTATCAAGACGTTTAGTAGCATTCAAAAAACTCAGGTTTTTTTTAGTAGTGTAAGCACAGGGGTTTACAAAAGTGTCTAAATTATAGCTTAACTTGACAGTTTTTCAATAAGCTTTATTGTTAGACACACATTCAACGCAGAATTTGTTGGAAAGCGTTCTTTCGATTCTAGTTCACGTTTTAACAATGAGTGTAAGTATACGGTTTTTCTTTTGTATATGTCGAAGTTTATCTAATTTGACTCTAACTCGATTGTTTCTTTTCAGAAAAATGGGAATCATTTCGAAATCATCAGAAAAAGAGAATATCGGAAGCACGAAATGAAACGTTTTTAGTAAAAGTGTGGAAGCTGAGCTACTCGGTGCCCAAGAAAATTTGAATAAAAAATTTTAAATAGTAAATATTAAAAATGAGCCGGATTGAAGAGGGAAAATTGATTACTTTCGCTATTGTTCGAGAATCTCAAGATATCAATAGTATTGTTCGGGTGTCTTTGAGACTTTGTCGAATAGTTTTAGAGGCTGAATTGATCAACTGTTTCTACCCTCGGAAATACGATGGAATTTGTTTAATTTTTGTCTCGGGTAGGTTTCCACACACCCTTGGTCAGCTTATCGAGTACTCTCTAGGGCTGGTTGAGGAGTGGGCGAATACCGTGGGTCTTGGCATTAACCCCAACAAGACGGATATTGTGCTCTTCACTAGGAAGCATAAAACCCCTGATTTAGACCATATCATGCTGGTCGGCTCCAGGTTAGGTCTCAAGTTACAAACTAAGTACTTGGGTCTTATTCTGAACAGCAAGCTCACATGGAAGGCGAATTTAGAGGAGAGAATTAAGCGGGCAAGCAATACGATTTATGCCAGCAAGAGAGTGCTGGGTAAAACGTGGGGTCTAAGCCCTGCTTTAACGCACTGGATCTACTTGGAGATAGCTAGGCCGATCCTTGTCTACGGATGCTTGGTCTGGTGGCCAGCAGTGAATAAAAGCACCTTTGCTAGCATGGCGAATAGAGTTCAGCGGTTGGCGGCCCTCTGCACTATAGGTGCCTTAGCCTCGACTCCTTTGTCTGCTATGAACGTCCTGCTTCATCTGCCCCCGCTTGATCTCTTTATTAGAGGCACTGCCGCAAAAGCTGCTGTCAGGCTTAGGGAATCAGGACACTTCGTGCCAGGATCCTTTGGCCACAGCAGTATTGGAAGGGGTTACGCAGGAAACACTGACTACCTGGTTTCCACTCTGTGCTTTGAGCGGGGATATCGAGCGACTGTGGGAGATGGGCAGGAATGGAATCGACAAATGTGTACTGCAGCTCTTAGCATCTACACTGACGGCTCGAAGACAGCTGCAGGAGTGGCTGCTGCAGTATATTCTGCAGATGCAGCTATGGAAGCAGCTTTCAGGCTTCCGAATCGCAAGGCGGAGGTTTTTGCGATTCGTAAAGCAGCAGATCTGATACATGCCAAGGATACTACTAGTGAAGTATTAAACATCTTTACGGACAGTCAAGCGGCGGCAAAAGCACTGATGTCTCACACATACAAATCGAAGTGTGTATTCGATTGCATTCAGGCCCTGAACAGACTGGGTAACAGCAGAAGAGTCAGAATCTTCTGGGTTCCCGGTCATAAGGCTATTGATGGAAATGAGAAGGCAGATGCGTTAGCCAAGTATGGGGCTAGTCTTTCCCTTTTGGGAGCGGTTAACATCCTTACTTCTATCCAGACGATTAAGTTCTCAATCGACTCCAAAATAATGCAGGGTGCGACGCGCAGATGGGGTGCAACTCATACCTGCAGGGTAACCAAAATCATGTGGGGGTCATACAATCTCCTCGAGTTAACGCGGATTGACTGCAAACGACTCGTTGGTATCATTACTGGTCATTGTCTTGTAGCAGCACATGCTATGAAAATGGGACTCCTAACGAGCGACACCTGTAGAAGGTGTCAAGAGCCGGGGGTCTCAGAAACTATCCAGCATCTCTTGTGTCACTGCCCGGCACTGGGGAGAACCAGACTGCGATACTTCGGTGAGCCCTGGCTGGTGGATCTCTCGCACGTGGCAGAGCAAAAGCTGAAGGACATCCTTCAGTTCGCGAAAAAGTCCGGGGCCTTTGATGGCCGCTTGGACTGAATCCCTTTCCGAGGTCCATTTATCTGGTATCACTACGGACCGGCAGGTCTATGTGTGGCCATGTGCCAGCCAGTACAACCTAACCTAACCTATCTTATTATCGTGAGGAAACTCAATAAATCATGATGCATACCCTGTTAAAAACTATTTCAGTGCGTACGGTTAAAAAAAAAACAAACAAAAAAAACTAGCCGGTAAAATAACGCTGGAAACTGTAAATCCTCCTTTTAGGACATTTAGGACAAATTTTTCGAAGTTGATCCAGTCAAACATTTTACGATTTTTGATCTGAACGAGGTAAATATACGATATCTGTTAACAAAAGAAGCGTTTCAGCGAGAGTCGCACTCAGTCAAAAGAGTATGCAAAATCGAGGGTGCTGTCGGCGGCAGAATTATGGGTCGGATGAAATGAAGCAAAGGAGGTCACATGAAAATGAACCAAATAAATGAAAGAGAGTTGGTGAGAGAACAGTACTTTGTGGTATCCTGGCATTGGTAGTGTGGACAAATGATTGGAGTGTATTCAAAACAACTTGGAAGGAAAGATATACAAGGAAACAATCCACTTGTCAAGGACAGGGTGCAGACCAAATGCACAAAGCTTTACTAATAGACCTGGGTGCCAAACTCTGTAAAAGACTTTCGGTATATCAAGACAAACGATCATTTTTTCACCAAAGGTATGGAGACAACGGTTCTATCTCTTAGTGAAAAATTTCAGTAAGTAAAAAAACCATACTGAAGGTCGTTGATAAAATGATTCGACTCAAGATAGCATACAAGTGATTCAAATTCTTTAGACAGAATCGAAACAAGTGCTATTAATCGATAGTTCGAGGGACCATAGTTCTCCACATTTTTAGGCATGGCCCCAACGTGTGCAAGCTTGTAAACAAAAGGAAATATTAAAGTCGACAAAAAAATGAATGAAAAACGACACAAAAAAAATGAATAAAGTTTAGAGTCTTTCTTAAAGTTTGAAGTTTTTCTAAAATTAATAGTTTTGAGCATATCCTAAGCTAGTAAAATCAATAGTATGGCAAAGAATTATTTTCGGAAGCTAAAATAAATCGAGAAGAAATATTTAGAGATAATGTTAAAATACGAACTGGAAAATGTATTAAAATGTTAAAATTTACTTCATTTCAATCAGAAAATTAATAGCATGCATACTGAATGATGAAATAAACAATTATTAATTTGAATAACAATAACAAAATTGAAAACACCTACCTCGATATCGACGACTGCACATCCCCATTGATCGCTGTAGGACTTAACCTTTCTTTCTTTATGCTTGTTGCCGTCAAATTCACCGAGCCTGTCGTTCCACCACTACCACCACTACTGCCACTTTCCTTTCTCGTTGTATTTAAGTCACCATTTTTCAAATGCGAATCAACTGAAGCAGCGTCCATCATCATTTGAGCTTCATTCTTAATTCTATCATATACTGAAATTGTCGAGTTATCACAGTTTTTCTTTAAATTGTTACTACTATTCGCGGAGCTCGAACTATTAATGTTACTATTACTGTTGCCGTTATTATTGTTATTCTTATTACTACTACTATTAGCTGCGCTATTATTACTATTACTACTTTGATTTTGGTTATTATTGTTGTTGTTAATGGTTTCTAATGCCGTCGACGATGAACCGAATCCTCTCAGGATTCGTTCACTGAGCATTTTCTTGTTAATTAGAAACGATGATAGTTGCAAGTGTTGTTGCAACGTTTCACCGGCTAAAGAATTAGCCAACAATGGAGACGGCGGTGAGTTTGTAGTTGTTTTTATTGACGGAGGTGATGAGCCGTTTTTGTATGATGCAGTGGCTGAGTTGGAAAGTGATGTTGTATGAGTGTTTTTTCGTCGCGAACGATTTCTACTGCTGGTGGTTGATGACGGGAGAATTGTTGTTGTGGTGGATTGTTGGATGTATGATGACGGTGATGTGGCAGGTAGTAGATCTGATGCTAGATCACCTGGAAATAGAAATTGATGATTTTTTTCAATTAATGTTTGAATAATACATTTTGATTTCATATAATAAATGAATTGTTGGACAATGTTGGAGTAATATTCTTTAAATATTTTTATTTCAGATTTTTTCTCTCAATTTTGAGTTGGGACTTGCTTGAATTTAATGAAAAAATTGTCTGTTTTGCTTTAAAAAATCTGATACAAACTTCTGCCAATGTTCACTTTAAGAACATTTTTATATTTATTAGTAATCATATTTTTTTCCAATAAGGTTAAAAAGGAAGTAATATCCCTGCATTATTTTTTACTTTTCCAGCGCATATATTTTTTTGTAGTCATAAAAGAATGGTAGAATTTTATGGAATAACCAAATACACAACAAACTTGCAAAAAAAAACTTACAGAGCTTACTAACGAGCATTTAACAAATCTCATTAGAACTAGCCTCAAAACCTCTATGGGTCTAGAGCGACGACAAAAACGTACCAAACCACCTTACTATTACCGTATGCCTAGCTATGTTATGCTTTTCAGTGCAACAAAAGATTAACCAGAAATGAACCAAACTTACGCTTTTAGAGTCAGTTTAGTTAAATCCGGTATTTGTGGTAGGTGCAGTACCTATCCCAAAAGCTTTGTTGCCCATTATTCATACACCTACAACTTACACCTGGGCAACAGCGAATCGTCCGAGAAACAAAGAAAAATTCGTAAAATATACTTTAAGTGTGCGCCATCAAGACAAGGAAACAAGTGAAATAATTGCAAAAAGAGAAAACAAACAACACGAAACAGACACAAAAATACTTTATTTGTTTTTTATTCGTGAATGAGTCTTAGTCTTCGAAATGCTATAGTCTTCTGGTTGTCACCTTAGACTTTGCATGGATTGGCTACTGGTCAGAATCAGTGGAAATTTAACAGCAACAAGAAGAAGAGCTGGCGAGGAACAATAACCTAATGCAACACTACAACACAATCAATTTACTCTAAAGTTTCTGGTCGGTTGCGACTTAGACTTTTGCCATAGAATATGATATTTATATTCGGTTTCAGTTTTTAACAAGCTTAAAATGTCGTTACGGGTCAAATACAAAGACGGATTATAGTTTCGAAAGACTTGAGTATTATTATTGTTTATCGTGTTCAGACTCTTCCGAAAGATTTAATGTCCATTTCAGCGAGTTGGACTTTGAATAAGTAAGTAAGTAGTTGATGGTGGTCATTAGCAATGAGGTGAAATAATTATGAATGCTTTCAGTAGAGTTATTAGTGTAATGAGTGGAGCATTATTAGACTAATGGAGCGTGATTTTAAACTGTTTGTGGAAAAACTACTTTTTTGCAAAGCTGCATAAGACTTACGTCTATTTAACATGAGTGCCGGAGCACTAGTTGCAATTATTTTTCATGCATTATTTATTTTACACAACTTATGCGCTGCTACAAGAGTATGGGCTACGATCACAATAAAAAGGACCATATCGGAGCAGTAACTGTTGGAAATGTGGTCAAAAGGGCCATCTCGCAAAAATATGCACCGTTGCGTCATTCTGCCTGTTTAATGAGCAGGCAAAACCAGGAGAGAAAAAAATCATATTCTGGGATCAAAAGCGTGTAAAGCTTTCAGCTGGTGTGCGAATCCAGAGCCCAAACTGCAATGATTAGTGAACCATATCGAACGAGAAATCCAGTGACCTGGTAACAGACGCTTCAGGCTATGTAGCTCTATGGGTTGCAGATGCTCGAAGGATCCGAGTGTTCAGCAGGGTTCGGGTGATGAATATAGATCCGAATCTAAGGTATCAAATTTGTCGGCTGCTATTTCTTGCCAAACGACCCAATTATTTTGCGATATCTGCAAAATAATTGAGTCGTTTTTCTTTTCTGATGGTGGGTAAATTAAACATGGCTGTATTAAATACAGGATCCGGGGGTCGGAGAGTCTATACCTGATATAACTCTCGTTTTGAAAGCATGATGGAATAGTACTCTGTCAGCAATCATAGCTACATCAGCTTCTGGTTATCAGAGTAAAACCAAAACTCGCAAAGTTTCAGTCGAAAAATACCTGGTTGGAATATTTCCAAGTTAGATAAGAGAAAGCTCTTGGAGTCACTCGACGATAGATTTGCTGGCGAGGGCAGCGCAGATCGAGTAAGGCTAGTGACTAATCAGGCAGGGGTTAATACGCTGATTAAGTTTACTATGGGGGAAATCAAGCGAGAGTATGACGTCTCGATGCCACGTTTGATAGCCCAGTGAAATCCGACATAAAAAAGGCGAAACTTCGGAAAAATTAGGGGAAAGCTGAATTTTGGTGTGAACCTTGATACTGGCGTGTTGAACAAATTCTCAAAAGTCCCCATCGATCCGAGTGCTGCGTTACTTTTTATACGGGGTCAAAGGTCACCAAAAGTGACCTTTCCTAAATATCTCAGTAACGGCCACGTCTTCAGAAAAAAAAATGTATGACGAGTTTGTAGCTTAAAATATTTCCAACAAAAAAGATCTTAAAACTTTTTCCTGTAACCATAACCGTTTTTTAGATATATTGATCAAAATATTTGTTACTAACAGCATCATCTTTCTCAAAGGCATGTTAATATTATCCGATTTTGATTACGACTTGGCATGTTTGTGAATTTTTTTTTTCTGTGTTTAAGAGGCGCATTAAAAAAACATGTAAACAAACTTATCTACCAGACTCCAGTGTAGGTGGAAAAGTGTGCTCCGAAAAGTTCCCACCACCCCCCGTCCCCCCTTTGCCCTAGAACTTGTAAGGACATCTGCTCGCCACTCTCTTCTCGGAAATAAACTGTATTGCTGCATCATGCATGGGATATTCCACGAAGGGGCAGGACAAAACCACAACATTGCAGTTGAAAATAGGTTTTGTAGCATATCATAGCCCTAGGAGCATGATAATGCAAGATAATATCATGGCATAATTCTGTAAACGCTCATTCTTGACATTATAGGAGCTCAACCCGCTGCAGATTATCCCCGCATAATCAGTTTTTTACCAATCCTGTGATGACTGCATAGCGCCAAAGGGACATGACAAGTCTCGAAACCAATTTGCACTTGAAATTATGTGACCTTGCCCTGATCGTTCATGGGATAAGACGGTATGGAAAAAAAAACTAAAAAAACCGGTTATTAAGGGATGGTTCGTTTGCGGGGGTGGGTAGGGTGTGGGTGTAGGGCTGGTCTTGCGATGTCAATAATAGGCAGTTAAGAGGATAACAAGTGATCCTATCTTGTTTGACAGTGGGCAAAGAGTAGGCAACGAGCTCATTTCCGAAGATTTGGGATAAACATTGGAGCTGCTCAGGAATACCATTTTATGGCAAAGGGGGAGGGCGGAACTTTTCGGAGCACACTTTTTCATCTACCCTGGAGTGCGGTAGATAAGTTTATTAACATGTTTTTTTATGCGCCTCTTAAACATAGGAAAACAAATTCACAAACATGCCAAGTCGTAATGAAAATCGGATAATATTAACATGCCGTGAGAAAGAGGATGCTGTTAGTAACAAATGCTTAGATCCATATATCTCAAAAACGGTTATGGTTACAGGAAAAAGTTATCAAATCTTTTTTGTTGGAAATTTTTTAAGCTACAAATTCGTCATATTTTGATTTTCTAAAAACGTAACCGTTACTGAGATATTCAGGAAAGGTCACTTTTGGTGACCTTTGACCCCGTATAAAAAGTGACGCAGCACTCGGATTGGTGGGGACTTTTGACATTTTGTTCAACACGCCAGTGCCAAGATTGACACCAAAATTCAGCCTTCCCCTAATTTTTCCGAAGCACCATGTTAGAATTCCCCGGACTATGAGACACCTACTGGGAAGCAACAAACTTATAGGTAGACCGAAAAGATAACGAAATTGAGCAAAACTCTTGTGTACAGGCGTAAGGCTCAGCAATCTGTGGCTAGAGCAGAAACATTCCAAGCTGCCGCAGAACACAAAAGGGCGAAAAAAGAGCTGGGGAAGGCTATCAACGCGAGGAAAAAACAAATGTGGCAAGTACAGTAAACCGGGACCCATGGAGGTGGGTCTACAAACTAGATTCTGGTAGACTTAGTCGAATGGGTTTTGGCCTGTTGGGACCACTATTGGAGGCGGATACGCTGAAGTATATCGTGGACTCGCTCTTCCTAACGCATCACACGAGAATAGAAAACGCACTCATGGTCCGTCAGGAAGATATTGCTTTGTTCACTCTGGAGGAGCTTCATGGAACAGTTCTCAAAATGAAAAACTGAAAAGCACCTGGCCCCGACAGTGTTCCAGCGTAAGTGCCAAAAGCTGTGGTGGAGGATCAACCGTTAGCGTTGCCGTGAATGTATAATGCGTGTTTGTTGGTGGGTGTCTTCCTATCACGCTGGAAAGAGGAACAGCTTGTTTTGGAAAGAAAAAGGGAGACCCTAGCACACCATCTAACTACAGACCTCCCCGCACGCTTGATATGGCGGTGAAACTCCTGGAAGGCCTATTGAAGCCATGACTACAGGCAGTAATACCAAAGACCGGTGGCCGGTCGAAAAATCAGCATGGGTTCCGTAGTGCACTCTCATCTATGAAGTAATCAGCGCAGTAGTGCGCGCCGATGCTACATACCACCAGGCCAGCCCGATCGTGTTACTAGTGACGTTAGATGTCCGGGACGCCTTTAATTCAGTGAGATGAGAGTAATTATTAATTTTTTATTAATTCAGTGATTATTAATTCAGTGATTAGAGGTACTTGAGTGGAATTTTCAGATATAGGACTATCTGCTAGCCACGGTTCGAGACTATGTGAAGCACCGTCGAACCATGATACGAAGCAGGGAAATAGCCGGAAAAATATTACTGCCGGAGCAGTACAAGGGTCTATTCTCGTATCTTTGGAATGCTGCGTACGACGGGTTGCTGTTCCTTGAAATACCAGAAGATGTGCTCTTGATAGGCTACGCTGATGATGCAGAAGCTGTCATTATCTCCAGAAAATCTTGCTTAGCTCAAATTAAATCAAATAATGAGAAGGATTGATAGCTGGATGGAAAATCACGGTCTCAAGGTGGCGATCTCTAAAACTGAGATTGTCATGCAGCCAAAAAGAAGGATACCGACCGTCATATCCGTGATAGTCGGCTCCGAAGTAGTCGAGGCCGAAAAATCTGCGAAGTATCTCGGGGTGAGTCTTGACTCCAAGCTGACTTTTGGGGAGCGCATCCATAAATTATGCGATAGGGCATTGGAGACTCTAAACTCGCTCAGCAGACTCATCGCGAACGTTCGCGGTTCTAGTGCAAGTAAACACAACCTACTTATGACGGCGGCTCATTTAACGCTGCTATATGATGCGGAGGTATGGGCCATCGCCTTACAATTTGCAAATTATCGAGCTAGGATGGCAAGCATTTAACCAAGAAGGGCGCTATGAATCGCCAGTAGTTACTGAACGGTATCAGGTAACACGGTATTCGTCATAGCAGAGGTAATCGCAGTCGATTTATTGGCGAAGAAGCCCAGTAACATCTTTCTGAATAGCTTAGAAATGTGAAGAGAGTTAGCAGTCGCTCAAGCACGAGCGCAAACGCCTGAGCTTCGGGAGGAACGCTGGGCTACGAGCAAAAAGGTAGCATGCACTAGACTAGGCTTATTTGCGCCATAAAACCTTGGCTTAGTCGTTACCACGGTGTACCAATTTCTATCAGGCCATGGCTACTTTGGGAAATACCTTCATAGAATGGGAAAAGTCAGGACGGAATGCTGCAAAACAAATACTGATGCATTGCATACTTTTCGCAAGTGCTTGCGCTTTAGAAGAGAGCGGGAAGCGCTCTGGTTTGCAATCGGCCCTGTGACTCTGGAGACGATTGTCGAGGCGATGCTGCATTCAGAAGACGGTTGGGTATGTGTCTCAGTATATGTAGAGACGGTATTGTAATTGGAAAGGGAAGAGGGCTGTCTAACGGACTCCTCCTGACAGAGCGAAAGTAGTCGTGGGGGCATCTGATAGGCTCTAGTGGCACAGTCGAGCCGATATAATGCGGAAGCGGTTCCGAGTCGGAATCCTGTGGTTCTCGAAACCCGTTCAAAAAAAAAAAAAAAACACAAATAAATTAAGAGAATAGATCTACTAAATAAGATCAAATATTAATAATATAAGTATAATATATTATACAAAATAAAGCCAGAATTGAAAAGTGCATAATATGTGAGAAAAGTGCATAATATTTTACATATCTAGATTTTTATAAAAATCAAGCGAAAATGTTCGCCTTTACAAAGTTCCACCCAGAGTTTGCAAACCTATGTCAAAGAAGACATATTCCACTATGAACAAAACATTATACAGAAAGTATTTATTTCTCAAATAAGTAAAAGTAAGCAATTACTATTGGTCTCATGGGATAATTTCCTTTTTTTAAGTGGTTAGGTTTGTTTATACATAAGCACTGGATAAAGTTATCCCTTTCTTCACATTTTTTGCCGAAAACACTGCCTTTCTCGATTTCAACATTTTTCTGATGAACCCGCCGAAACTTGCAATGCCTACTTATAATCAAAAGCCATTATATTTTTTTTAACTAAGTCTAATTTTTAAACCGTAACGAGAGAACTAGGGTAAAATTGATTGATTTAATCAAAGCGCCCAGCGTGGGTAGGTTTAATACACAAAAATATTTTTTTAATTTGAATTAATTCAGACACCAGCGGCTTAAATATGAAATTCAGATAACATTTTAGTTTAACTGTTTGTTTACATTTTACAGAATCATTTATTTTAATTTTTTTTTACTTTTTACATAATAATTAAAAATAACAAATAATAATAAGTAACGTTTCAACAGATATTCCCACGGTTGACCATGTCTCTCTTAAATAATTGATTTTGATTTCCTCGAAACAAACACACATTCTAGTCCCATGTCATTAAATCTCAACAAAATCAGGTGGAACTTTCATCATCTAACACAACAGCAAAATGAAGAAATTTCAATGAAAATTTCAATTGAACTATCAACTATAAAACAGACTATAAAACTAGATCCATCCTGCTGTATTCTGGCCGAACAAAAAATGTCCATCTTCCTGCTCTCGAGATTTGCTAGCAACAAACAACCTGATCTGTAAACTGGATTCGTTCATTTGATAGCTAAAAGACATTTCTGTATCTTCGATGACTTCCAGCACTTCATCTTCCATCTTCACACAGTCAGAGATACCGTCACAGGTTGGATGATATCCAGCATCTTGAAATGAACGACAATCACCGCATCACAGCAACTATTGCAATGACTACAACTGCTGCAACATTTTCACTCAACATACCTGCATCCTACCGCTACACGTCGTCCAGTGGTGGAAAAAAACGCATAAAAGTTCAATTTCGCGGCTTTTCACTGGATTTTTGTTCGACATTGGATTGCTTCTTGCGTGCTAGGCGACGTGAACTGTGACAACCGCAATACCAACCAGGACGATCTACACAGATCGACCAGTGAACGACGTTCGCTTAATTAGATTGGCAAGTTTATTGAATTGAAAAGTCGAAATGTGAAAATTGTAGCGAAAATGCGATTTGAATGGAACGGATGCAAACGAAATGAAGGAAAGCAGGCGATCGACAGAAGAACGGGAGATTTGGTTCGATCATGATAATTGTTGGAACGGTTGTGAATGAAGATTGTGCCGTTTGTCAAGGAAGTGATTATCGAATTATTTACATATCGATGGTAACGGGAATCGAACTGACACGATCTCGGTAATGTGAAATGCGTGTGAAATTAAAAGATAGATACATCTGTAGATAGGTGTTTGTTAGGTGATGAAATGAATGTAGTGATCTTTAACGATTGCAGAAAAAGAGTGGAATGCCACGATTTAAGTCGTCGGATAGCAGAGGCAATTCTTTTTGAAACAATAACATAGGACTTTTCAATAATGATGATATGATCGTGAATTAAAAAAAGTATGCTCTTGTAAAACCAATTAAGGATTTTAATTGAAACATAGCAATAGGGCTAGGGTAATTGATTCAGGTTGCCAATATTGTGTGAATAGTTTAATCAATATTTCATCAATCCTGTTTCTCCCGCGTTTTCGACGGTGTTGCGGTGATCAATGGGCTGCAGCACTTACGCAAACTGGATGCATAAAAGTGTCGCAACATCTGGAAAACCCAGAGAAGCAGATGTCGGTAGGTATTTAGAATAATATAATAAAAAATAGTGGGCCCTATTCTGAGTCACCTCACGTGACAAATGAAGTGACTCTCTCGATTTCATATTCTGAAAGTCACGTGAGGTGACTTCATCTCACCTCAAGTGACATTTTCGATCTATCGGCTATTTCGAGAGTCACATGAAGTGACGAGAGTAACGTGAAGTGAGATTTTCAGTCACTTGATAATATCAAGTGATAATGGACAGAAGTCATATGAATTAATGTTTTGAATAAAATGAAGAAGGATTTTAACGAAGTTTGGATCATGAATCATGAAAAAAAGTAAACAAATTTTATTTTGAAGTTATTTATATATTTTTATTTGAATAATGCGGCTAAACTGGACTACGTGTTCGCCATAGATTTGGTTGTTGGATGTTAATTTTTGGTGTGTATTATGCTTGATTGGTTGTTTTTCTTTAGTGTGTCCTCTAGTGTTTCTCGTGTTTTTTATGTTGTGTTTTTCTTGAATTTTTTATTTTTATTAGGTAATGCCTTATTGAACTGATGGAGAGTCATCCAAAAAGCCTGAAACAGCATAGCGAACACATAAAAACCACTTTTAATACTCATCAATACTTTTTCCTAATCACTATAAATCTTGCATAGCAAGTTTTAGTATACCTGGTCCACTTGTAAATACCGTCTTCTTTTTTATTTCACTAATCATTTGCTTATCAATTTCCTGTTTGCGTTCGATTTTCCTTACTTTCATTTGAACTTCAATTTTTTTTTATTCTACTCCCTTCAAAGTAAGCCGCACTTGTGATATAAAGGGAGGGAAAGTTTGTGCACGCCAACGATATGCGGTGTTCCCAAGCCGTCCCCCATCTAAGTACTGACCGCGCCCAACACTGCTTAACTTCGGTGTTCTTACGAGAAGCGGTCGATGTCAGTGTGCTATGGACGTGGTAAATTTCAAACGTCAATGGTCAGGCGCTGCCATTCAAACACAAATTCGTAGTCACCTCACCTAGAGTCAGTGTTGCCAACTTTTTTCCAGCCGTTGTAGCTAGAATTCAGTCAAAACATAGCCAAAAATAGCTAAAAAAAATCCCATTGTAGGTAAAACGTGTAGCTAACTCCAACAACAAAAGAACTCAAGGTTCTGAAAAACAGTTTTATTAAGCTAATGTTTATAATTCATATGGGAAAATATTGGATGTATATCGGATTATGAGTAGTTAATTAATTTAGCAGTAAAGAATAGTATAAAAATCGCCAAAAAGCTTAGTGAGTTCAAGAGAATTACTTTCTATTTTTTTATTCATGATAGAAGCATCCTTTAAAATGGGTTGAAGAAATAGGAGATATAAAAGGTTATATCATTGTTAGACTCCTTATAAATGATTTTTGCTCAATAACATTTTTCTGATGTTTGGACAATACTGAAGTGGTAACTATTGGCTAATGATCCTTGATACTGATCCTTTTATTGACCACCACCTGGTTTATACACTCCGTATCATCTTCAAACGAATTTAGTTTGGGGAAGAAATGATCATGCAGCTGCAGAAACTGAAACTTGAACGGAATGAAAAGCATGTCTTATTAATATTAAAAAAGGTTTTTGGCGACTTAATTTTTGAAATACACCGTTATTGACTCCGACCATAACACTTGCGTTGTCTATTATATTTTTAGGTTGTAGTTTTCTAAGCACGTGTTTATTTATTTATTTATTTATTTGAATCCATTTCAACAGGCTTCTGCCCAATTACAAAAATAGAAAAATTAAATATATTCAAAAGAAGAAAATAGCAAAAATTAACAAATAAATGAAAATATTAGAAATATACATATTAGAACTTCAACAAATTAAAGCTAATATACAATTCAACATCAAAGAAAGTGCAAAAATAGTACTAAAATTAAAAAGAAAATCAATCATTATAAGAAGCATTAAGAATTATGTCTTTAACTTGGGATTTAAATTGACAGAACGTTAGCGGAAAAGGACCAAGCTGGAGATCATTATGCTTCCTGGGCATACGCAATAGCGGTGAGTTGAAATAAACTTCAGAGCGCGCGAAGGGAAGAGAGAACATTAATTGGGATCTATCTGATCGATTGACGTTACGTAGACACAGCATATAACCAAGATCGGGGAGCATAGGGCAATGGAGTAGCTTGAAAAGTAAGCACTCGTCAAGGAACACTCGTCGGGACTCTAATGAAGGATTCAAGGAAAGACGATCACTATAACCACAGTAAGGGATGTTGAATTTAAATAACAGTGAGCGAGTAAATCTACGCAAATTTATGGCAGTAGTAATACTTTCCGGAGTTTCTGTTTCAAACTCAATTAAACCCAAGTAAATTGTAATAAATTTTTGCTGAATATCACTAAAATGTCCGCAAACTCGTCAATTAAAATACTAGAAATATAGCTTAATCAGATTTGAAGTATGGAATCATAACGTTTTTTTATAATGGCGCTGTTTTTGATCTACGAATCCTATACTTGGTCCAACTTTTGGGCTCAACTCCCAGTTTTTTACACATCTCACTCAAATGGTTAATTGATCTTAATGCGCAACGTTTGACAACAAAAATACACATTGTAGCTTTGATTTTTCGGCGATGTTGTTTTTCAGGTGCTGCTCCCAACAGAGAAAATATAGTCTTTATTTTTCACTGTGTTGTGTTTATTCCTAATGATTTAAAACTCTCAGTTTTTTCTTCGACCGAACAAAAGAAATAAAACTGTTCGTAGAAGATTATTATTGTTCTATGTCCAGTATTACTCAGAGCATTAGCGATTACCTTAGAATCTGACTAAATTCTTTTCAAGCACTGAGTGTTTTTGATATTAATAAAGTAGTCAAAATTAATGCAATCAAAAAAAAAAATTTAATTTTTTTATAATCTATAAATTAGAAGCTAAATTTCTAGCCAATAGCTAAATGAAAAATTTTGTAGCTAAACAGGTCCTTTTTGTAGCTAAATCTAGCTACAATGTAGCTAAATTGACATCACTGTCTAGAGTCACTTCACGTGATTCTCAGAATACCAGTTCGTAGGTGACGTGATTTTCGAAGTGATGCGAGATCTCACGTGAGGTGACTCTCGGTATAGGGCCCAGTATTTTAGATTGCTTCATTCATTGCAACTTGATGCTGCCAGGAGATCTGTTCTAGAGATTTTTTGGTTGTTTTATTTGAACTTTTAAGTTGACGGCTAGGAGACTTTGATATGCATGTGTCTTTTTGATTTTGTCATGTCGATCGAGAAAATCAACTTTATTCAAAATTTTGAAAATTTTTATAGAAAAAATAGAAGAAATAAAGAAAATATTAGAACAATAATTTAAAATTTAATTAGTTTTTTTTTCAATCAAATTAATAAAAATATCCCAAAATACTAAATATCATCCTCGTTTTAAAATAAATTATAAATAAAACGAATTAAATTAAATCAAAAAATCCAAATCCGTAAAAAGCAGTTGGGAACCGATCTATAAGTGGTTTGAAGAATAACAGCATTTTGGTAAAAAAAATTAACCACTCATTTTTGTTTTAATTTTTAAAAACAAATAATAATCTCCATGCATGTTCACGCGCACAGTTGTTACCTCTCTTATCGACTTTTAATACAAACACGTCAACCATCAACATAATTATGCCGCATCCAGACCGTAAAACCCATGCAAGTAATTGCAACACTATAAATTACGGTGATTATGCATACAAAAGAATCTCAACCTGCTCGTAAACTGATGTCGCTTTGCACGCGAGAAAAAAATTATAACCTTTTTTCTCATCACCGTCATCTGTAGAGAGAACATAATATCTAGTCATATTTTCTGATTAGACCTATCTTCAGTCCACTGCATCACAATGCTGCACTGCAATATCTTGTACTACTAATGCACCCCAGTTGTTTCTGCCGTTATTGGTTTTCTTCATATTTTTCTTGATTTTCATGCTCGTCGGATACATTCCACGACCGTGTAAAATCAATGGGTGTAAATATTTGATATAGCTCTATGAACTCTCGGTGCTATCACTGCGGCTTAAATTAGAGCATAGTGCTGAAATAATCAACGACGAGACTAAAAAACCACTTCATATCAATGGGTACCTTGCAAGAAAAATCCATTTTCTCTGAATTCAACCTGTGCAAAGGCAACTTGGCGATGTACTGGTTGGCTGATTGAAGCAAAATCGTGCGTGCGCGACCAATAACAGAATTAGAAATGCCCCTCAAGAGGATTAGTGCAAAAACCATGTATTTCTTTACGGCGGAAGACAAGAACGATTGAAAGCAGATCAGACCAGTACTACAACAATGATATCGAGATCAGCTTGAAAAAACAATGTTGAGGTGAGATCATTAAAAGAAACAACCTGTATGACTGCTGTTGTGCATTCTACTATGCGATGCAATGTGGTGTACAAGTGCACCGACTGCATCGCGAGAGAAGCTATACAATCCTCTGACTGAAATGTAGTGTAGTTGCAAGAAGCCCCTGTCGTGCATGGGTTTGACATCTTTGGAGCGGTATTGCAGGTACCAGCAAAACCACCAGTCGTCGTAAGCAGCGGTCGCCACCGGTCGCCAGTCAACCAGCAAGTCGAACAAGGAGTTTTTTGGACCTCAAGACATACTGGCGTCTCGCCAATAAATATCTGATGCATAGCCATGAAGTAAAAATGTCGATTTTTGCCAAAAGACCTTATCAGAGTTTGCATAGGTCGAATTATAGTCTTGGGGTTTTGGTTCGATTCCGTAGGGATTATAGGTTGATTCTGATGTGCTCTTTTGGAGTCATCATACCTATAAAGATTTGGCTGTATTTGATGAGGGCCCAAGAATAAACATGAGAATCAGTTGGTGGATTTATTTCACACAATCGGTTCGATTGATTTTTTACTTGGATCACTTTTTCGTCATATGTCAAGCTTAAATTTTCATCTTACAACATTGTTATGTAATTTTTCGTCAAACTTATGTTGGCTGCCAATGAATTGTTATTATGAAGCTGAATCAAATGTCAATCAGCTCGATCTCAAGTATGGATAACGATTTAAAGGAGTGATATTAGTGGGATTGGTACTATCTTTAGGTAGTTACAGACGTTCAACTATCAACTTACTTATTAGATCTTTTGTGAATAATGTGGGAATAAGAGTTATTGTTGTGATTGAAAAAATCAGGTTCTGGTCTAGCACAGGAATAATTTGGGGGCTAAACTCATCTAAACTCCATAGCCTGAAGACAATTTTACAGATAGATGTTTGGCTGATATGTCTGTGTTTTTGTGGTTGTATGCTTGTTTTGAGGGTGTTTTTGTCTGTTTGCTTGTTTATCAGCATTGTGCTGTCTTTTTGTCTAGTTTCTCTATGTTTTTGTGTATTCTTCTTCAAGTTTTTGCCCCTGCTACCACTAGAGGACGACCGGGGATGAAATATTGAAGAATAGCTAACGCAAACGTACAAACAGTTTACGAGAAAACAACCCACTGAAGATAAACAAACAAACAAATAGAAAACACTCCCAAAAACGAACACACGACCACAAAAACATACAAATACCAGCCAGATAACGATCGCTCAAATCGTCTTGGGGGTATGGAGGGCACGTAGTTGAGTTTTACCAGTCGTTCTTTGAATTGCTGTTCCCATGTTATCCGGATGTCCAAGTCAATTTGTCCAATATACGAAATTAGGAATCACATAATGAAAAAAGTTTACTCTAAATACTCTATGTTTAAAATATAAAAGAATGCCTTTCACTCGACTTCTATTGTGCTATGATTGTTTAAAATGGACTCTGAATTACGCAGATAGAAATATGATCATGTCATACCTCGGATGCCACAATGCGTAAGGAACAAACTACGAAATTCACAAGTAGCTACTGCAAGAAAAAAATCATGGGCATCGAAAGCGTTGAAATAACTCAATCGACAATTGGAGTAACTCAATCGACAATTGGAGCCAACAATTAATGGGATTTATGAGCTGCAGGATGCGATCTCTGAATAAATGTTAATGAAAAGACAGTTCTAAGAGTTTATGGCTTGATTTTGAACTGTGACTCTATAGTAGAAAATAGGCCCATTCTTTTTTACCAGTCCTAAACACGACACTTTATAATTGGACCAATAAAATTTTCACCTAGATTTTAAAAATTCACACAGAAACATACCGAAGGAAGATTATTCCCAATAGAGATTAACACCATCTTTATCTCTGGACTGTGGGTCGTCCCCACAAATACATTTAGTTATTTGCCATATAGACTTCTTTCGAGAAGTATCATAGTTTGAAATAATATTTTTCTCTCAAAAAACGAGGCTCTAAACCACCATTACTGACTATCTCAGTAAAAAAGAATCACAAGTGAAAGTCAGTCTTTGGAGCTGCATATGTTTAAAGTTATCACAGAAGGTAACATGGATGAAAGATTAAAACATCGGTTTCTCGATATCATTCCGCTAATTTTAGCTAGGAATATTTTTAGTAAAATTTTTTGATCTCATTATGTGCATATATATAGATACATTAAATCACGTCTGTAAGTGGTTATTCAGATATTTCTTTATCAACCACAATGATCGAAAATTCATTTGATTTCGGCTGTGTTTTGGACCATGCAACATATTTTATTTTGATGTTAAGCTAGTGAGTGAGAGTGATTTCCAAAAAAAACTATCCTTCAAATTTTTACGGTCAATTTCGTCAAATTAGGCAATTAGGCATTAGGCATAGGTTTCTTCTTCTTCTTTTTCCCGCCGAAAAGTAGATCAATTGATAATTTGCCTGGGATGAAAATACATTGATTATGCCGACATTAGCTTGTGGCTCTTGTACACTAGAGGAGAGTATTTTATAGGAAGATTGTATACCCTACAATTGCATATTGTGACATCTTCTTTCTTATAAATGAGGCATATTATGTTTTTCCACCAGTCTTCAACTTATTTATTTATTTGCCAAAAAAGGCATCCTACAAAATACATAATGCAAATATTATAATTTCAGTTGATACTTTATTGTATTCAGGTGAACTGGGACGGTTAGATGAGTTAAGAAGTTAATAGTGCCTTTGTCAAGTTATTTCTGAAGATAGATTTGGTGATGCCTGAAGAATAGTAATGCCTTATACTGTTGAACGCTCTACAACATCTATTGATAGGTTCATTACACCCATAAACTGTGTGGTGCTGGTATTCTTTAAGGAGAGTTATATGCCTGTCTTGTTTGACTGTTAAATGTAATTTTGTTAAAAATAGCTCGTACCTTAACTGTTGCACCAATGATGCTTAGGCATGCACTTATTAAGGTTCTTCTTGATGAATTGGTCATTAGGTTTAAAAGATTAAGTCTGTATTCGTAAGAGGGAAGGCTACTAAAGTCGAATAGACTAGAGATGTGCTTCAATTTCTGAGCCGATTCGAGCTTGTCGCTGTGAGGTTCAAAAGCTGGGCCCCAGACTATGCAGGCGTATTCCAGTAGCGGCCACACTAGTGATGTATATAGAGACGTACTAATGTTAATGTTTTTGAATTCTTTCGCACGCCTCTTAATGAAACTTAGCTGTTTGTTTGTCTTCTACAAAGCTTTGTCATACTGCTGGTTAAAGCACATTTTAGTGTCTAGTTTTACACCTAGGTGTATAATATGTTCAATCCTATGAGGTTCATTGTTGTAGAGATAAAATGGGTTGGCTATGGCTTTATTTTTCGGTAAAAGCTTATCACTTGACATTTGTTCACGTTGAGATTTAGTTTATTCAGGTGGCACCACTATTCGAGAGTTGGAAGTTTTGATTGGAAAAAAGCTATGTCGGACTGCGTTTTGATTTGATAGTGTTTCAGGTCATTAGCATAAAAGAGATGTGACTATCATATAAGATCCGAAATGAAAATATTAAAGAGAAGAAGGCCCAAATAACTGCCTTGTTGCACCTCAGACAGCGCAAAAACTGTTTTTGAAAATTTCCCTTGGAACTTGACAATCTGAGCTCTGTCACAAAGATAAGATTTAAGCCAGTGAGATAGGCAGCCAGGGGTGTGTTCAATGTGCATGCTATAGCTGCTATTAGCTGCTAATTTAGCAGCTCTGGCTGTCCAATGTCACGAAATAGCTACTTTCTGATGCTTGCTATTTGACAGTCGGGCTGTCCAAGATTCCGGAATAGCTGCTAAGGTAGCAGCTATTCGCTGCTCGTAGTCTGGAGGATAGCTAGAAAGTAGCTAAGGCAAAATGGCCGTGCGTACACAGCTGACATGCAGTTTAAACGTAATTTTCAATTGGAAATTGAAATGAAAAGAAGTTTTTGCGCTTTTGTGACACAGGAGATGAGGAATACATTTGAAAATAGTGACAGCATAAATTACATACGGGCTTTTAAACACTTAAACTCAACTCGAGTTTTAAGTTGGCTTGTACACAGCGCAGCTCATCTTGAGTTTTTAGAAGGCGATCATGAAGCGTAAAAGGCCGGGTGCACTGATTCCTGTATTATCAAATTTTCAAGGATTATTTTTTGCTCTTTTTCTCATATATGGCGTCAAAAGCCGGAAATAAGTGATACATTTTAAATATGTTAGGAAAATTTTAATGGATTGTGCAGCTGTATGTTGAAAACTCTTAAATTTCATACAGTTTCCAAAGTGCAATGGAAGTATTGAACTGATCCACGAAAATGCAAAAATTACAATAAAAAAATTGAAACAAAATTATTTTTGAATTTCCTGTGTAAAGGCTAACCTTCGTAGCAGCTCTTGGCTGTCCAATATCCATAGCTGCTTCACCTAGCTACTGCGAATTTTGACACTTGCTAAAGTGATGCTATGCTATGCTTTTGGAGCAGCTATAGCATGCACATTGAACACACCCCAGATATACCAAAACCGAGTAATTTATGCGTCAAAATTTGATGATTGACTCTGTCAAAGGTCTTGCTGACATCAGTATAAATCGCATCAACCTGGTTTCCCTTTTTCATCTAACAGAGGACGTCCGAAACCAAGATCATGAGATTTGTGGTATATTCCGGGGAAATTTAACATGGTGCTTCGGAAAAATTAGGGGAATGCTGAATGTTGGTGTGAACCTTGGTACTGGCGTGTTGAACAAAATGTCAAAAGTTCCCATCGATCCAAGTGCTGCGTTACTTTTTATGCGGGGTCAAAGGTCACCAAAAGTGAGCTTTCCTAAATATCTCAGTAACGGTCACGTCTTCAGAAAAACAATGTATGACGAATTTGTGCTTAGAAAATTGCCAACATTAACTATTTTAACTGCGTACTGCAAGTGTATTCATATTTAGCAGAGTCAATATGCTTGAGTAGTCAATGTTCTTACAGGGAATGCGAAGCTTGTAAGCTATAAAACGTATAAATTTTTGTTGAATTTTCTCAATTGCATGCGAATGAGTCGTACAGCAAGAATTCCAAACAACTGAGCAATACTCAAGTTTATTCCGAACAAAAGCAAAATACAACGATTTGAGTGCATGAATTTTATAAAAATTACGTGTATTTCTAATAATAAAACCCAACATTCGACGCGTTTGCTGTCAAATATCATTTATGTGATAAGTGAAATTTAAGGATGTATCAAACATGACTCCTAGGTCTCTAACAATATTAACTTGCAAAAGAGGCACACTATTGATGGTGTATGTTTGCTGAAACATGACTTTTGATCTATTGAAAACAATATAGTAACATTTGGCTAAATTGAGCTGCAAAAGATTTTGTACACTATGCGTGTAAAATTTGTTCAAATTTGACTGAATAGTCAATACATCATCCATAGTAGGCACCGTTTTAAATATTTTGCAGTCATCTGCAAATAGTAGGAACTCAACATCTTGAATGATCGTATGTATATCATTAATGAATAGCAAAAATAAAAGTGGGCGTAGGTGAGAGCCCTGCGGAACGCCTGGTGTCGGGAAAATTTGACGAGAATAATGATTATTAGCATTTACTACTAAGGATCTATCTCTTATGTAACTGTTTAGCCAGCGTAGCATCGAACCATGAAAACCGACATTACCAAGCTTAATTACCAGAAGATCAAAATTAATTTTGTCGAATGCTTTTGAGAAATCAGTGTAAACTGAATGTACTTGCAGCGAAGCCATAAAGGATTTATAAATATAAGTTTGATATGAGATGTGATTAGTTGAAGTGGATTTTCTAGCGGAAAAACCATGCTGATTTTGTATAATGAGTGTGGACCAGTGGTGTAATAAAATCAGTGACCAGACTTTCGAAAATTTTTGATAATATGCAAAATAATATGCAAAAAGGACGATAATTTTTAATATCAGCCTTGTCACCAGATTTGAAGATAGGTACGACGAAGTTAAAAGAACCTCATGACAGAGATTTATTATAGTGGGTGAGTTATAATTTCAGCACAATTTTTAAGGAAAATCGGAGGAATATTGTCAGGGCCAGGGCTTTTTGTGACATCCAAATTATATAATTTTTCGCAGAGGGAGTCATAAGCTATGTTTTACAGAAATAGACTAAATGAGTTATTCAACAAAGGAGGACCAAAAGAACTTATATCACTAGAATATACTCTTGCAAAATTATCAGCAAATATGTTTGCTATATCAGCTAAATTTGAGCTTCGAATTTTGTCTAAATACATAGTATTTGGTAGTCCAAATTCCGCCTTGCAAGAGTTTATACTATATGTCTCCAAAAGTACTTAATATTCTCCGTAACTTGAGACTCTAATTTATAAATAAAGCGCCGGTATTCAAATTTGGCCTGAATTTTGCATTTAAATCTTAAATTAGAAAATAAGTTGTAATATTGTAACTCGCCAGTAGATTTATAATTTAAATGAGCAATATTTTTGTTGTGTACAAATTTTTTCAATTCCGACGAAAACCAATGTGGAAATTTGTCATCATTTAAGCGACCAAGTGGGACATAAACGTTAATCTAATCGTTAACTTTAGTGTAGAAGAAATCCATTGCATCATCTAATGACATACAATTTAAAACTGACCAATCAGTGGTGCATAAAGCAGCATTTAAATTAACATTGGAATAAATAATTATTTGTTCCAAGTATTTAAAACTAAAGTTACTTGATGATTCCTTGTTACTATTCGCCTGACTGAAAGAGGGTGATTCGATATTAATTTCTAATGCTGGATGATACAAATCTATAGGTAATAAAGGAAATTTGTATTGAATGACATTAATAACATCTAAATTTGAGAAAACTAAATCAAGTATGTTATCACTGACAGCGACTTGTTAAAAATTATATACAGAAGGGTTATCAATTGATTGATACATTGTATCACAAAATAAGGAGGTATTTGGTCAAGGCCAGGTCCTTTGTAGATGTTTAGCTCTTGGATAGCATTGGCAATTGCGTCTTTTGCTAGTAAGATTCCGTCACGGAGGAGTGTTGATACAATTTTGAGTAGACGAGGCCGTTAAATTTATTGTTGGGATGAAAGGAGGACAGAAAGAATTTTGAAAGTGATCTACAAACAAATTATAGATTTCCTGTAAAAGAGAAAATATAGAGTTCCCTCTGAACATAGAAGTGAGATAGCCAGTCGTTTTTTTGTTGCATATTAACGAAATCAAAAAACTTCTTCGGATCATTAACAATTTTGTTTCTCATTAAAGTCACGTAAAGATCATATGCTTCACGAGACTTAATCGAGAGTTCTTTGGATATAAGATCGTAGCTTTCCTTTAGCTCTTCGTTGATATTGCGATCATTTTTAATAGCCTTATATATGTTGTTTGTATATTTTTTTTTCAACGGTTCCTTAATTGTCTTAAATTATTGTCTAACTATGGCGCAGAACGTTTATTACGTTTTTTATCTTTAGTACATAAGTAGGTGTTAATGGCATGGATCAGTTTTTCGTGGAAAAAACAAAAAAGTTCGTCTAAATCTAACGCTGAAATGGACCTTGACCATTCTATGGTATCCAAATAATTTTTAGCCCTTACTTAGTCAGCATTATGAAAATCAAGTACAATGTCGTTATTGTATGATTGGTTAAAAGCAATATTGATAGTAGAAAGTTCAATAGTTATAGCGGAGTGATGAAGAGTATTAGACAAAAGGTTCTCGGCGTTAATAGTGTTGCACTAACCAGCACTTCGTCATAAAAATTGGTAAATAAGTCAGAGGAGTTAAAGCATCTTGTACCTTATTATATTGCAAGAAACTAACTATATTGCAAGAAACTAACTCAAAAAAAATTGTTCTGACCAGTTCAAACTAGGATACGAGTTCAACACAAAAATCATTCACTTCATCTTCACTAATTTCAATTGCATTTATATTCAAAAACTATCATTCAAATCAACCGAGAGAAAAATACTACACGATCAATTTGTACAAATTCATGAATACAGCCATTCGATTACTCTCTTGGCGACCATCATATCAGATAAGAATCTCAGATATTTCAACAATCAATGCTCCATGTCCTCACTGCATATAATCCTCGAGCGAATTCAAAATTAACTATGAAAAGAAAAATACCGCCAAAGCAGCCAATCTTTTAGCATAAAAGCAATGCACATACAAACATATAGATGATGCGACAGCTAAAAATCTACCTATCTATTTATCCATTTCCATATGAACAATTGCAATGGAAAGAAACAAGCGTTTCTTATCGACGAAGAGAGCAGTAAAATTACATATTATTGGTCAATTCATTAGCATTAAAGGCCCAATAAATCGAAAAACGATCAAGTAGGTACAATGAAATTGTAGATATATATTACAAATGGTAGATGGATGGAATGCTTGGATCAACAGGCTGAAGACATATCGTGTAGGTAGACAGATAGATCGATAGATAGATGTAGTTTGGATTATGGTGCATATATGGCTGATGGAAGTCAGAGGTACTCAGCAGTAGAATTGCGATGCTGGTTAAAATTGGTTTGGTTAAGATTGTTTTAAAAAATTAGAGGAAGATACACAAACGCTTTCAACAAGAGTAGCATTTTGTGCAGTAACAAAAAGTAGAGTTTATATTTCACAATATCCAGTATCGTTTTGAAATTTTTAGCCGATAAATGAACACAATTATAATTTCCTTCGCCGTATTTTATTTATTTTTTTCGGTATCTGGCATTTATCTAAAAATAGTTAAAAAAAACTTGTACTAAAACATTTGAAGCTTTCATAAAATTATAGATTAGATGACATTATAATACAATGCATATAATTAAACACACGGTTTATTATTTCTTTATTATCATTCAAAAACTTTATAATGTTTTGAAAATCGACCGATTACTAAGTAACAGCGACCATTCACGAATTTTGTATTGTATTGTTCTGCACTGTGCAAACCAAATTTTAAACAGGCAGCATCTAAGATTCGATTTAGCTACAGTTAGCCTGCGGTGCAAAATACTTGTAAAATACCTGGCATAGTCAGGCTGAAAATTTTGACGACAGTCTACGAAGTATATTAGGCGCGTTTTTTTGCTCCTCTATCCAGCGGAGAGTAGAGTAGACGCATTGAAAACAACAACACTCCTACACCAGTGAATTCACTAGTACAGAAATTCTATGCGTCATTTGTAGTTCACGTGTTGAAGTGTAGAATGTGCTGATAGAAAAAAGAAAAGCTCATGAGAAGTTGTATTTTTTTCTGTGAGATGGCTTTCGGTTTTCATGGTTATGTTGAATGTTTTGGTAGTTAAGAAATTAGAAAAGGCCCTCATAATGTGTAGAAAGTTAAAAGAATTAATTTTCTGTTAGTTTTTTTTCTATTTTCTATCGATTGTGGTAGTGTATACTCGTTATTTTCTCCCTTTTTTCAGCTGTTTTGTGGGACCACAGCGAATATAGCAACCTATGTCAGGTTTAGCGAGTGCACTGCTGTTTTATACTAGATCGTTGTTTTTCCGGCATAGTTGTACTCTGCACTGCATCGGAGCAAAAAAACGCACCTATTGAACAAGCTATCAAGCAGAACAGTAATGCTAAAAATGTCAAATTATTTAATATATGGATGAGGAAATGAAAATAAGGCAGTAAAAATCGTTTACTTTATATTAGATTTTTTTAAAGACAAATTTGTAGTAGGTCTACCACATATTGTGTAGTTAAGTGGCATCTCTTTTCTGTTCACAGCCGTATTCTACGTTACCTTATAAAACAAATGCAATGATTGATACATTTTTGAAGATCTGTACGTTTTAAGCTATTCTTATAAGACATATTGGACCAGGAAGTATGGAAGGAAGGATTTGACCAGGAACTATGTAAAAAAATTAGTCCACGTGCTTACATGTTTGAAAATAGCGCGTGAATCTGATAGTACCCTTATGCGAAAGCCATTATAGGGAATGGAAAATATTTTTATGTTATGAATTTACATAAATAAAATATTCATCATATTTTCGATTGCTCTTCTTAGATATATATGCTGTCGATAAGCTTTTACGGTTGTGTGTGTATGGGTTGGGGCAGAGGCACTTGGCACCTCTAAGCAATCGGGTCAAAAAAAACCCATTATACTCATTACCCCCCGCCTACCATAGCTTCCCAGACTTCTTAGCAAAATCTAGGATCACTGATAGGGGAAAAGAGGCTACTTTCTTCATACGTGCTACATCCCTGCAAAAGCATTGATATCTGAGACGCACAAACGCTGGGCAATCAAAGAGGAAATGCTCCGCACAGTCAGCCTCTTCTAGGCAGGACGAACAGAGGTCATCTTGTGCAACAACTATTCAGTACATATGTTCTCTTAGGCAGTTGTGTCAATTGTGAATGCCTGTCATGACTCTGAACATTTTCCTGCTCTTGTTGAGTCGGAACTCCGCAGTTGCATGGTTGTGCTCTTAAAGGAAACTTTCGTGTGCCTGGCCACATCCGAAGTCATCCAACTATCTTTGTGAGCATCAACTACCCACTTCCGAAGAATGGCATTTCCAAATGCGATCGGCACACCCAAGGCGGGTTCAGGGCTTTGTAGTGGAAGCATCGAACCATGCTTCGCAATGGCGTCAGCAGTTTCAATTCGCCCAGCACTACAGTGTACTCAGAGCAGATTCACTCTATTGAATCTGGCGATAAAATTCTATCGTGCCCTGAATTTTTGGGCAGTTTTTGAAGTAGTCAGTGGTCTACAAAACTTGACTGTCACTGCAGATAGCAATACTTTTTTCCCTCCACCTTTCTTCAATTGCCCAGTAGGTAGCTCTCAGAATCGCCAATATTACTTATTAAAAAACTGAAACATGGTCTCCGACAGAAGAGGCCCTACCTGTCATTTGATGAATGCAGATAGACTCCAGCTACAGATCTAACATCTCTCTTCGAGCTGTCCGTGAAGAAGATCTCGGGGTATTCTCTCATACAGACATCTGGATTCCCTCAGTCACTTTTGCTCAAGAAGATTCCTTCGTAATTTCTTCCAAAGTTGAGGAAGGGCACTCGAGCGTCCGAAGGCATTTGATAAAAGGGGAGATCTCAAGCATCTAACCTTTAATAGAGCAGTGCCCACATCGCCATTTATTTATTTATTTATTTAGTAGGACTCATGACACCACAGATACCCAGGCACACAGTTCTTTGCAGCGTGGCCAATTTCTTGCGAACGTACAATAGTCTTACAATAGTCCACCACACCACGGATACGTACGTGACCATTGGTCTTATGATTGTTACGTAGATTCACATAACTACACGAGGCTTTAGACCCCATGTGGCGGTAAAAGCTCTTTACTGCCCGAAAGCAGTTAAAGCACGATTAAGGTTAACTTCTACATGATTCTGCCAGAGAAGTTGTTGTCCAAGGTTACTACAAGATATTTGACTTCATCTGAAAGCTGAAGAGCTACACCCTTTATATTGCAAAGCACTAGTTCTTCCAGTTTTCTTTCTCAGTTTTCTCAGTTTCGTCTTACCATGATTCACTGTTAGGTCGTACCTCGAACACCAACGGTCAATTGGATCCAATGCGCGTTGTGTGTTTCTACATACCACATTCAGATCTTCACTGACTGCTACTGTGGCCACGTCATCAGGATAAGCCTGTGCGCGCAGCCGTTGTTGTTGTAGTTCGTTTAGCAGGGAATTAACTAGTATGCATGACAGAAGTGGTGATATGACATCCCCTTGAGAGCTTCTATTTCTCGCCTCCGTTCTCAAGTAGCAGTCGGATCCAGCTTCCGCCAGCAACAATCTCTGCATCAGCATGGCATGCATCCACTTACCTAAGACTAATGATGTGCCATTCCCGAGAATATTCCCGAAATGGAAATATTCCTGTTACATTTCCCGGGAACATTTCCACTTGGGGAATTTAACGAGAATTTAAAACTGAGCTTAAAGAACAGTGCCAAGATTACGTCTGATTATTAGTTTTTATTATCTTTAAGCATATTGTTACGTAATACCCGAAATAAATCCAAAATCTAATAAATGCCCGGTAAGTTCCCCTGATTGCGAATATTCCCGGGAATTTAAGGAACATTTCCGGGAATATAAGGAACATTTTCGGGAATTTAAAATCAAAACGGTAAGTTTTTATGTGGTTCGGGGTTAACATGAAGCCACAGAAGTCATAATCAATAACTTATTATTCAGGTTTATGCATTATAATGTAAAAAAATATCGTTCAATAACATAAAACACAACCACATAAAACTTAAAAAAATGAAAAAAATACAGCTTGCTCAATCTAATTTTTGGTGAAGGAATGACTTCACAAAAAGCTTTAAAAGCAAAAAGTAAACGAAACAAACATTTATGTATTTTGTTTAAGTTCCCAATGTTTCGGGAATATGCCCCGAACAGGAAGTTTCCGACTCGGGAATGTTCCCACGGCACATCATTACCTAAGACGTCATCGACGCCATGAGTTTTCGCAGCTTCACATAGCTCCATGAAGGGCACGCATTCAAAGGCCCCTTCAATATCCACAAATACCTCCATCGCATACTTACGATTTAAGATCGCTCCCTCAACACTGGAAACCGGAGAATGAAGAGCCGACTCGTATGATTTTCCTCGCTGGTACGCATGTTGCTCATCAGTCAAGGGGTTAAACTTAAGCGCCCCAGTGCGTATGTGTCGTTCAACAAGTCTCTCCAGGCATTTCAACGTAAACGAAGTTAGCTGATCCGCCTAAAGCTCCTTTGATTCGAATAGTCATCTCTCCCCGGTTTAAGTATAAAAACTACCTTAACCTGTCGCCAAGGTGACGGAACATACCCCAATACAAATCCCTGACCTTTTCACTAGTGACCACAGATCTAGACGTGTACCAGCATTTCCTATTGCTGTGAAGAGCAGAAGGTTTGGTCAGAGGCGCAGATGCCTTCTGTTTTCAGTCACTGGAACGCCCGGCAATTGAGTTCCAAGTAAATTCTGTAGATACTCTTTTTTTGACTTGGTAAAGTCACCATCCGAGGGTTTTATAGAGTATAGCTTAGCTAATTGATCTTTCTCTAGGACTTTGTAAAGCATCGATATCTCACAGAACGATCTAAATAATTCCCTCTTGGAGGTCCTCACTAGATTCTTATACGTTCCATGCGAGGTTCTTTAGGCAATCGAGTCATCCTCAGTATTGCTCTTACAAGCTTGATTGAGAAGTTTCCTGGCACTTTTCCCGAGCTTTTGTAGTTCCCGGTTCCACCAGGGAACCATCTTGCCACATCTACTCTTACTGATCGGTTTCACTCTTGCTCTTACTTTTACGATTAGTGTATAAGTTATATTCCTAACCTTTGCTCAAAAGTTAAAACATCTTTATTTTCCAATTAGAACAGTGATTTCAATAAAAACTCAATTAATATTTACAAAATAGCCAATATGTCTAAAGCTTGATCATCCAAATAATGTCTATATTTTCTTTGCTGTCAAATGTTTGCTTCATCACTCATTAAATTCATCATTATGTAAAAACGTGTACAACTCCTAAAACACAACTGCAAAAGAAACAAAATTTACTGAGAAGAAGACCATGAAAATTATTCAACTCAGATCACATGAGCGCATATAATTTGCTCAATTTGCTTTTCAATCAGCGAAAAACGATCGTGCTGCGCTTTCGTTCTAGGACCACTGCGATCGTTAGCATCTCGCCTAGGCGCTCCATGGACCGGCCCGAAGAGACCTCAACGAATCATTTGTCACTGAAATCACAGTATAATATGCACAAATGTATATTTGCTGGACGTCATAATAAATAAGACATTCCGGTATGATCGCCACGAAGATGATGACGATCTTGAGGAGCGTGCGCCCATGTGAAGACCATAACCAAAGAAGCAAGTGCTCTAGGTTTTGCATCTTTCAATGCAGATTTTACTTCGTTTCCAACATCTCCCGATCGGAATAGCTCCCTTAGTGTTTTTGATCCGCGACTGCGCCCATGTGACATTCGAAATATAGCCATATTTTTCCCGGTCCGCGACTAAGATGCAGCACTTAAGGATCAGGCTTTTAGCTCAATTTATGCAAATCGCAGTTGTACTCTGTGCTGCTCAGCTCGGGTCGATCGATTGCACATAAGTGTGCTCCACGAAAGATTATACACAAATAAGGCAAATGTTACTATTCGAATAACATGAATGTCATCGGGTTGTTTATTTGGGCATAGTAAGAAAGGGTAATTGATGGTCGAGCGATAAAAGGTATTTTAAAAACAGATAAATTTGTTTGGTAATTGTTGTATGTTGCCGGAGAGAAGAATCAATGCTGATTGTTGAGATAGTTGTTGTTTTTTAAACTGTAATTTGCATATTCGAGTGATTTGCGAGGAATTGATGATATCACTGTGGGATTTGATTTGTCAAGAAAATACTTTGATATGGAATGTTATTGGTTGTGATGAATGATGTATGGTGTGAATATTCAGATTATTTGACACAGAAATGTGAATGCTTTATTTTGATTTTTTTGCAAAGAACTAGAAATTTGACTTCATCACCTAATATTGAAAACCCGTTCCAAGCCCTTGAAAACTAACATAGAGTATGATACATGCGTAGCTCTTTATTTGAAATAAAATTAGATGACATCTCTTAGCCACCTTTCATTTGAGTGAATTGTTCATTGAACTTTATCATTGGTAAATTAAATTGGTAAATTGTCAGTTTGTGATTAAAATCATTCTGAGAAATTTTCAGTTTGATTTATTTACTTTATATGTTTTTTCAAACAAAAGAAAAACAGTGATCGAGGAAAATACGATTGAAGGTTGAGTTTGTTTCAGATGTGAGCTTGAGATATGAGCCTAAGAAAACTCAGACTTTTTACATCACTATGCATAAATGACAGTGAATTATGTGTATTTCGTCAAAGTTTTCTCAGGATCATATTTCGAAAGCTGATACTCCAATGAAAATTTTGTAATGAAACTTATGTACAGATGACGTAAAACAAACTGTCTGAGCCTTGGTTGGATAGGAACCTGAGTTGTTTACGAAATCGGAGAAACAAACTATATAAGATTATAAAAAACAATAGCAATGCTAGCGATGATATAAAGAAAAGATATATAATGACTTAGCTCAATAATTTTTAAGAAAGTCTCGCGAAGCAAATGAAAGCTATATCAATATATTTGGCGAAAACATAATTCACAATCGTAATACTTTTTTCGACTTCGTGAACACCAAGCGAAAAGCTTCTGGTTATCTCAAATCGATGCAAAAAAAACAACTTAGTTTCTTCTGACCCACAGAATATATGTGACTTCTTTGCCGATCATTTTCAGGGAGTTTTTTGTCATCTCAGCGGCTCGCCTAACATGCCACTTTCCCAAACACCTCAGCTGTCTATTGCTGATGGCATATATTTAACTAGAGAGGACATTACTAAAGCTATAAGAGAGCTTGACATGAAAAAATGGCCTGGACCAGACCTACTTCCTCCAAGCTTCATAATTAAGTGTGTAGAAATTATTATTTCACCCCTGCAGATAATTTTCAACAAATCGCTGCATTGCGGCAAATTTCCTCAATTCTGGAAGTCTTCCCATCTTACACCGATTCTTGAAAGTGGCGACAAACGATCGGTTGAGAATTATAGAGGCATCGCCATTTTGTCTGCTATACCAAAGCTGTTTGAAAAAATAGTTTGTGAAAAACTTACAATTGTTGTTGATCCTCTTCTAAACGAGCAACAACATGGCTTCAGAAAAAGTAGATCCACTACTACCAATCTTTGCGATATGGAAAAAGGACATCAGGTTGATACTATATACACTGACTTCAGCAAGGCTTTTGACCGTGTCGACTATCATGTTTTGAAATTTAAGCTGCAAAAATTTGGCATCTCAGGAAATTTGCTAAATTGGTTGGATTGTTACTTAAGAAATCGAACACAGCATGTAAAATTCCAAGGTTTCATCTCCAAAAAAAATACCATTTCCTCTGGGGTACCGCAAGGCAGCGACCTAGGGCCGCTCCTGTTTAATATTTTTATTTCGGATCTATTGGAGTTGCTATCAGACATTCCACATCTTTTTTATGCGGACGATCTCAAGATGTACCATACTATTCAATCGGAATCTGATTCAAAATTTCTTCAGTGAAAACTCTTATCGCTTGAGCAATGTGTGTACGAAATAAACTTCTTCTTAAAATTGACAAATACCATTCCATAAGCTTTTCCCGTAAAACCTATACAGTAAATTTTGATTTTTGCCTGAATAATCAGCTGCTGAAGAACGTAGATAGTGTTATAGATCTCGGTGTCGTTCTGGATAAGAAGCTTCGCTTTAATCTTCAATACGACAAAATACTTGCAAGAGCCAGCAAGCAGCTGGGATTTATGAAGAGGCGCGTAAAAGAATTTAAGAACATATGGGTCACAAAAACTCTGTACATGTCTTTAGTTCGTCCTTTACTCGAATATGGGTGCATCGTCTGGAATCCTACTCTCAATATTCATAGTAATAGACTGGAATCTATCCAAAAGCAATTTGTTCTTTTAGCTCTGAGAGATCTATACCGTCCACATGATTTTGAAAGCCTTCCATCTTATAGTTACAGGTTAAGTATTTTAAATTTGAAAACACTTTCTTCAAGGAGAACGTTATTGTGCTCATGTTTTATTTTTGATGTGATTAAGGGCTTAAACGTTGAATGCATTTGCAATAAAATAACTGTCAATAATTCTGTAAGACGGACTAGGCACACACGTCTCCTCAATGAACACCAGCACCACACAGTTTATGGTGACAGAGAACCAATAAATAGATGTTGTAAAATATTCAACAAATTTTCCCACTACTATTCCTCGTCTATCTCTAAAGTCAGGTTCAAAAGCGTTTTGATTATAGCGCTAAATTCCTAATGAAAACCTTATTTCCTTTCCTTGGAATTTCCGCCTCAAATTGACTACCAGACAAAAGTCTGGGAAATGTTATTTTGTTCATTTATGTGATTTTATTTTAGTTTGAGAAAAATGTAAAAATGTAAATTGTTGTGCCAAGAATTAGGTGCCTTCCAAAGATACATAAAGAAGGAAGTGAGCTTAGGGAAATTGTCACCGCTACAAATGCTCCAACAAGGAAAATCGCAAAGTAGATTGTAGACGAGTGTAGGAGCTTAGGGAAGATAAGCGATCAGTGTTGCCAATTTAGCTATTTTGTAGCTAGATTTAGCTACAAAAAGAACCTGTTTAGCTACGTAATTTTTCATTTAGCTATTGGCTACAAATTTAGCTTTATAGATTATAGATAATTTAAATTTTTGCTTTGATTGCATTAACTTACACTAGTTTATTAATATTTAAAACACTCAGTGCTTAAAAATGATTTCCTCAAATTCTAAGGGAATCGCCAATGCTTTGGGTAGTACAATAGTACTACTACTATGTACTATGTCTTTCTAGGCATAGAACAATAACAATCTTTTACGAACAGTTTTATTTCTTTTGTTCGGTGCGAAGAAAAACCGTGAGTTTTAACTCATTAGGAATAAACTAAAATAGGTAAGATAAACAAAATATGTTTAATATAGAATACACATTATCTGTCTAAATTTGAAGACAAGAACCAAAAAATTCAGGCGTAGACATAAAATTGAAATAAAACGTAGACAAAGTGTTCGCAGAAAACTCTAGAAGACATTAGAAATCGTCCTCAGTAGTAAAATCAAACGTTAGAATTGTGCTAGCTATGTTTTTTTTCTTCATTTTGTAGAGTTTTTCAACACAGCGAAAAATAAAGACTATATTTTCTGAGTTGGGGGCAGTTTGTTTCCATACTTCACATCGGATTTAAAGGCAGATTTTGATAACTGTATTTCTAGTATTTTAATTGACGAGTCTACGGACATTTTAGTGATCTTTAGCAAAAATGTATTATAATTTACTTGAAAGAGCTAGAAAGGGGAGCTGTTGGAAGTATTACTACTGGCATAAACACGTGCTTAGAAAAGTACATCCTAAATATTACAAATATGACAGACAAAGCAAGTGTTATGGTCGGAGTCAATAACGGTGTATTTCAAAAACTAAGTCGTCAAAATCCTTTTTTAATATTGATACGATGAGCTTGTCATTCCGTTCAGGTTTCAGTTTCTGCAGCTTGAGGATCGTTTCTTCCCCAAACCTTAAAGTTTTTACCTGCAGAAATTTATAATTGGTTCTCTAATTTCCTCTGAAGATGATACGGAGTTCGTAAACGAGGTGGTTGTCAATAGCGGGATTAGTATCAAGGATCATTAACCAATAACTATGGCTAAAACTCCACTTCAGCATAGTCCAAACATCAGAAGAATGTTATTTAGCAAAAATGATTTACAAGGAGTATAACAATCAAAAACCTTTTATATCTCCTATTTCTTCAATCCATTTTAAAGGATGCTTCTATCATGAATAAAAAAATAGAATAGAATTTTGTTGAACTTAATAAGCTCTTCAACGATTTTTATACTCTTTTATACTGTTAAATTAATAAACTACTCATAATACAATGTACATCCAATATTTTTCTATATCAATTATACACATTAGCTTAATAAAACTGTTTTCCAGAACCTTGAGTTTTTTATTGTTGAATTTAGCTACACTTTTTAGCCACAAAGTGAACATTTTAGCTATTTTTAGCTATTTTTCCCCTCAAATCTAGCTACAACGGCTGGAAAAAATTTGGCAACACTGTAATTGATAGAACAGTAAAATATCGAGATGAGGTAGTGGAGCGGCTTGGAAGAGTGGCAAGAATAGGGGAAGATGAGCTAATTGTATAATTTGATGTCAAGGCTCTGTTCCCAAGCATGCGGGTAAAACAAGCACTCACGTTCTTTGAGGACTTGCTATTAGACTGGAATAGCTCACCGGAGGGGAGGAGGGGAGTTAAAGACTTTTTGAAACTTGCTTCGGTTTGCATGAATGAAAGTTATTTTACTTTCAGGGGAAAATACTCTAAAGCGATGAAATGTGTTGCAATGGGAAATCCTTTATCCCCACTTATGAGTGCGATATTTATGGATAGACTAGAGAAGAAACTTTATGAAGAAGGTTCGCTTCCTCGGTTTTGTTTGAGATATGTAGACGATATTCTAGCTATAGTTAAAAAAGATGCTTTGCGAGAAACGTTGGAGAAGTTGAACCAAGCACATAAGGACATCCAATTTTCAATGGAAATCGAAAAGAATAAGAAACTACCCTTCTTGAATTTAATGGTCATAAGAAAAGAAGGTCTTCTTAGATTTAATATCTAGTGGAAGCCCACACACACTCAGAGGACAACACCATCCACGTCTGATCATTGGCATTCCCAAAAAATGGCGCCCTTTAATTCGATGATTCACTGGCTATTAACAGTGCCCATGGATAAGTCAGAAGTTAAATATATTAAAGATACGGCGAGAAAAAATGGATTTGTCGAGAGGATAATTGGAAATCTTGTCAAAAAGAAAAAGTATAGAATACAGCGTGATCTTTTAACGACGCTTTTTACGCAGGAAAAACAAGACACAACCCTAAGAGTTCCAATTATTTATTCATCAGTATTCAAAAAAGTTCGGGAACTTCTTGAACGCTTTGATATTAAAGCAGTTCCAACTAGTAAAACTAAAAAATTAGGTACTATACTATGTCACGTGAAAGACAAAAAGGATAAAAAGGAAAAATGTGGAGTTTATAAAATTACCTGCCCAGAATGCGACAAAATATACATCGTTCAAACGAAACGGTTAGTTGGTGTTAGACTACCGGAACATAAACGGGAAGCAGCTTCAGCGAGGAAAAGGAATATAACATTAGTACGATCAGCAGTAGCGAAGCACATCTTGGAGGAAGATCACAACATAACATGGGACAACGTGGAGGTGATTAAGGAGGTACAGCAGGTACGAAAACTGGATGCGTACGAAAGCCTGAACATATGGAAAACCCCAATGAATAGAAGACTAAACACAGACCAAGGAAAGTGTGCATCACCATTGTTCAGGCTAATTTGAACATTCATTTGATAGTGAGGAGGAAAATTTAATTAATATGGATAGTTAAATGTATTTTAGTAAAGTAATTAATAGACACTGAAGAAGAGGGCAGATTACCCTCGAAATATCGATATTTGTCACAAAAAAACTAAATATATCTAGCTTTGAAAGGTAAAATCGGTTTTTTTAAAAATAGTTTTTACAAGCTAGCAAAAATTGGCACACATTAAAAACAACCAGTCAATTATGTTCAAAACTTTCTGGAACAAAAATCTCTATTGTCTCAAAACGGTTCGTTTTTATCGAAAGCATAGTACAATATATTAGATAAAATCTATTAAATTAGATTAAGCGAAATAATAATGTGAAAAATTTATATACAGGAAATTTTAGCTGTTCTTTTTAACTATTCTCAACTTTTGACAGCACATACAGATATCTCAAAAAAAAAGTCTGAACGCCACTTAATGATTCCAAGCTTTTTAAAATTATTTTCCAAACTACATATGCAGCTTAATTGTCAGAAATATACATTTTTATTCTTTCGGCCTACGATTTTATAGCACTTAAAATGCAACTTGCATATGGCTTATGAAAATGTGGTTGCCCCACTAGTTTTAAAAACATTGAACTTTGTTTTCATTCCAATTTACATGCAGAAATCTGCAACATTTTATATTTAATGACTTTGCAATTATGATACATTTAGATTATACCTACATCAAATCATTTGCACCATAAAATTGCTCTCACGACTTACCATTAATCCGTTACTCTACCTCTTTACTACATACGGCTGTTTTTGAATTTTCTTAAGCTCATATGTATGTGTCGATCACCATTGGAGGTAAGTAGGCATCTTAACAACTTTTCTATTTCAACTATGGTTTTCGCTAAACGTTTCTATGCTTTACGACTGTAATGTTGCCTTGGAAAAGCAACTGAACTGAAGATATTAAAGAAATTGGAGCTAAGCAATGAGGGGTATTGTGCATTTGCAGCTTATTCGTGTATAATTTTCACCTTTAATTGATTGTTACTTACTTCATAGTATGCTCTCATAATTTTTTTTTATTATCAGATTATAAATAAAGTTCTTGTTTGATACGTTCGTAATTGATCTTCAAAGGATCTTCAATGTAATAAAAAAAGTTCCTGATTTATCAACAAATAAATTTTGTGGTTACAGCCATATATAGAGACTGAAAAATATACAATATATATTATAATACAAGCAATGTAATAGAAATAGGTTAATACTTTTCTGTAGTTTAATGTTTCATGTATCACCGAAATGTTCTTCAACACTACACTAAGGCTCATATAAGCACACAATAGTCGTGTTTTTTTGCTCCCTCTATCCATAAGAGAACAGAACAGACGCACAACAACAACTCCTGTCACAGTGAATTCACTCGTATAGGAGCTGTTGTTGCTTCCAATGCGTCTGTTCTGTATATCATTGTTCTGTTATGGATAGGGGGAGCAAAAAAAAACACGCCTATTGTTGTGAAGCGTTAAAGAGTGAAAGTGTTCAATCAGTTGCGAGAAATTTGGCTATACCGCTTTTGCGAGTTTGATGGGTACAAAATCAAATAGAAAATTTAAAATTAATAAAATCACTGATTATATTTTCTCAAGAAAACTGATATTTCGATTTGCGCCCAATGTGGGCTAGTCTCAAGCATTTTTTTGGAAATTTGTTCAATTTTTGGTGGTTATTTTATAATTTGATGTATAATAAAAATTAAAGTTATTTTTTTATTTATTTATATTCGGTTTAAACAAGTTACACATGTGAAATTTGAATTGTAAAAAGTTTTACCAATTTTTAATGGCTTAGTTGTAAGTTAAAATTGACATCGCTGAAGCTAGGTAGTACGTTATTGATTTTAGGCAGATAATTATCATTTACGCTTCAGATTATGTTTGTCTTTGACATTTTTAAAGTTTTATATCAAAGTTGTTTATACCACACACAGTGAGCCTAAAACGTATAAGAAGACAGGTTTTCTCACAGTGTTTTGAATATTGAAAAATGCTGTGTCAAAAAATGTCAACAGCTCTTCTGACGATTTTCAAAAGTGCGTATAAAGCAAATATTTTGTACAACACTATGCTTTAAAAATTTAGAATATTTGTCAACATCTTTTCATACGACCTTCGCTGCTCGCTCCTTAGACCAGTTTTCATTCATCTATTCATATATTTTACTATTTAAGCTATCAAAATATATTCCATTGCACATTTCACCATAATGATGATTACACCAATGAGCAAATGCAAATGGTTGACGGCGATCTTGTGCACTATCCGTTACAAATCGCACAGGCGAATAAAAATTCCACCGTTCGCTTTCAAGTCCTCATCATCAAATACCTTTGCATGTATTTGCTACATGCACTGAATGATGCACCTGAAAATTCACCTTGTGCTGCTCTATGGTGCACTGCACACTTGAGAATGGATCCAGTAAATAACCGACGCTAATTACACTAATGAATATCTTACACAAAACGTTAGCCACGGAAGATAATGACCTAACTAATTGCATGCTGTTACAGCACATCACACTGGCCTATTCTAACTATCATTTCTAGCTGAGCTAAGCAATGGTTTCGTTACATGGTGCAGAGTGTATAGATACATATTTGGCTGGACTTTGGCGGTGGCGGCAGTGGTGAATGACTGCGGTATGATACAAATGCTACAAAAGCGAAGAAGAAAACGAAGATGAAGTCGAAGGTTTAGTGATTTTTGTGATGCCCGGGCTGATATACTATGCACAAGGTGGTTTTTATTCGATCGATGGATGGGCACGTTCCCGATGTCTCATTTGATTTAATGATTATAGGTGAGAGTGGTGGTGAGATGCTACTTTAGTTTTTTTTTGTATTTTTTCCGAATAATGCGAATTGTTGAATGGGTTATCCGAGTATGTGAATGGCAAATTTTGGAGGAGAATGCAAACAAATAATATGGCTAAGCAGACTAAGCAAAACAACTACAAAAAACCGAGAAATCAGAAGTAGATGTATCTCAAAGCCCTCTGTTTGCCCGCGTCAATTTATTTATTTATTAATCTCTTGTGCTACATATATTCCAATTACTGCGTCAAGAAAGAAAAAAAGAGTGTAACATAAAACAAGAAAAGAAACAACAAAAATAATTGAATAATTTGAAAACTAAAATTAGGACTAAGGTAAATAGCAATTCAAGGTAACATTTTCAATACAAGCTTGAATTGTAAAAAATAATTCGGGAGAGGACCAAGCTTAAGGGCATTGTGCGTTCTGGGTCGACGCAGCAGAGGCGAATGGAAATAGACTTCCGTACGTGCAAATGGAACAGAGAAAACCGCAGAAGAACGACTTGGATGACAAATTCACGTCTGGTTATCTGGGAACCAAGATCTGACAAAAAAATGCCTTGGCAAAGTTTGAAGAGAAACCACTCATCGAGGAACAAACTCCGTGATTGCAACGAGGGCATAGGAAGGAGGGAAAGACGAGAGGAGTAGGGAGAATAGGGGATATTGAATTGAAAAATAAGCGAGCGAGTGAACCTGCGCTGAACAGATTCAATGGCGTCTGATAAATACTAAAAGCGCGGAGGCCCGATTTGGCACGCATATTCTAGAATACTGAGTACTAAGGAGACTAATAAATGAATACAGGAGGAAATGTTGGTAAACATATACGAAGAACGCAAGACAAATCCAGCAATCCTAGAGGCCCTGGACGTCATATCACATTAAATCTTAATTTTGAATCAAACACCACACCCAAGTCTCTAAAATGCTGGACAACTGACAGAAATACCAGACAAAGATTAAGAGAACACATGTGGAGTATTTTTATATGCGAAAGACATTTGGTGGCAGTTCAAAATGTTCAGTGGCAAGAAGTTGTCTTAACACCAGAGATTAAGAGCAAACAAGTCAGCTTGCAATTGGTGAAAATCGTTCGCAGACTTGATTGCTCTGTATAATTTTAAGTCATCCGCATATAAAAGACGAGGAGAATTGATAACAGAAGGACGGTCATTGACAAACAAGATAAAAAGTAGGGGACCAAGAATAGAACCTTGAGGTACTCCGGATGTGGGAAATATAGGAAAGGAAATGGACCCATTAAAAGTAACTCTGCAGGGACGACTATGAAGATAGGAGGAAAACCAGGAGAGGAGGGGGCCAAAAACACCGAAATCATTAAGTTTAAGGAGCAGCAGGTTATGGTTCGCAGCATCAAAAGCCTTCGAAAAGTCTGTGTAAATTACATCAACTTGACGTTGACAATCGAAGGCAAAGACTACAAAATTAGTGAACTCCATAAGGTTGGTCGATGTAGAGCGACCCTTGATGAAACCGTGCTGCTCAAGAGCAAGTAAGGGCTGTAGAGAAGGATAAATTCTATTGTAGAAAAGACGTTCAAGGATTTTGCTGAAACAGCAGAGGAGTGATATAGGACGATAATTGGAAACACCGGAAGGATCACCACATTTGAAGATTGGGAAAATATTGGCGGATTTCCATAAAGAAGGGAATACACCACATGTAAGACTAATGTTGAAAAGGATAGCCAAAGGAACACAGAGCGAGGATGAGAGGGATTTAACAAGGATATTAGGAATACCATCAGGACCGGAACTGGCATTAGAATTTAAGGTATGCGAAAGGATTTCAACTTCTCCAAACGATTGGTACTAAACATAGATAATTTAGGAGAGGTACCGGAGACAGTGAGAGCTACCGAGGTATTCAGTGGGTTTTTTTTAACGAAGGAAAAAAGGCAGCGAAGAAATCACAAATAGCCTGAGGAAAGAAAGCAGTAACATCATCAATATACATAGAATCAGGAACTGAGGAATTGGATTTGAAGAAATGGATGTAGGACCAAAAGGATTTAGATTGATTGATTGAGATCGATGTTCGAAAAGTAATCACGTATTGCCTGCTTGTGCACTTTTTTAGTGTCAGAACGCAAACTAGGGAATTCCTGAAGGTCAGTGGGTGAACCCGTCTTCTTCAATTTTGCACGAGCTTTTTCTTTAGCTTTAAGAGCATTAGAGACTTTCAATGTGAACCAAGGGAAATAATTAGGTTGACATGGTGGAGCTATGAGACGTCATTTTGATTCGGATTCATAGTAATGACTGAATTGAACCTGAATTGTATTTGAAGCAAGATGAATCAACTCTGAGGAAACACACTCTGAATCCCGCAACAATGTCAAAAAACGGTCCATAAATGGGATTATGGATGGTAATTCGACTACTAACAGCAAAAAAGATAGTGTAGAGACTGAGTACTATAGCAAAACTACGCTGCTACTGGCGAAACACCAAACTATATGTTAAAAGGTATGTGGGAAGAAATGGAAATAACAATTGAAAAATCCAGTAGAGTTGAAAGACTATCTCAGAAGTGCGAAGTACCAGATCTCAAGTAATGAAGTCATTCTATGTTCGGGTGGACTAAAATCTAGGCAAAACTATCTCTATTTTATTTCAAACTGGAGTCTTGTGGGCTGCGGCTTTCAAGCCACGTAGAGCGTTGAATAAGTGATGCCCACGATCCATCTTCCGCGAGCTATATCACAATCTAAAAAAGCTTTCAGAAGACATCTCTCCTTGGTCAGGAAAGTACTTGTGATATAGAAGTAGTGGTTGCATGTAGCGTAAGAGTCTGAAAATTGTTTGACAGCTTTGAACTGTAAAAAAGGAAAATTGTTTCAATATCAGCGAATTACTTTTGTTTCCGTTTTTAAATTGTTTTTAAGTGCTGCTTTTCTGAAAATGTCCGGATATGTTGAAATGTTTTGTTAGAAGCTTCAAATAAACAAACCAAAAAAAGCAATGCAGAATACCTTTTTCTCGTGTAGCGCTTTAGATACTTCAACAGACTTGGAATGGAAGAGAAACGGGAGTGAAATCGGCCACAATTAATAAAATTAAAATATCCACAATTCATAAAAATAGAATAAAACTCGGTCGCAATTAATAAAAATAGAATAAAAAGATTAAAGAGCTGTATTAGTTTTCAGGAAAAAAGGAAAAACCAGTTTATAGCGTTATCTCAACAATAATTTGTAGGTAAATTGCTGGAATTAAGCTCTCGCTAGATTTAATCATAGTATTCCTACTTGAAAAAGTAATAAAGTTGAATGCAGCTGTTAGCATTGGAAATGCTGTTAGTATTGGAAGAACAGCTAAAGCCAACCATCTACAAAGACAGTTGGTGCTATCGAACCATTTTTATCAACCGTCTTCGTAGACGGTTCAAATATAAAACAAATAGTTGGTTTTTCGATATGGCGTCACCGTAGAGGGTTGAAAGAAGAGGAAGTTTACAGGCAACCCGTTGAGAAATTTTGAAGATCTGAAGCATTAATTTAAGCTGGTTGCGAAATGGACTTGAATTGTGAATGGATACAGTGGAAAATCTCGTCAATCTTTCGTCAAAAATTGAAGAGCGATTTGCTTTTGTTCTGTTGAGAGTTATTTTAAGACGGCAGTACAGTCGGAGGGCTGCCAGAATATATGTATAACAAACTTTTTTCAGACCTGATTCTACTTAAAGCGAATATATATCATGAATTTCAATTTGATATTCGGGACATATTCACGCATAAACTGTTTGAGTGCTTAAAAAGGAGCTATTTAGTGAACCGTTACCGTTCGAGCGCGATGAAGAATATAGCATAAAATTTAACAATAGTTTTTATTTTTTTCAGAGAAATAAAATTTCAAATAATAAAATATAACTAGGATGCCCGTCGACGCTAAAGGGCTAATGACTAAATTTTGGTCTATATACCTGGGACTATTCCCTGCATACATCAATGTTTCTTGATAGCTTCAACTCCATCGGATGACGCAATGCAACATATCTCAGGATTGCGTTATCCGATCGAACCGAAATTTTTCCAAGGAAGATTAAAAACACTACAATGGTTAGGGTTGAGCCTGATTTAGTCCTATGTTCACCAGTTGTAATCCAGAATCATGCCTGGGAACAATATCTATGAAAAACACTTCGAAATGTCGTACTAAATACATACAACCATCCAAGCATGTCCCCTATACACTGGCAATTACCCATTAGTAGCGCAGTCACGGCCACCACCATTATTATCATCATCGCAACAAAAACCTTATTGAACCGTTTTTCACCTGAATTACAGCTTCCTTTGCTTTGGCGCAACATATCCTCTATACCGACAGATTTTCAATGCATTCTATTCTTCTTCCGTCTTCCTCGATCATATTCAACTTGTCTTCAAGCAATCTACCGAACGTGGCCGCACAGAAGAAAACAATCTTCTATCCGATCCATAGCGAACTTTGTTGAAAATCATTTTACAGAAAACCATATTCATTTCTTCCGCTCGTGGCCGGGAACCGACCATCGAGGACCATTCCACCATTGACCACATTGGGTCCGACACAGACACGGGTCCGAAGCATGCACTCACTCAGCATGGCTCCGTGGCACGATAAGATGGAACAGCAGTAATTGATTGATTAGCGAACTAAGAAAATATTGCACACACTAGCCGGGGTCGGACTGAAGTGAATGTTTGCCAATTCTATCGCTGAAATGTTGGCAGGAAGGTACTTACTGTTATTGCTGACGGTCATCGGCGGATGCAATGAGCAAAGGCAAGACAAGAGCGAGACTGAAGAGGTCATGGAACAACTCAGTTCAGTATGAGTACAGATACAAAGCAAATGCATGTAGATACAAATTGTATCTAATAGATACATATGCGGAGAAAACAATTCGCACGCGTATTGAATTGCCGGGAAGCTTGCGGCTATCAACTGCGATCAGTAACGTAGAGTGCAAATTGCTTACGATCGATTCGAATAATTTGAGTTCAGCCACCTTTGACTCGGCGCAGTTGTTGTCGTTGTTGGAGTCATCACCATCACCAGCAACAGCAGCAATAGTTCAGTACCACATAAGCATTTCTAGTTGATATTATTGTTATGAGTTTGATTTGATGTATTTTTCAGCAACAAAGTTACTTTCATTCATCCAGCGAACGGACGATTCGAATCAGATTAAAAGCGCGAACTGTTTGGGTGGTCTTTAGATGTTTTTGTGTAGATGATTTCGGAGTCGTTTGGTGAGCGGATTCTTTCGATTTTCCCATAGTGAGGTAGCAAATTTTCAAAGGTCGAATCGGAAGATGATGTTGGGAGTTTTGATGGACGATGGATGAAATATTAACAGAAAAGGTATATTTAGATTTTCATGGATTTAAGAGACTAAAGTCAGTTATAAGAGCATGGGAGGGTTTTTTTTAAACGAGTTTTAATCTTTTTGGCATGTAGGTTTCTTTCTTTCTGTTGCAAGTAAAAATAGATCTAGAGACGGCAAATTTTAGAATATCTAGTCACAAAAAAAACGTATCTATTTAATTGTATTTTTTTTATATACATAATTGCATTTCTGAATGAATCAAAGCAATTTCAAGACGATACAATCAAAAGTTCGTCACTACCACCTATAATCTTCGAACAGACCTTAAATCAACAATAATTTCACTTCAACTCTTCATAATTTGTTATTTCCTCAATTCAATAGCGCAATTGACCCTGCCGAAATGACAATCACCACATCCCGGAGTGTCGTGACCTTTTTAGCCACGAGCATCATCATCAACTCACGATTACAGATTTCTCATTAGTCATTTGCGATGGATTTGTTGATCGCTGGTGCTTTTTATGATTTATTCATTGTGACTTGGTGACGATGTTCGTATGTAACATTTGACGTTTGTTAAATGAACCTCATACGTATGCGCATTTGGTGGTTATGTGTAGATTCAGCATTGATAATTACAGTATTTCGCTTTAGGTAATGCATTAGCACTTCTTCTTCATCGTTGAGTGACTGGATATTAAAGCGATTGTTTCATGGTATGCACAATATTACCTTGCATATTTCTTTTTGAACAGTGATTGTTCTCGAGAGGTTATGATGTGAAGGTACGAGTTTGACGATGAGCATTAGAATTCTGTGCGTAATGATTAGAGGTGATTTGTATAGCGTTTGGTTGACGCAATAGGTTATAGGTATAGAAAACTTAATGCAATAGGTATAGAAAACTTAAACTCACTTCTTCCGGCAGGGACTGTTGCAAGATGAAGAAGACTGTAATTTAAGGTGACAAAAGCATATGTAGCCTCAATATGTATTTTTATGATAAGACAAAGGTAGGATACCTATGCTACTTGAACTTTCTGGTTGTTAGGGTCTGACACTGGAACTATAGTCATATTTAGTGCAGATATTGGTAATGTGATTGTAGATATGCTGATTGTTCTCACCATGATGATTTTGAAAAAGTGGCGATTTAGCTGCTTATGATGGCGAAAATAAGCTTGCACAGAAATGCAAACGCAGGTGGTATCCAAGGAGCAAGTAAGACATCCAAATGGAGCATTATAGCAAACCATGGATAATCACAAGAAAAAAAAGACAGCTACCCTGACTAAATGAGGATTGGATACTTTCTGATGTTTGGCTCAGAGCAAATTGTATTCTCCGCCAGGACCATGTCAGTAACTGATAAAAATATGTAAAATACAAAACATATAACGTCATAAAATGACATTTGGTTTCCCATTGCACCTAACCAAAGTTTGATTCACTAGCTCAGTGGGCTAGGGAATGAGCAACACTTCTCCATCCAGGCACTTTTCCCTACCACATCAATTGCAGAAGAAAGTTATACTGCACCAGCGGGGGCCATAAATACAACCACAGGATATTACAAGAGAGAGAGCATCCCATCCTTGCAACACCGAAAAACCAAATTCTAGCGCACAGGAACCGCTAGAAACACTAATGTTTGATGAAAATTAGGGGGATCGTGCAGATTTTGAGTACATATTCTGCCACAGGTGCTCCTTGACACAATGACATCATCGAAGATGTTGTCATCGAAAATTGCAGCGGTAGAAAGATATTTGGAGTTGCCATTCGTAAAGTTTCTATAGCTTGGATAATTTAAACTTTGGTTAAACAATTTCACTGTAGATGTTCTTCATTTGAATATCTAATGGTAGCATCTGTTGGTACGGAAACAGCACAAATAGTTGATGCTGACAGCCTTTAGCATTGGAAGTTATAGGAGTATAAAGAAATTTCGGGTTACCACCCGTGAAAATTTTCAAGTTTTCGAAATTTTAATATTTTTGGTTTATTGTCACCAAAAGATAATTACTATTTGAAAACTTAATGATAACATCGCTTAGTAAAGAAATGACAAAAAATTACAAAAACTATCATAGCTGTCAGCTCTATCATGATTCCTATCAATGTTTTCATCCAACTTACTACCAAATTCGGCCTACAATAAGGTCCATTTAATATATTAAAAAACGAAAATTTTTCAGGAGATTCGATGATTTTTCACTTTCAGTGCTTGCCGTATCTACAGGGCACCCAGCACGTTCATAAAAAAACTCTTTCAAACTAAAACTTGCGTCATGTAAATTTCATAATAGTTTAATTACTCTGTCAAAGGCATCTAGCGCACAAGTAGAGTTAAACATTTCAAAACGTTATCATGTGTATGTTTGAAACATATTCAATATTTATTTCGCAAGTTTAATTTTTAGCGAAAGTCATTTGCTGATAGAATTATATTGGTACTTAAAATATCATTAAAATGGCGGCCGTTGCCAAAGGGTCTAACTAACTAAACTAAAATTTGATCAGATTTGGATCTACCCCACATATAAACCTAGACTTGTTCCTCGCTCTGTATTTATTCCCAGAATGTTCACGGTTTCAGGACCAAACTCAATGAAATTCTGCTTGCGAGTACTTTAGATACTCATCATATTATCTGTTTCACGGAAATATGGCTTACCGACAATATTCGGAACAGAGAATTTCGACAGTGTCACTTCGTTTTCCAGAGAGATTTACAAAGCCGATGGCGGTGGTGTTTCAGTCGCCATTCATAATACATTTCGTGGAGCACTCTGTGCTGAGTTAGTTACTTCTTCTCCTATTGAGTGTATATTTTTGATCTACTGGTTGGTTATACTCATATCCCTTGTAATTTGTCTTCTATCCACATACGAATTTCTAGCTTTATTTTCTCTCGGTTTCTTTCATCTCCCCTCCTTATTTTTAGTAACTTCAACATGCCTACTGTGGAGTTGGACTCCACAATAGCCTCAGTTTACTACCCTACAATCACCTCTCTGTTGCGACTTTTTCATTTCTTTCACTTTGTTCTTGTTCTCAAATTGGCTACCTTCGCATACCAACAACAAAATCCTCGATTTTGTTCTTTCTTACTATAATTTATACGGACTTTTCGAAGACTTTTGATTGCGTGAACCATAACCTGCTGCTCAATTTCAATTTCTTCTCCTTTATTTCCCATATTTGGAGTTGCTCAAGGATCTATCCTAGGTCCCTTACTTTTTATCTTTTTTGTCAATGACTTTCCTTCTGTTAACAACTTCTCCGGATGGATTGTATGGATGAGTTAAAATGATACAGGGCAATCAAGTCTGGGGACGATTATCATAGTTGATTTGTTTGTCCTTAATCACTGGTGCCAAAACAACTTTTTACCATCAAAGATTTGGAAGTGTCACCAGATGTCATTCTCACATAAAAGTTTTCGACACATGTTCTCTTATTCCTTGTCTGGTATTTTGTTCAACAATTTAAAGACCTTGGCGTGGTGTTTGATTCTAAATTGAAATTTGATGTTCACGTCAGGAACATCTAGGATGATGATGATGATGGCCTGGAGTGGGTCCAGAGGGACCCTAGCACTGCGACCTCCTGGGTCTATTGTGCCTCCTTTGCGTTATGTCCTATAGGATGTCCAGGCTTCTAATGAACCTGGATATGTTCCTTGACGGGACATTTGTGATGTCCCTGGTGGAAGGAAGAGCAGAGCCAAGTAGCTCGAATCTTCTTCTCGCTAGTGCTGGACAGACTGTGAGCAGATGTTCTACACACTCTGTCGTTTCCCCACAGTATCTGCAGCGGTCATCGTGCTCCTCACCTATCCTGTGGAGGTACTTTTTGCATGGAAGGTGTCCTGTCAATGCTCCGCATAGGGCTCTTATGCCACTTTTGCAGAGAGCCACTGCTTCTTTTGCTCTTTTATTATCGAAGCCAAGGTATTTTTTTGAGTGTTTTAAACCCTCGATATTAAGCCAGTAGTCTTCGATCTTCTTTTTGCTCCATGCTTTAATTTCCTTTTCCGTATCTGCTTTTGTAAAGCCCCAGTACGGAGAAGGACCTATGAAGGGCATTTCTGCTCCTTTTTTGGCTCTGGTATCAGCTTCCTCGTTTCCTCGGTGCCCCTCATGGCCGGGGATCCATATCAACTCGAGGCTGTTCTGTGCCCCTATTTCATTAAGGGCCTCTCTCACCTCTAGGAGAATAGCCGAATTTATTTGATCGCGATTGATAGCCATAAGAGCCGCTTGACTATCCGATAGGATTTTTATTCTGACCCTTTTTGTATTCCTTATTTTTATTGTTTGTGAGGCTCTTAATATGGCAGATAGTTCCGCTTGATAGATCGTGGCTTCTTTTGGGAGAGGGAAATGCATTTTGCACTTGGGACCTACGATCCCTGCTCCTACTCCACAATCCATCTTTGAACCATCCGTATACCACATTTGCGCTCCTTTGTACGAGGGAGGTGGTCCATCCTTCCATTTGTCCCTTGATGGAATTGTGACCTTGAACCTCTTCTCGAATGCTGTCTCAGTTTTTATTTGGTCGCTGAGGTTTAACATTTCCATTATGGGCCTGACGTCCTCCAGGATTTTTAGGTGGCCTTTGAGGTCCCCTGATTTATACCTGTAGGCTTGTTGTAGGCTAATGGCTTGTCTCGCTGCTTCCTCCTGAATTTTGAGGTGCAGCGGTTCAAGGTTTAGAAGGGCCTCCATTCCTGCTGTTGGAGTGGAGCTCATTGCTCCTGTAATCAGCAGGCAGGCCATCCTTTGAAGCTTGTTGAGCCTATTTATAGCGGTTTTTTGTATGGTTTTCTTCCACCACACTGCTGCTCCATATAGGAGGATAGGTCTCACCATTTGTTTGTATGCCCATAGGGTCTGCTTTGGAGATAGTCCCCAATTGCGCCCAAGCATTTGTTTTGTCGCCCAGAGTGCCTTAGTGGCCTTCATTGTCGTTTTGTTTAGATGATTGTCCCAGGTGAGTTTCCTATCTAGGTGTATTCCTAGATATTTTACCTCTTCCTGCAGACATACGACTGTGCCCCTAATATTTAGGGCTCCTATTTCGATTTTTCTTTTCCTGGTGAATGGTATTATGCTAGTTTTCTGAGGATTGATGGATAGACCCTCTCTTTCGCACCATTGGGTTGTTTCATTTAAGGCTTTTTGCATTCTGGACCTCACGGTGTCCATGTGTGAGCCTCTTATTATTACCGTAATGTCGTCCGCGTAGCCGAGAGCAGTTAAGCCCTTACTATTGAGGGTCACGAGAAGGTCATCAACTAGTAGGGACCATAACAGGGGGGATAATACTCCTCCCTGTGGACATCCCCTCCTAGTATCCACCCTTAGCTTCGCTTCCCCCAGCTCCGCAACCACACTTCGATTCCTTAGTATTTTGCTCGCCCACTTCACTACTTCTTGAGGAGTATCCCTCCTCTGGAGAGCGACGTGTAGCGAGTCATGTCTTACATTGTCAAAGGCTCCCTCTATGTCCATGAAAGCACATAGTGCGACTTCCTTGCATTCCAATGCCTTTTCTATTATTTGTGTCAGCTTATGTGTAGCTGATATAGTTGATTTGCCTTTTTGGTAAGCAAATTGCAATTTGTGAAGTGGCATCTTTGTCAAAAGATCATTCCTTATGTATAGGTCAATCAGTTTTTCCATGGTCTTCAATATAAAAGATGTGAGGCTAATTGGCCTGTATGATTTTGGCAGGTCGGCCGGTTTGTTGCCCCCTTTAGGGATGAACACAACCCGCGCCAGTCTCCACAATTTTGGTATATAGCTGAGTTGCAAGCTCGCTCTAAATATGTGTACCAGAATGGTTTTTAGTTTCCCTGTTGCTCTTTGTAGCAGAGCTGGGTAAATTCCGTCTGGTCCTGGTGATTTAAAGGGTTTGAAGGAGTTTATCGCATATTCAACCTTTTCATACGTGATGATTTGTTTGAGCAGAGGAGGTGAGTGACGTATCCGATCAGGACTGTCCTCTTCTTCCTCAGCCTCATTGCTTATCTCACACCCTGGAAAGTGTGTTCTAAGCAGCACTTCCAGTGTGTCGTCAAAGGTGGTCGTCATCCCTCCATCTGGAGTTCTTAGTAGTCCTATATGGCCTTGATAGCCTTTGGATAGAGCTTTCTGGATCCTGGCAGTCTCTGGGATACTATTGAGACTTTCACAGAAGGCACTCCAGGCCTTCCTTTTGGATTTCCTTAGCTCTTTGTTGTATTCTGAGAGTTTCTTTTTATAGGCCTCCCAGCTTGATGTATTTTTAGCTCGGTTGAACTCCGTTCTTGCGGCTCTTCTGAGTTTTTCTAACTCCCTATTCCACCATGGCACCCTTGTCTTGGAAGCACTGGTTTTCTCAGGGCAGTTATCGTGGTATGACTCGAGGATTATTCTGGTGACCTTGTCCACAGTGTCCTCCAGTTCTGTCCTCGTACTGAAACTCGGGTGCAGGCCGTAAAGTCCCGCTGTAAGGCTGTTTTGATAGCCTTCCCAGTTCGTACACTTTGGTTGCCTGTACTTTACCCCTTTTACAGTATCTTTTCCTAGCTCGAAGTTTATATGCCTATGATCAGAGAAAGAAGCGACTTCTAGGACATTCCACTTCTTCACTAAATGCGCTGCATTGTTTGACACTAACGTAAGGTCTAGTACCTCTTGCCTGTTGGCTGTCACGAAAGTTGGCGTTTTGCCCTTATTTGCTACAGACAAATTGCTGTTCAGGAGGAAGTCTAAAAGTAACTCACCTCTAGTATTGACGTCACTACTCCCCCATGCTGTATGGTGAGCGTTGGCGTCGCATCCAATAATTAGCATTTTGTTCTTCCTTCTGCAGTGGCTAACGAGTCCTTTGATATTATTACTTGGGACTTGGTCCTCATCCCCTGGGAAGTATGCTGAGGCAAATATCGCCTCCACTAATCCTCCTTCGATGGGGACCTGAACTTGGACCGCCACTGTGTCCCTATTTGTGTATTCTGGAATCAGAAGAAAGTTAATATTTGTGTTAATTATTATCGCCGCCCTAGGGTTTTCTTCCCCTGCGGCCCAAATTAACTTACTATTTTTTGTGTTTAGGCCATTTATTCTGCCTTTATTTACCCAGGGCTCTTGTATTAGCCCCAATTTATAGGTGCCCAAGGCAAACCTGCTGCTTACTTCCGCCGAGGCAGCTTTGGCATGATGCAGGTTCACCTGTAGACACCTCATTCCCTTTTTGCGCTTAGCTGGGAACCGCTGGGACCTGATGTTGCCTCCATGCCGGTTCCACTGCCCTCCGTACTGGTGGTTGGAGTGACCACAGGCTCCGGTGTTTTCCCGCCTGACTTTTTGACGTTCAACTTAACTTGCCCAAAGCGAAAGCTAATGTTGCCGTCTCCGTCTGCTATTTTGGTAGCAGAGGCCTGGTCCGCCGCTACTACAAGCATGGCGCACTTGCCCTTATTTTCCCTGAAGAGGGCTCTCCAGGACTTGACATTGAGGTCCTCATTCTGGCGTTCTACGAAGGCCAGGATCCTCTCCGTAGGCAAATCCGCTGCATTTGGGAAATAGCCAACAAGGGTCTTAGGATTAGGAATCAGGGATTCCTCCGTGGCCCATAGGTTGGCTCCTTCCCACGGCTTTATATTCTGGGCTTCCGCCCTTATCCACTCCGCCGTTGGTTTGTCCTTACAGTGGAGGGACACGTAACCTACTTTGTAGGTGATGCTGAGGAAGTGAGGGGCAACGCCTCTTCCTATCTCGGCAAGTATCCGCTCCTCCAGGGCATTTTGTATTTGGTCCATTTGGTCGGTCGTGAGAAGTCCCTGGGGAAAGTCTTTCATCATGACCGCCATTTTTACACCCTGCAAGGCTCCGCTGTAGGTTACTTGTCGTTGCCTTTTGCTGGGTTCACAGTGTTTTGGGGCCACGTCGGTGCCCCTAATTTTCTTTGGGTGGTTGTCTTCAGGAGTGCCATCCTTGGGTCTAGGCCTTTTCCTATTGGTCTCTGGGGCCTTTGTTAGGAGGGCCTTTTCCCTAGCCTCTTCTGTAGACATACCTTTTCGTATGAAGAACTTCATGCGCTTTCTAGCCGCACCGCTCATGTTCTTCTTTTTTGGAGTATCTTTCGATGCCTCCTGCGAAGTCATGTTAAGTGCTTCCATACTGCGCGAGAGCTCCTGCACGATTTGCATCGAGGATCCACCGTCAGACGTAGAGGGAACATCTAGGATAGCTGGCTTTGTCTTGCGTTCTTCGTATATATTTACCGTCATTTCCACCTTTATTCAGCTATTAGTCTAGTAGTACCAGGGGCGGATTAGGGGGTAGGCCCGGGCCTAGGGCGGCAAATTTCGGGGGCGGCAAATTTTCGATTTTTTTTGGGGTGGCCACTTTTCGATTTTTTTTTGGCGGCAGTTTTTTTTTCTGTCGTATATATCTGAGTTGAATGAGCCTAACACCTCAAGCCAACTGAATTCTTTAAAAAATCAATGCATGCAAAATTCACCTTTGATGATTTTTTTCGGACATTAAAAAGGTTCTTTACCGTGTGTGTATTTTAATAATTATTTGTGTGGCAAGGGCGCAATAATAGGGAATTTTCACGAACGAACCGGTGCCGGTTTTGCTCTGATATTCCTTTTTTGTGAGCTCGGGCGCAACGAAAAACAGCGAAGTATTCCAGGGAATCGAAAGAAAATCGCGCATTGTTACATATAATATAATTCACGAAAAGGGCGGTAAATATTTTTGAGGCCTAGGGCGGCGAAATGGTCAAATTTGCCCCTGAGTAGTACGCAGTATTCTGGAGTACGCGTGCCAAATCTGGTCTTCTCGCTTTCAGTATTTATTTGACTCCATTGAATCCGTTCAGCGTAGGCGCACGCATTCGTTTTTTTTTTTTTAAATTCAGCATCCTCTATTGCCCCTACTTCTCTTGTCTTTCCATTCTTCGTGTGTCCTCGTTGGAATCTTGCAGATTGTTCCTCGATGAGTGTTTTCTTTTCAAAAATTGCCCAGGTTTTTCGGTCAGATCTTAGCCCCCCAGATAATCAGACGTGAATGCAATCATCCTAGTCGATTGTCAGAGGTTTTTTCTATTACCTTTGCACGTACGGAAGTCTATTTTCATCCACCTTTGTTTCGTCTTCCTAGAATGCACAATGCTTTTAAGCTTGGTGCTCTCCCGTATTTTTTTTAGAATTCAAGAATGTACTGAAAATGTTATCTTGAACTGCAATTTAACCTTAGCTCTAATTTTTGTCGTTAGTTTTAAATTACTTAATTTTTTCTTATGAATATTTTTTAAAATTATTATTATGTTTCATTTTCATTCTTGAAGATGTAAATGGAGAATATCTGTGGCGCAATGGTTAAAAAATAAATAAATATAGACCAATGTATCCAGAGAATTTCAGCTCAATCGGATGGTGCGTTCCCGAGAATAGTCCCTGAATTTTTAAAAGATACATGTTTCATATATTAATGTTTTTTGAACATTAGTAACAATAATATCCCACTGCAAGTGGTAGCTTCAGTAAGGTATGAACTACGGAAGCAGACAAGTATTTCTACTTTTTACAGAAAAATGAACACATTATCAAAGAAAATTGCTAATAATTTGGCGCCAAAGAAATTTTTTTCAGTGGAAACAACGGAATTTATTCATTTCAAATGACTGATTTCGAACTTGCCCTGAGTAATTAGTACAGATTCAAGGAAATGTCGCCATAAATCACAGACAATATTCTTTTGTTTTCTTCGAAACAAGCAAATCTTCTCGACGTGCCAATGCAATACGATTTGACTTCAGATAAATATTGAACTTGCCATGAGTAAAGAGTACTTACCATGAGCAAAAACCGAACTTGTACTCTTCACTAGGAGACACAGGGTACCGGCTATTGCCACGCCTAACCTCAACGGAATAACATTGGAACTTGCTGATAGTGTTAAATATTTTGGCCTTATACTAGACAGGAAACTGAACTGAAGCACAAAGTTGGTAAGGCTCGCGCAGCACTTTCGCGTGCCGGTCCGCCTACTCCAATACCTGGGGTTTTAAACCTAGGGCGGCCTATTACATATTCACATGTGTAATGAGGCCGATTTTGGTGTGTGGAGCGATCGTGTCGTGGAAGGCAGCGGAGAGTAAAACTAATATCAAGGAGCTAACAAGACTGCAAAGATTAGTTTGCATATGTATTACAACGGTTGGGTTGGAAATGATTTTGGGACTCATGTCCCTAGATCGATTCAGCATGTGGAACGATTCACATCAGTGGGGCCACAGCGGTATTCTTACAGAATGCCGCAAAAGATTTGGGCTCATTGCAGAAGACACGGACCACATGAGCAAAATAATACATCTTGGCAGGAATTTCCAGGTCAAGATACCCACAAGAACAGACTGGAAGAAAAAGGAAGCTACCACTGATGGGGGCGTCTGGATTTACACGGACGGGTCAAAGACAGACACAGGAGTTGGCTCGGGCGTGTTTTCTACGGATCTGAGCTTTAACCTGTGGTGTAGACTGTTGGACCATGCTACCATCTTTCAGCCTGAATTATTTTTTATTTTTATTTATTTATTGACAATTTCATCAACGGAATGATTACTACAAAAAAACAAACAATATTTACACATGTAATTATGAAAGATAATTAATCGGTCGTTTAAGCCGACACTTGAACATATCAACAGTATGATTAAAGTCGAACATTTGATACGCTGAGTTAAAGCTTCGGGCTATTGCGCAGGTTGGTTCATTCAATCCATAATTGGTTTTATGAAACGGGATGGATAAGGCGCTATGATGTCTACGTTCACCGTGGCAAACACGAAAGTTAAGTTTTGATAACAAGAACTCAGAGTTCACGTTTCCAGTGAGTAACTTCGCAGCGAATAGAGCCTTGAAATTTTGACGTCGAGTTTCAAGAGTGCCCATGGTCAATAATTGCAAGCGGTTTTCATAAGGAGGTAAACGAATAGGATCAGACCAGCGGAAAGAACTAAGAACAAAAATTAAAAATCTCTTTTGGACAGACTCAATGCGATCTATGTGCTCCTTATAATACGGAGACCACATCAGGCACCCATATTCTAGGATAGGGCGAACCAGAGAGCAGAACAGGATTTTAGTCAGAAAAATGTCATTGAATTCTTTAGATCGTCGTTTTAAGAAGCCAAGTGCACAGTTGGCTTTTATTATTATTGAGTCAATGTAGTCATTAAAAGTGAAAGCGGAATTTAATAGTACTCCTAGGTCACGAACTTTCTTGGAGCGAGTTAAAAGAGTATCGTTTAAAGTGTAGTTGAAATTAATCGGAGATGATTTGTGGGAGAATGAGATAACTGAGCATTTTTCAACGTTTAATGAAAGTCGGTTTAGAGTGCACCAATTAGCGAAGTTTGACACGTTGCGTTGCAGGATCGTACAGTCATTAAGTGATGATATTGTATTAAAAATCTTTGCGTCATCAGCGTACAGTAGAATGGAAGAACCTGGAACAAAAGTGATCAGGTCATTTATATAAATGGCAAAAAGAATGGGACCAAGGTGGCTGCCTTGTGGAACACCTGATGTAGCAATTTTGTCAGTGGATAGAATGCCACGAAATCGAACGTTTTGCTTGCGATTAGAGAGATAAGATTTAACCCAGTCTATAAACTTATTAGGGAACTCAAGAAGATGCAATTTACATATAAGAATGTCATGATCCAGCTTATCGAAAGCTTTCGTGAGGTCGGTGTAAATGCAGTCAACTTGTTTTCCTTCTTCAATCGCAGGGATGACTAAGTTCGCAAGTTCTAAAAGGTTAGTGGTGGTAGATTTACCTTTAATAAAACCATGTTGGCAAGGTGAGATTAAAGACTTAGAGTGAAAAGATAATACCTCGGTAACTATGGCTTCAAAAAGCTTGGCGACGCATGGTAATTTGGCGATTGGCCTATAGTTGTGCACGACTTCTTTGCTGCCTTTTTTGTGGATCGGAGTAAGTGAAGAATATTTCCATAAGTTTGGGAAAATACCGGACGAAATCGAAAGATTAAAAAGATGAGCTAATAGTGGTGAGAGGATATTAGCGCAACGTTTAAGCACTACGGTCGGTAATCCATCAGGACAAGGGTGAAAATTATTCTCAAGATGAGATATATGTCTTAAGATAGTGGGAATGTCGATGTAAAGGTCTTTCATTCCCAACGCCGTTTTAGGGGAGTCTATTAGGTAATTGAAATTAAGTTGATTGAAATCGGAGAGAGGTAGTCCATAAGCGGATTGGAAGTAATCTGCAAATAAGTTACTGATTGCTTGCGAGTTATTAATGACCATGCCGTCAGATATAAAAGAGCTAGGGTATCCGTCATGATACCTTTTTGAGTTTACAAAATTCCAAAAACGCTTGGGATGGCTTATGAAAGACTGCCTTAGCTCGGCCATATAGAGTTACTCAAAGGCCATATAGAGTTACTCAAAGGTACACAGCGAGCAAAGCAACCGAATAAGATAAAATGAAAGTTTGTGACTGCAACGTTTACGTTAGATTCATTCACAACCGAAGACCAGTCGCATTCGGTCATTACTTCACTCAGCGTATCAAAGTCGACTTTCTTGAAGTTAAAGTTAAAAAGATTTACAAAATTAGGCTCCGTTAGTATATCATCATTAATTTGAAAATTGATATGATGAGGTGGATGGTGTAAAGATTCATTAAGTAGAGGAGATGAACATCGTTCAATAGAGACATCAGATGAGTTCGTAGAAAAAATCAGATCCAAAAGTCGCCCGTTTGTGTTGTGGATGCCATTGATCTGCTTTAGTCCAGTTGAAAGAATGGCGTCAATGAAGTAGCTTTCTCGTCGGTTATTGGACGAAGGAAGATAGTGTTCACTTTCGTTAGAAATTCGCCACTCCAGATGCGGTAAATTGAAATCTCCCATGAGAATGAGATCGTCGGACGGTTCCATTATGCGGCATATATATTCGGTTAGGTTATACGCCAAGTCATATGTTGAGTTTGATGCGGACGGTGGGATGTACAGTATTGCCACGAAAATTCTTCTTAGATGAAGATTTAGTGAGATACATACGTATTCCAGATCAAGAGTGTCAGGTATATCATGCTATACGCATGGCAGTTGAGTCCATTAGCGGAATATCAACCAGATCAATGACGATTTGCGTCTTACAGATGTTCTTCAAAAACTGTTGCTTGCAGAGTGGCTCTCAATGAAAAGGCAAGGCATACTCCGATCCGGATTATGTGGGTGCCAGGGCATAGTGGGGTCATAGGCAACGAAAAAGCCGATGAATTGGCGAGGAAAGGTTCAGGAGCTAGCAATAGCTCCTGGATCACTGTACCACGGTCAATCGCTGACGCCGCAAGCAGACTTGATGCCGCTATATGGGCCAAACTAAAATCCGAATGGGAAAACAGGATGGACTGCAGGGTGGCCAGGACATTATGGCCATCACCTGATAGAAGCAAAAGCAGGAAAGTGCTCGAGCTCAGCAGAAACCACTTGAGAGCCACGGTCGGTTTGCTCACAGGGCACTGTCTTACCGCATCTCATGCGAATAGAATGGGACTGAAATCCAGCAATTTATGCAAGAGGTGCGAGATGGAAGGGGACACCATCGAGCATACTCTCTGTGATTATCCGGCTCTAAATAATAAACGCCTCAAGATTTTTGGTTCTTACCACTTTCAAGGGTTAGCAGAGGTGGCCAGAACCATCACGCTGAGTCAGCTGATCCAGTTTGGCGAAGCGGTCACTTGGCAGCTCTAAAAAGCCAGCGGAGGGTGGCAAATGGGTCCAAATTGGTGACCTAATGCAAGCCGCGTCCCCGGCAGCCCTCTTTACTAACCTAACCTAACCTAAAGAGTTAAGAGACGTCAGAAAAACTATTCATTCCAATATTTGCCTTGAAGTATTTGTTAAAGTTTGGTCGAATTAAAGAAGCAAATTTTATTATAACCAAAAAAAAAATGCGTTTTATAATATCGCTCTATTAATCGGAAAAGTTTATTCTTTAGTAGGTTCAGCTTGTTCTTTGATGTCAGCAAATGTGCGGAATTATATCGAATCCTATCCTATGACATCGAGTAATTGGCTAAAATTATTTTTCGCCCAGAAAAATGTGTTTTTAATCTGGTGTTGTTCTTTCTTCGATTAAAACAGACTTATCCATTCAAAAGAAACGGAGAGGTTGCCTACCAGAAATGAGAACCTGTTTTTGTTTGTTATACAGTTTTGAAAGGAAGAAAGATCTCTTCGATTTGAATAAGGGAGATGAAAGTATTCCTTGGAATCAAAAGTGGTTGATGTTGAAGCATGTAAAAACATGTTTTACTGAAAACTGAAAGTTTCCCCTCATTCAGTAAATTTCAGTAGGGTCTGTGCTACTGAAAAATACTGAAAACTGTCAAACGGTTTTTGACGTAATGTTATTATGAAGGACGAATATTTTTGTGGCGATAATTTATCACCGCTTAGAATTTATAATCACTATTTTTCTCCCATAAACCGACAACTGACACTTTTGTTTGTCAATTTTGAGGAAATCCATTGAGAGCGTTTTCGTACTTTTCATAAATTTCCCCCATCACATGATTCAGGAAAATTCAGTAGAATTCAGTGACTAAAAGTACGCGAAAACACTTAATATTTTCTTCGATTCTGATGTCTGAATCTTTAAGTTGATCTTTTGAGCTTACATTAGTTTTTCTCCTTCCACCATTGATTAATTATTATTCATAATAAAATAAATGTTTTTGAGACTAAATTAAAATTACCGTAGTAATAGAAAAGAAATCACAGACCTAAGAAAGTGACGTGACTCATTGATCAACTACACTGCTCAAAAGTTGTATTCACGTCAATTCAGTGCACTCCATGTTGATTGTAACTACTTACATCACCTAGTGAAATAATTAACTTTGATATCTATTATTTCAATGCTTTTAGGCATGTACATATGTACGCAATATATCGGTCAGCATTGTCTCCAATTAACGTATTTTTCAACACAAAAACTATTTGTATTCACGTAAATTTTCGCTCTTTCCAATTAGCTCAATTATCTTGACACTAAATCTCCTTGAACTCACAAGATACTTCAACCAGAAGTGCAAAAATTAACTTTGTAGATAGTTAAGTTTGTAGGCAATAGTCAAGTTGTTAACGTCAGCTAGTTAGTCAAGTAGTCTGTCTAGTCACATTACGATGGCTGGATTGTTGACCGATTTTCATTTTCTTCAATAAAAAATTTCAAAAAACCTAAGAGAAAAATTTCAGTAGAAATTTTGTCTAGCAGACTGAGTGATCAGGTAAAATTTAAAAAACAAAACTAAAACCCAAGTAGGGAAATAATAAATCTGTAACCTAAAACTATAGTATTGGAAAGCAAAATAATCAGCCAAGCGAGAAAGATATAGTAGGAAGGGAATGACACAATGCAGCTAGATAGATGAAAAACTAACAGCAAGCAAATACAAAAACATGTCAGACAATTGTCCACAGTCTGTAGCAGTGCTACTATCGGGGTTAAAAGTCTTATCGCCATAGATAAAAGTCGAGGAGCGTAGTATTTGTATGTATGTAAGTAGATAGGTGAGATGGGTGATATTTATCGTATATACGAGTCTATACGTATTAATGAATATACCTAGACGATTTTTTTTCTATGACACATTATGCACACGTGCAATCGTACTCGAGTAGATATAATTTGATTCAGTCAGATAACAGCTGTTTTTTTGTTTAAAGAAAGGTCACTTGAAATAGCGTTGCAGAAGCAGAAAAAAATAAACTAAAAGAAGCAGGCAGTTAAATTGTTTGGACGAATTATAGTAAAATTAGTTAAACAAATGAAATTTATTGATGTGCTATGAATTTAAATTCATGTTTGATTATTTTCATACAATAAAATATAAATGGAATAGAAAACTATAAATTTCTTATTATTATTTTACTATACAGATTATATTATCATATTACAGTATTATTATGAAGATAATAGTGCGAACTCAATTACATACCTTTTCTTGAAATAACGTCGATTGCGGAATCTTGTGTATTTGCTGAAATAAAATGAAAATAAATCGTACAGATTAGAATTTTTTTTACAAAATTTATATAATGTCTTAATTATTTAAGAAAACTACAATATACAGTTCGATAAGCCTTTGTTAGTTTTAATAATTGATAAATAAATAAATAAAAGACAAAAATTCAATTGCAAATCATTTTCTCGAAATGAAGCAACTGTGATAACTTCTTCAAATCAGCAATTTTTCTTGATTATGCAATGTGCTAAATATTTGTTTTTTTATTTTACGACATTTTCATCCTTATTTATTTATTTGAATAGCAAATGCATGGCGCGCAAAGTCAAAGTTTTTTATGTCTTAAATTAAGATGTGTACTTGCACTTGGTATCAGTAATGTGATGAGCTCTGGGGCTTTGACGAAATTATTATGAGTGGTATTATGGAAGTTTGTAATGCAATTTGTTTTATTTATTCTTTTGACAGACGGTATACTTTTAATCTGTTTAAAAAAGTGTACATGAATTTGTACGTGATTGTCCACGTCCAGACATTTTAAAAGTCAACGAGCGGAGGCAGTGCTTCAGATTTCATTTTCTTCCTGTCTTTCGTCTTTGATAAACTGACTTCTTTGACAAAATTTTTAACAATTGTCAGATTACTGCATACCATATTTTACTAGTACACGGCAGCGAAGAAAACATATTTTCACCTTCAATGACCCAAAACCTTAACTCACTTAGGGAATATATTCAAAAGACTACTTCCTTCTACTAGAAATAAAACATTGGCGGAAAGGGCCACTTATTTTTTGGCAGTCTGACTTTGAAGTAGGCTGCGGCATCATCTACGCCATTGGTATTTCATTGACATAAAAGGCCCTAAGTTGGATATCAGTATTGCCTGGATGTTAAGATTGACCTTTGATTTAGTTTAGACTACGGATCTGATCCATGCATTTTTCAATTCAGCTTGAGTTTTCCAAGGCCTGTTGGAAACTCTCCCATCAACAAATATTGAAAATGGACCCAGCTCGAAATTGTCCACCTAAGCCTGTGGTGTGCTATCTTTGGCTATTTTGTTATTTTTACTGATTTTCGAAGAAAATTGGTATGAAACTCGTTTGGCCGAAAATTCATCATATATACATATATATATATATATATATATATATATATATATATATATATATATATATATATATATATATATATATATATATATATATATATATATATATATATATATATATATATACGAGGGTGGTCCGATAAGTACTTAGCCTACAAAAGAAAAATGAAAATTTTGGAAAAGTGTTGATTTATTTTTCAACATAGTCTCCTTTCAGCTCGATACACTTGACCCATCGATGCTCCAACTTCTTTAATCCGCCTGAAAAATAGGTTTTCTCGAGGTCTGCAAAGTAGGCCTCCGTAGCGGCGATGACCTCCTCATTCGACTCAAATTTCTGCCCGGCGAGTGACTTTTTCAAATTTGGAAATAAGAAGAAGTCGCACGGGGCCAAATCTGGAGAATACGGTTGATGGGGCAGCAGTTCATAGCTCAATGTGACCAATTTGGCCGTGGCGACGGCGGAGGTGTGAGCCGGTGCATTGTCATGGTGGAAGAGCACTTTTTTCTTCGCCAAATGGGGCCGCTTTTTCTGTAATGCGGCATCAAATCGGCCCAATAATTCGGCATAGTAGAGTCCTGTGACCGTTTTGCCCTTCTCCAGTTAGTCAATGTAGATGACACCTTGGGAATCCCAAAAAACGGGAGCCATCACCTTCCCGGCCGATAGGACAGTCTTCGTCTTCTTCGGAGCACGTTCGTGGGGTGAAGTCCACTGTTTCGATTGTACTTTGGTCTCTGGTGTGTACCAGTGGATCTATGTTTCATTGACGGTCACAAAACGACGCAGAAACTCGTTCGGATTACGCTTAAACAGCGTCAAACACTGCTCTGAAGTGGTCTCACGGTTGCGTTTGTTGTCCGGACTGAGCAAACGCGGCACCCATCGCGCTGACAGCTTTCTCATGCCCAAAATTTCGTGGAGTATATGACCCATGCGGTCTTTTGAAATGCCTACTGTCTCAGCTATCTCGCGCACCTTCAATCGGCGGTCTGACAGTACCAAATCGTGGATTTTTGTCACGTTACCCTCCGTGGTAGCGGTTTTTGGGGCACCTGGTCGTCGCTCGTCAAAAACCGACGTGCGACCACGTTGAAACTCGTTAAACCAATTTTTGACGGTCGCCATCGACGGAGAAGAGTCACTGTACACAGCATCCAAGCGATCTTTGATTTCGCTGCGCGATTTCCCTTCCAAAAACAAGAAACGAATCACCGACCTATATTGCTCTTTTTCCATTTTTCTACAATCCTCGGACACGCCGGTTTCCACACGCGGTCGAAACAAAACTAACAGTCCAATTCGGCTGAAATTTTTACAGTAGCCGTCTACGGGAACGTACTATACGATAAGAACGTACTATACTTTTCTTGCGGTTTTGGTGCCAACGGGCGGTGAGGCTAAGTACTTATCGGACCGCCCTCGTATATATATATATATATATATATATATATATATATATATATATATATATATACTTATATATATATATATATATATATATATATATATATATATATATATATATATATATATATATATATATATATATATATATATATATACTTATATATATATATATATATATATATATATATATATATATATATATATATATATATATATATATATATACTTATATATATATATATATATATATATATATATATATATATATATATATATATATATATATATCAGCAAAATGATTAAGGGAGATAATCTCTGGAGTTTTCAATCCGATCGAGCTGAAATTATCGGAGGACATAGATGTTTATAGTGGGTAGGTCCATGATTTGGTGAAATTTCGATATCTTTAACCCTTTGGCTGCGGTATTACTCCTATATTTCCAAGAAGTGTAAATTTTTGTTAAAAAAAGTATTGGGAATGAAAATTTATTATGTTTTTAGCTTGTCTATGATAAAGAATTGGAAGTTTTGAGCCTTGTGTAGGCGCTGAGTGCCTAAAAGTAGGCAATGATTTTTTTTTCAAATTTCGATTTGTCATAACATCTAAAAAAAAACAATGGATCATCGTGAAATTTGCAGAGCGTATTGATGTAGACTAAGATTTAACACAGATAGACTTTCAAAACTGTGCGGGCAACTCTGTAACTACAGCAGTCTCCTGAAAAAAAATCCTTCAAATCATCGACCCTCCTGAAGAATTTTTGATTTTTGAAAATAAATTCAAGTTATTGATAAATTTTGACTTTTGTGCACCAAGTCAAATAAATATTTTCGAAATTCCACGATAAATAAGAAAGGTAACCCATGATCAAATTACCTCTATTTTCAGCACTCGAAAGTTCTGTTCACGAGAACTGACGACCGGATTATTCGCTCATAATGAAATTTACAGGACGTGTTGGTATTAACTAGGACCAGGTCTGATAGAAGTGATTTTGAAATGCGGGCAACCTTGTGGCAGTGGTACCATCTTGAAAAATCACTGAGAAAAAAAACCGGTTTTTGGCCTATAGCTTCTGATTCCGGCATCAGATTTTAACAAAATTCACAGAGTACTTGAACCTTACTTTTGGTAATATTCGGTGAAAATTAGGCTGAAAAATTAGAATAGAGTTGCCAGCTTTGGTGATATTTGTCTCCTAAATCTTGCGAATTGGCTCAGCAAAATAAAGCTTTTTTCCCTATAACTTCCGGTCCAGTGTTGAAAGTAAAACGAACTTCACGCAGTAAGTGGACCTTCATGTAAACCAAACGTCGTAAGAATTGAGCTATGATCGTTTTTGTAATTTTGTGGAATATCTTTACTGAGCGATTATGCTATTAGATTTGCAAATGGGAATGATCCTGCAATGAAAATTAACAACAAATATGAACGCTTTAAAAATTTGAAAAGTTTTGAGGGTGGTAGCCCTAAAATTCTTTTCTTTTAACTTAACATGAAGAAGATTTGGTATATATTTTGCTTTGCTGCTAACACAGGATAACCAGCATTGGCCATTTCGGTAAATATTGCACCAACAGATGCTTCAAATTTCGTATTCATATGCAAAGCATTTGCAATAAAAATAAGAAACCAATTTCTAAATTTTCCGAGTTTTGAAAATTTTTCGGATGGCAGCCTCAAACAACGTTTAACCGCTGAAGCTTTCGCTGAAATCCTCCGATGAGAACGAAATTCAAAGGATAAGTTGATTTCAGTATGAGCTTGTTATGGTTAACTTATTGCTGCTTCGTTGGGAAAGTGTTGCCAGCATTGAACATTTTCATCATTTGTGATATAGTTGAGTTTTGTTGCTTTGGATAAGGAATGGTTGATATGATTCTACAAAAAAGTGTATTACGTTTTTCCACATTTTTTTGTCACTCAAAGACAATTTCTTTGAAAATTAGTTTTCTAGCGGTTCTGGTGCGCTAGACTTTTTTTATACATATTTTGTAATGGCACAAATTTTATTTCTTACTAGAGGTTTTACCCAACTTGTACAGCAGCTGGGATTACCCTGTAAATACGATCTAACTTATACCTATCTATAATTATCTAAGCCTAATTAGACCTAAATCTTGGCCCAGGTCTTAAATCTAACCCATTCTGTTCGTCGGGTGACCTGTGTAATTGAAAAGCGCATCCATGAGTTGCTGCTGCAATACTATCATCGTGGGGTGCATAAATGGGTCGTTTGAACCACCTTTACGCCCAAGTGATTGACCATTTTCATGTCCGTCTGTCTGTCCGTAGAATTGTGTCATTAATTCCACAACTCGCTCCGTAAATGGTTTCAGACCCAACTTCTGATATATTAGAAGGTTCTTCGGCCACTTCTTAGCTACCGGGCTGTAAAACCTGCCAGTGCAGAAGTGGAGGATTCTTCTTTCGAATATCTCCACTTCGGCCAATGGGGATGAATACATCAGCATAGGTCGAATGCGGGTCTGATAACAAATGGATTTGACTTTGGTGGTCATGTCCATCTTTTTGGCGAAAAGAGGTCAAATGCGTTGAAATGCAGGTTTGACAGCTTTAAATTTTCGCCGCACAAAGGAATTAAACTTTAAAAATTCCTGGAAATCTATTCCGAGGTGCCTTAGGGATGGGCTAGGAGTAATCTTAGATGTTCGAAACGAGACAGCGGGTTTTTTGTCTTGTTGTGAATGGTTTGAGATCTCCGATACTTGATAAGATTGCGAAATATGCATAGCTAACTCTTACTGTTGCTTGAAAGTAGTAGTAAAGTAAAAGTAAAGACTTAAGTCTACCAAGTAGTACTCAAAGGTCTTCGCTACTGTGAGTGGGTCTTGGCTCGACGCGAAGAGGAGCGTCTCATCGGCATACTGGAGGATTTGGATTTGAGGTTGGCTCGCTGATATAAAGAATTGGTCCAGTGACAGAACCTTGTGGCACTCCTGATGTCACAGGCTCTATGCCAGAATCTGCTCCATTAACGCTGACATAGTATTATCAGTTGGTAAAAAAGTTTTTGGCGAGTTATTACCTCTTCTGGGAATCCAAACTTGATCAACTTAAATATAAGGCCTTCGTGTCGGACGGAATCGAAAGCCTTATATCTAAAGCACACACTACTGTCGGAATCTTTCGGTCATTCAAGTGAGACACAATTTGAGCATGCAAGTATGATATGACGTGCTGCCTAATGCCAAACTGGTAGTTAGCGCTTATCTGTGTGAACTCACAGTGGTTTTTAATAATATCCATCCACATTCTCTCAAAAAGCTTCCCTAAACTAGGAAACAAGGAGATTGGACGGAAATTACTGGCCTCTTTAGTTTTGCTCTTCTTATGAATGGGAACAATCTTTGCTATTTTTCATGTGTCCGGAAGTAGCCGTTGCTCAGTGCGTGGTTGAAAGTCATGGAAAGACTTCTGAGCAAAGAGAGTGGTTTATGTTTAGTAATGAAATTTCACATTCCATCAAGCCAAAAAGACTCCTTACTTTTTATACCGCGTGGCAGTTGTACCAAGTATTGGCTCAGAACATAGAGATTTGAGGAATTTAGTGAAACAACAAAGCTGTCAAATTTGTGCATAGTCGCATTCAAACGCGCACTACAACTAATATTCGGAATTGAGTAAATTGCATCAATTTTCACGGATGTTTTCATTTCTTTGTTTCTCTCTTTTCTGCCTGACCTAACATCTACAGAAGACTTTATCACGTCTCCAACTTAAGCCACAGAATATAGGGGGAAACCAGGGGGTTGTGAAATTAAAAGCTTTTCTCATCCTTTCTGAAGAAGAGTCTGTAGACCTACCAGCTGGTTGAATAGACAGCACTTTTTCTCTTCTGCAGTGGACAAAAAGTCACGCTAACCTTTTGCCGTAATTTCATCGGTTACGAACAAGTCCAATTACTTGACCTTCTTCCGAAAATTGATCATCACACTTTTCCGCCGAGCATCATATCGAATTATTCATCAAAACATAATAAACGATCTTCCAGTGAACTAAGTATCACTTACCTTACAATTACATACTATAACTTCGGGGCTTCGTGAAATAGGCCGTCAATGATATTGAGCGAGCAAGTTGGTTGGTAAAGGTGATCATGCCTCGGCGATAACGTGACATAGCCCAGTCGTTATTATCTACACCAAAGCGATTATTACAGTGCGCCATTCCAACCTGAGCAAAACACATTCCATCGCATTCAATGTGACACTTAACGACTTCACTCTTTTTCTGATGCTCGTTTTTTTCTGAAAACAATAATTGTGTTGTTACACTGAGGCACCTTTGCGCGCCCGACATTAAAAGTCGAAAGGGGAAAAATAATAATTATATTAGTATGAAGTTTCGCTTGCATAGCTTGGGTCGAGCAATCTAGCACCAGCAGCGAGACATCAACATTAGCAACAACAATAACCTTTCGATAATGATCTGGCCTCGAAAAGGTCTAATAGAGTGACGATGGTAATGGCGTTGGTGACGATCTTGTCGTTTCTACAGGTGAATGTAGCTGCCGATTGTAAATCGATGGTGATTGGGTGGAAAATTGTAATGCTCGAAATGTTGCGATTTAGGAGAGGCTGGATGATTAACCTTGAGATGATGTCTAAAATTGCATATCTTCAAAGGTTTTAAACAGAGATAATGTGTCCTCACTCATTATCATCCACCACAAAAATTACACTGCATTCAATCTGATGTCACGAAATTATTTTTTCTTTTCTCTCAAGTGTCGCTTGGTTGCACTTCGATTCTGTCGCGAAAAACTACACTTCGAATGTAGATCGCGACCGTGACAAAATCCGCAATAAAAATGTGTGACATTCAGGTCAAGATCGACGCTATAGAGAGCCCGATCCCAGTCAGGCAGCGGTAGAGTGTGGTATGGTGTGGTGACAACAACACGACATCAATACATTCTACACTACTCTGTCACTGACTTTTGCTCACCGTCTCTACTGCGATATAGTTTTGCAAAAAAAAAAATAGCAAAACAAACCCACCAGCATATTCAGATGCTACAGTTATGAATGCAGCACATAAAAGTCACCTCTCGAAATCGGTTGAAAGCTGGAAAGAGTAATTCGATATCGAATGAAAAGTAAACCGTCTGGAAGTAAAGTAATAGGCATCATCTTGGTAATGATGGTAACTTGGTGCGATCGGCTTGGTGTTGTGATCATGCTTGTGGTGAGCTTGTGTGTGAATGTGGTTGGGTTTGTTGGATGCAGATGGAAATTTTAAAATTATTTTTCACGTAAAAGGAGGCATTGAATGCAAAATTTATGAATAATCGAGTTAATTAGATCTGTTAATAAAAATAAATAAATTCATTTATAATGCAACACTTTCAAAACAATCACACTGTCTCTGATGCATGAGTCATGGAAAATACCCAAGTCTTTAGCCACAAAAATGTTCACTATCCAGACTGACCTTATCTTGCTTGAAACCATGAACTATATATCAGACATATTATTGTTGACATTATCTAGCGTTATTTTCATCGAAAAATTAATCACCAGCTTGAACGCCCATATGGAAATTATAAGCTTTTTATCGGTCACTCATTATTTCGTTCAACCCACTAACTGAAAAAAAATCCTCATGTAAAAAAGACCTTAGCTATGTTACCGATAACTTTTGTTATCGTATTAATTATTCTCTAGAACTAGTAAAAATAGCACGCAATAACATTAAGATTAAATGTATATCTTCGCGACAGATTTTTTTTTAAATTTTGCAAAAACTATTTACGTACATGATTCATTAAAATAATGAAATCACAGCTGATACACATTTTGTATTTGTCCATCCTCTTCTCTTAAGAAGGAACTCGGGCTCAGAATCGACATGCTCTGCACACACTGTAGGCAGTAGCAATAATGTTGCCAACCGAGCGGAAAAAAAATCAGCAAGAACTCGTTTATCTTGCGACCTAGAGCTTAAAACGCTGGCAAAAAACATACTTTGATACGGGTCTTATTGCTATGTCAAAAAATCTCGACGAATGAAAGATAAAGATATTTAAAAAGCCCCGAGACACTTACTGGTGCTGCTGTTGAATTTCCTGTATGTTCAGATATAATAATGCACTCGTTCAGATAAAAATTTGTAAAATTTTTGATGATTTTTTCTCAATCGCCTTAATTATGATACGACGATTTACTGTTGTTTGCGCGTTTCATGTAGAGCAGACAACGTGGTTAGATATTGAAGACAATATTTATATGGTGGATATATAAAGCAGATATTTTTTTGGATATTTTAAAGCTTCGGAAATAAATTAATATGGTAGTCTCTAATAGTTTTTGTTTAATAATTTTCTTAAACGGGACTGGCGCAGTGGAGCCATTGCCAGCGAATAGGACATTCAACAACCAGTTGTCTTATTCAAGCTTTGCTGTGTCAAACACAATGGGCTCCATGACTCTTTCGATTGGAACAATTTGAGGAAGTAAAAGCCGAAATGCGTGAAATGTGGGGGCGAAAAACTTGCCAGTAATGACGACTGCCTATATTATTCAATATTGAGAAAGTCATTCACATAGGTTAGGTTGGGCTAGAGGGCTGCCGGGAAACGCCGCTTGCATTAGGCCACCAGTTTGGGCCCATTCGACACCCTCGGCTGGCTTTTTAGAGCTGCCAAGTGACCGCTTCGCCAAACTGGATCAGCTGACTCAGCGTGACGGTACTGGCCACCTCTGCTAACCCTTGAAAGTGGCATGCACCAAAAATTTTGAGTCGTTTATTATTTAGGGCCGGACAATCGCAGAGAGTATGCTCGATGGTGTCCTCTTCCATCTCGCACCTCTTGCATAAATTGCTGGATGTCAGTCCCATTCTCTTCGCATGAGATGCGGTAAGGCAGTGCCCTGTGAGCCAGCCGACCGTGGCTTTCAAGCAGTTTCTGCTGAGCTTGAGCAGTTTCCTGCTTTTGCTTGGATCAGGTGATGGCCATAATGTCCTGGCCACCCTGCAGTCCATCCTGTTATCCCATTCGGACTTTAGTTTGGCCCATATCGCCAATTCATCAGATTTTTCGTTGCACCCACATAATCTGGATAGGAATATGCCTTGCCTTTTCATTGAGAGCCACTCTGCAAGCGTTAACAGTTTTTGTAGAACATTGTAAGACGCAAGAGCGACAATGGCTGCCCTACTGTCGACGCAAATGGTCATTGGTCTGGTTGATATTCCGCTAATGGACTCAACTGCCATACGTGTAGCATATTATTCAGACTGAAAGACGGTAGCATGATCCGACGGTCTACACCACAGGTTAAGGCTCAAATCCGTAGAAAACACGCCCGAGCCAACACCTGTGTCCGTCTTTGACCCGTCCGTGTAAATCCAGACGCCCCAATCGATGGTAGCTTCCTTTTTCTTCCAGTCTATTCTTGTGGGTATCTTGACCTGGAAATTCCTGCCAAGATGTATTATTTTGCTCATGTGGTCTGTGTCTTCTGCAACGAGTCCAAATCTTTTGCGGCATTCTGTAAGAATACTGCTGGGGCCCCACTGATCGGAATCGTTCCACATGCCGGAACTTTTAGCGCATATCGCCGCTAAGCTTGCGCTTCTAAAGATGAATCGGTCTAGGGGCATGAGTCCCAAAATCATTTCCAACCCAGCCGTTGGGGCGATTCTTAAAGCGCCTGTAATACATATGCAAACTAATCTTTGCAGTGTTGTTAGCTCCTTGATATTAGTTTTACTCTCTGCTGCTTTCCACCACACGACCACTCCATACACCAAAATCGGCCTGACTACACATGTGAATATGTAATAGGCCGCCCTAGGTTTAAGACCCCAGGTATTGGAGAAGGCGGACCGGCAAGCGAAAAGTGCTGCGCGAGCCTTACCAATTCTGTGCTTCACGTTAGCCCCCCAGTTCAGTTTCCTGTCTAGTATAAGGCCCAAATATTTAACACTATCAGCAAGTTCCAATGTTATTCCGTTGAGGTTAGGCGTGGCAATAGCCGGTACCCTGTGTCTCCTTGTGAAGAGTACAAGTTCGGTTTTTGTCGGGTTTGCCCTAAGACCGACTTTTCTGGCCCAGATTTGGATATGGTCCAGCGCCGATTGCATAAGGTCCGACAAAGTTTGGGGAACGCACCCCTCACAAGTACCACAATGTCATCGCCATACGCCACCACCTCAAAGCCACTGGCCCTTAACTTCTCCAGTATTTCGTTGACTGTCAGGATCCAGAAAAGGGGAGATATAATCCCTCCTTGTGGTGTTCCGGTTCCGACTATTCTTTCCGCTTTGGCCTCCAAAAAGGTAACATCAATCCGCCTGCTCTTGAGCAAGTCAGATGCCCAGGTCGCCAGAGTTTTATCCACTCCATATCGAATCAAGGCATCGATGATACTCGCGACAGTGACATTATTGAAGGCCCCCTCAATGTCTAAGAAGGCTGCCAACGTGAATTCCTTCTGCCGTAAGGATTTTTCTATTGTACCGACAACTTTGTGTAATGCCGTATCTACTGATCTGCCCGCTAGATACGCATGTTGATCAACACAGAGTCTCGCGACATCAATCGAGCTTTTGATGTGCAGATCAACTAGCCTCTCTAGTGTTTTGAGCAGAAACGATGTTAAGCTGATTGGTCTAAAGTCCTTCACGTAATGATGATTCAACCTACCAGGTTTTGGAATGAAGACCACCCTAGCTTTTGTCCATTGCTCGGGTACTACCCCGAAGCGGAGGCATGCGGTAAAAATACGCTGCAGAATGGGAACGATGGCCTTATCTGTTTTCGAAGCATGATGGGTGATGTTTCATCAATCCCTGTAGCTTTGTAAGGTCGGAATGTGCCAATAGCCCATTCAATCTTGACCTCGTCTACTACTTCCTTGATCAGCCGCTCAGACGCCCGGTGGGTTCCTCGAAGTACGTCACTACGCGGTGTCACGCAGGCTGATTCTGGAAAGTGAGTAGTAGCAAGTCAGTAGCAAGTCCAGGCACTCTTTCGGCTCCTCTACCAGTTTTCACTTGCTACCATTCACATAAGTAGCAAGTGAAAACTCTAATGATACAATCAAGTTAACTTCTAAACAATCCTAAAAATCTTGTACATGGTGGCTCAAAATTTTTTCCTTAAACATTTAAAAAAGTGTATTATATAATTGTTGTTCCACAAATGCATTCTCTTTTATTTTAGCAAACATTCTAAATGAATATTTTTATTGCCATGTTTATCATATGTAATGATTTTTGTTCATTTAAAAAAACATTATTGTTTTGAGACTTTTTAGAGGAATTTTTTGTTTCTCCTTAACGGGTCTGAAGGAGGTACGGTATTCAAATAAGGTACGGTATTCAAATCCAAACTCTTGGCAAATAAAATAGTTTCAATGGTATAGGGTGTAGACGCAAAATTGTACGGCTATCACTGGAAAAAAGAGGGAACCGATGTGAAAGACAACAAGTGATTTGAGACGTCTACAATAAAAATGAGAATACGGAATATTATGGAAATAAGTATGATGGTCTTGGACAACAGTTCAACGATACGTCCAATGAACGAATTGGAGAAGACACGCCGACGTGAAACCAGCAAAGCCGATTCTTACTGCACAGAATCTCCGAGATAACCTTCAATTTACAGTAGATTGGAATAAGGAGGATTTTGTGATGAAAGTGCTCTTGGGAGATCTAAAAGAGCTAATGTATTGTTTTCGGTTTAATTCTCAGTCGTTCTGCAATCAACGAAAGAACCTAAAAGAACAAAAAAAGAAAAACAAACAAAAAAAATTGGTCGACTTCAAACCCGCTAAAGAAAGGCTGTGTGCGATTCGCATCAAGGCGCGATTTTTCAACCTCTGGCTCATCAGTGCGCACGCTCCCACCGAAGTAAAAGAAGACTCTGTAAAAGACGAGTTTTATGCCTGCCTTGAAACTCTCTTCGACTCACTTCCATCAAATGATGTAAAAATGCTGCTGGGAGATTTCAATGCAAAAGTCAGGAGTGAAAGTTGGCATCGGGAGACCACAAAGTTGGCATCGGGGGAATGCAACGATAACGACCATCGTCTAATTGACTTTGCTTGCAGCAGGAACCTTGTTGTAAGCTCAACTTGCTTTCCACACCGTCGCATTCATAAGCAGAACTGGAATTCTCTAGACGCACATACCGTCAGCCAAATCGACCACTTCCTTATTAGCAAGAGATGGGCGTCAAGTGTGATGGATGTTCGGTCGTACCGCGGAGCTAACTGTCACACCGATCATCACCTGGTGAAAACAACATACCGCTGCGGAGTATCCTCAGTGCACCAATCGAGATTCAGCTCTCCCAAAATCTTCGCGGTTGAGAATCTACTGAACGATTATACGGTTCAGGTATATACGACCGCGCTTGAGGAAAGAATTTCACCAATGCTGCGTGACTCCAGCAACGTAGGTGTCCACGAGTTCTGGGAAGAGCTCAAAAATACAATCAAGGATGTGGCAGAAAACGTTGTGGGATACAAAGCCCGACGAGCGCGAAATGAATGGTTTGGCGAAGAATGCAGAAACTCACTTGACGCAAAAAACGAGGCCTACAGACAATGGATCCAACGTGCGACCAGAGCCAAAAAGGAAAAATATGACGAGCTACGGCGAATATCCAATAGTATAATTAGGCGTAAGAAACGGAAATACTTTGACGAGCAGTTGCTGAAAATTAATGGGAGATCTATTAGATTAATCAGTAGCTTAGCTCGCTAACGCGTCAGTCCAAAGCAGCGATCTACTGCCCGCGGGTTCGAATCCCGCCGTTCCCATGGCTGTCTTTGTTCGCCTTGTGTTGTCTTAACAGTCGGCGACTGGGTATAATACCAGCGCTCCATTAATTAAGTGCCACATTAAAGCTTTAGGAGCGACTAGGCATAACACTAGCGCTTTAGAAAATAAGAAATAAATGTGGCGCTTAAAAGAATAATTGAATAATTGATATCGGCTTCTCCCATATGTGTCTCCCTACCGCCATCGCTAAGTATTCGCTTCAAAGGGCAATCCTCTTACTGTAGAAAAAAAAAACCTAGTTAGTAAGAGCACCAGACAAGCGTACAGACTAGTGAACACTATCAAAAATGGCTACCAACCCAGGACTAGCCTCCGTAAGGACAAAGATGGAAGTATTATCAGCGACACCGAAAGTATTAGCAAACGATGGGCGTCCTACTTCGAAGAGCTTCTGAATCCGCCATCAAAAATCCTGGCAGCAGAAGCTGAGGTCCATGATGATACCGTTGGTCGACACCCATCCATACAACCCCCGACAGTAGAGGAAGTTGATCTCGCCATGCGTTCACTGAAAAGGAACAAAGCGCCGGGTGCTGACGAGATACCAGCTGAGTTACTCAAGTCTGTTGGGGTGGATTTATTAAGTGCGCAACATCAACTACTGCTACGAATATGGAAGACTGAGGTGATCCCAGACGATTGGCGTAGAAGCATCATCTGTCCGATACATAAAAAGGGAAATAAACTGCGGTGTGAGAATTACAGAGGCATCTCCTTAGTCTGTACGGCCTACAAAATCCCGTCAAAAATCCTGGAGCATAGGATTAAACAGTTCACGGAAGAAATCATTGGCGAGTATCAAGGCGGTTTCAGATCTTGTCGCCCCACAATCGACTAGTTCTTTACGGGCAAGTTAATTTTGCAAAATTGCTGGGAATACAACGTCAGCGTTTAGCAAATCTTTGTCGACTTTAGACAAGCATATGACAGCATCGACCGAGGCGCACTATATAGCATCATGCAGCAATTTGGTATACCGGCCAAAATAGTGAGACTTATAAAGATGACGATGACCAACTCCGTTTCGCAAGTCCGGATCCAGAACAGATTGACGGATCCTTTTGAAACTCTGGGTGGCCTGAAGCAGGGCGATGGAATAGCGCCCACGCTCTTCAACCTGGCACTTGAGTTCGCTATTCGGGCAATGAACCTGAACACAAGCGGCACGCTACTTTTTAAGTCGACACAATTGGCAGCGTACGCGGATGGCATTAACATCATGGCGCGAAAACTGACCGATGCAGAAGAACTTCTGCTTAGACTTGACACCGCAGCAAAGGAAGTTGGACTACGAATCAACGAAGACAAAACGAAAGTTATGATGCAATCTAGGACAAGGACGCCAGCGCACACGAACATCAACGTACGGGACCTTAGCATTAAATTCGTGGACAACTTCGTTTACCTGGGTAGTAAACTATCGAGTGACGCTAACGAAACTGACGAAATCAAGCGACGGATACAACTAGCAAATAAGACATTCTTCTCGGCCCTCCCCATTATGAAATCGAAATATGTGCACGGAGAGACTAAGCTCCGCGTTTATGAAACCATCATAAGACCTGTGCTGTGGATGGACCCTGACCCAAGCCTCCGAAAATATGATCGACACCTTCGAGCGAAAAGTTCTACGGCGGATTTTCGGGGCTGTTTGCGATCGAGATGGATGGCGCATCCGGTACAACAATGAGTTGTACGTACGATGAGCTGGAAGTCTCCAAAATTGTCAAATTACAACGGATACAGTGGGCTGGGCACGTGCAAAGCATGGATGACGATCACATGCCAAAACGGGTTATGAACGCAAGACGAGTCGCCGGAGCGAGGCTAAGAGGAAGACCAAGAGCTCGTTGGGAGAGCTCAGTATATGCGGACGCCGAGCAACTATTGGGGTTAGACTGGAGGACGCGGTCACGTGACCGAGACTGTTGTGCCACGTTGATGATGAAAGTGGATGACAAAATGTAATGTCACGGCCTTAAACAACCCTAAAAATGTGTGCCAGATTTCAGACAGCATATAAGTATGATTGTATTATAAGATGAAAGATATGAACGAAGCCCCTGCATTTTCGCTTACAAAGTGAATGCATTGCCCTATCGGAGGTATTAAATCATTTTTTACGTATTCTCTCTCAATGGTGTCAGTAATGCAGCCATAGCGGTAACTCTACCAAAACAAACCTATAGCTTTTCACGAGGAGGTATAGGGTTCCATTATTTGACCTACCGAAGCTCAATGGAACTCTTATAAGCCTTAGAAACAAAGTAAAATATCTGGGACTTATATTGGATGACAAGTTTCTGCACAAGGAAAATACAGCAAAAGCCATTCTCGTATCGTCTCCTGGATTTACTCAAGCATAATGGAATCCATTCTGCTCTACCGAGCAGTAGTATGGTGGCCAGGCAGACTTAACGCTATACATCAGAAAATGATAAATAGCAGCCTTTTTTATAAAGAGGGCTGTCCGTACTACTCCAGTGAAGGTTCCCCGTTTGCTGCTTCATTGGCTTCCTACCGATCTGATCATCTCACAACATGCAAAATGCGAAGCTCTAAGACTAAATTGACGTGATCCTTGGAAAAGGATATAACTGGGTTATGGCAACATCTTGGTGCAGAGCATGCCTGTTCTAGCAGACATGGATTTTAATGCTACCCAACCATCTCTATGTCAGGAGTTTTTGGAACCCAAAATCCCAAACAGAGAGGAGTGGGCGAGGCGGTTATCTCAAGGGAATTATGCTGTGGAAACATATACCGCATGCTCCAAATTGAACGACAGAGTGGGGTGTGGTATATTTTTTTCTGACTTTAATTTGAAGTTTTTCTTCTTCCTGCTCCTGCAGTGTTTGTTAGGTGGAGATGTTTGCGATTTATGAAGTGGTCAATCGATTTTTATGTGATTAGATATTCGAAGTGAATATTTGCATTTTCACTGCCAAACGGCTATACAGTTCCTTGCTTGAGTGTCATATTTTTCCTCATCTTTGTAGAAACAATAAAATAAAGCAACTTCCGTTAGTTCCTGGAGTTATATTTCGTTTCCGTACATTAAAATACTCTAAATTAGAGATTAAAAATGTCCTAGATTTTTCAACAGCTATTCCATGAATATATCGCCTCAAATCTTAGCATTTTCTTGATGAAAGATCATCAAACTACCCACTGATACTTCAACAAGCACGTATGTATGTACCTACCCTTACCTCCCAACAATCTGCAAATATGTCAATCCATTATGAATTGAATTTCAATTTATAGCTATCGATCAGTTGATTGTGTACCGTCGTGTTGGGCTCAGAATTATAATGGACCTGGTCAGGAATGCGATACGACAATGCCTACGTACATTCTCATTTTATTCTCTGCACACTCGACCGATCGACCGAAAGAAACATACATTTATGAAAGAATGCCTAAAACACAACAATCTGATAAAAGTCAAAACGTCGAAGTGACCCGATCGGCACCAATAGCATTGCAGGCAGGTAGGTACAGGTAGGTAGATAGTCGCCATTGGTAGCCAAAGTGGTCAAAGAATCGACGATTGAACCACGTCTCTTAATGACGCGGCGCAATGTACTTGGGCATTCGTTTGGGCATCGTCGCCGTAACTGCCCTGGATACCACCTTTTAACTCCGCTGGAATCTATACTTTGGAGCGGTGGCTTCGGCTCAGGTCGCCGTCATCAGCTTTTGTTCCAACGATTACAGCTACTGGTGGCTACCTCTGGGTTAGGAGCAGTAGCAGCGACGACAACGGAACAACGACATCGCACTATCGTCAAAAACTTAATATGCACGACGTAGCTTCGGTTATGTCTGGAAATTCTAACCATTTTCAACCTTCATTTTTTTTTCGCCGACGCGCTTGATTTTATATGATCGCACAAAGTAAACGACAAACGATTTATTCTACCGTCCCGTTTTGAGGTATATGGAAGAGAGCTATAAGTACAGTGCGTCTTTTGTAAATGGACTATAACGCCATCCAATTTTATCGAGCACTGAGGGATTTGGATGGTTACTTTACAGATGATAAGAGTTGGACAGGGTGATGGGCAAATATGGATTTTTTTTTAGATGTGAGTAGGTGGTGCCCGTGAGGAGTATGATATAAAATTCTATTGAAAGCAATTGATATAAAATTCTATTTGATAACAATTTCATTGATCAAAATATAGAAATGAGGCCCCAATCCATCTGTCTCAACAAGGGACACTGGAAGGCAGATGGAATTTCATATCGAAAAGATTTTGTTTCGATCATAATGGTTTTTTTTTAAAAAATAATACAAATCCTGCTCTTGACTAACCTCTTGGCTAACCAAAGGCTCTATTATGCCAATTTGTTTGGTCGTCCAGCATCCATTCCTATCTTCACTCCAACGTTGTTGCCAAATTCGTCGGGCTTGCACAGGCGCGTACATCACAGCCTTAGTTCGTTGGTACTTTTCCTTCCGTTCTCATGTTAATAGAGTTCTTCGGATGATTACTCCCGATACCACAACTGTGAGGTGGCTGCAGATGATATGCTGGTGGTAACCTGGACACTGGCAATGTAGGCCCGGAACTTCATAATTTGGAGCACATTTTCCCACATTTCAGCCTCATATAGCAAGACGGAATAGACCGTCTCCATCAATAGCCTTCGTCTCGTTTTTTTTTTATTTTTTCAGATTTTAATATGAGAGCATTTTATTTCTTCAATCACATACAGTCTGCCAAGAATGAGTTTACACATAGGAAAAAAATTCAATTTTTCATCTCTCTAATTATAAAATACTACTTTTTATTTATGTAAATGAATTTTTTTTCTTAATTATAGTTATTTACATTATTTCCAACCGATATATACAAAAAAAAGTACAACTACAATGCAAAAAAAGAACGAAAATACCAACGAAAACAATTATTGCAATTCTTGAAGTGTCAAGAAACTCTTTACACAAATTATTATTGTATTTAATATTTACATATTTACAGGATATTTAATATTATTTGGTATATTTAACATTTGGTATGGCCATCTTTGGCATCCACCACGCATCGCAACCGATTTTTCATTGAATGAACCAACTTTTGCAGGTCATACGTGGTTGCTGTTTTTTGCCATTCTTGGAGAATCGCAGTTTTTAAGGCAGTTCGGTTTTTGGGTTGCCTTTTAGCGACTTGTTGTTTTAAGTAGGCCCATAAATTCTCGATGGGATTTAAGTCCGGACTCTTGGCTGGCGTATCCATCACTTTTCCGCAGTTGTATAAGGGCCACATTCGCACCATGTTCGCCTTATGTTTGGGATCGTTGTCCTGGTAAAGCTTAAAATTTGGTTTGCTGTTATGCATAAACCCGAATTTCTGAGCACTGCTTGCCAAATATGTTTTAAGGATATGCAAATATTGTTGGGCGTCCTTGGTTGACTCGATGAATGCCAAGTCTCCTACTCCTCTGCTTGAGAAGCACCCCAAATCATAACGGATAACTTACCAAATTTTACAGCTAGAATGATATTGCGATTTTCCAACGATATTAAAGGCTTGCGCCACATTCTAGCCGGTCCATCATTATAGTATAACATCATTTTCGTCTCATCGCAGAATATGACGTCGTCCCAGAAGTCAACGGGTTGAGAAAGGTGCATCATAGCGAAGGAAAAACGCTTTTCGATGTTTAGTGCAGAAAACAGTGGTTTCTTTCGTGCAGCTCTTGATGAGAACTTATTTCGTAGGATATACTGTTTCATGGGAAACAGCAGCATCACACTCTTCCTTGAGTTCCCTAGCAAGTGTTCTGTTCGAAATCTAGGGGTTTTTATCAAGCTTCCTTACCATAAGGCGCTCTATACGTTTAGATATTTTTGGTTTTGGGCCACCGCCACACTTTGGCTCTAATCTATCCTCATTTTCAGCACGATATATAACGTTATAGACTGCCATTCGTGCTACACAAAACATTTCCGACAGTTCCTCTGCACTTTTATCTAATTGGTGATTATAGTATATCGTCTGAACTCAAAGGGAAATCTAACTCAAAGGATAATCTTTTGCCTGGCATTTTAAAACACAATATCTCACTTATATATGCGTATTAGCCAACAATTAATCACACACTAATGATCAAATTTATAGAACTTTACAATACAGACCAAAAATTACGGTAAATTTACCGTATCGTTGCAGTAATGCAAAAAAAACTGTTGTGTAAAGAGTTTCTTGACACTTCAAGAATTGTAATAATTGTTTTCGTTGTTCTTTTCGTTCTTTTTTTGCATTGAAGTTGTACTTTTTTGTATATATCGGTTGGAAATAATGCAAATAACGATAATTAAGGAAAAAAAATTCATTTACATAAATAAAAAGTAGTATTTTATAATTAGAAAGATGAAAAATTGAATTTTTTCCCTATGTGTAAACTCATTCTTGACAGACTGTATATTTCGGAAAACTTTTTTGCTCATTGCACCCCCAAACATAAAATCCAACAGCAGGAAGATTAGGAGCATATTGGGACTATTTTATTCATCAAGCTTCAACGAGATTTCCCCAAATTAGACTAAGATTGATGGAGATTTATATACTCAAGGCCTCAAGACACCCAAGGCCTATCAATGCAATTTTCGAGTCGTTGGCAGACAAGTTTTTTTTCGAGCTATTTTTCGAGAGTAGCTTCTGCAGGGGAATGGAAAGATATATGTAGATGCTTCTTTGCCTATTTGAGGGTTAGAAGGATTCCATGTTGTGAGTCTTGTCCACGAGCTGACCTTAGATGATCTTGACGTACTTAAATTAGAAGACGGCGGTGGGTTTCCAATTTCTGTTTTTTGTCTCTCTAAATTCCTCCCAATAATTACTTCTTAAATAATAATTTATAAAAGAATGACCTCTGCTATTTCAAAACTATTGACAAAACTGTCTCAGAACATCTCAGAAAACCACTTTTTACTCCTGGTTCACACATCAATAAATTCTATCCCAATTAAACAGTCTTTCAGATTATAGAAACTTTTTCGAAAATTTGGTTTTGGTCACCAGGTTTTTTGACGTTTTGAATAGTACTTGGTATTAAACTTGCCGCTAGAACGACTAAAGATGTCGTGTTTATGATTGAAACAATTTTAAATGTCAAAATAGACTTATTTCAGGTGCATGACATTTCAAGCTAGTGTACCTTAATGGATAGAGCACTGACTTCTGGCGTATTGGATCCCTGTTTCGAATCCAGGTACAGACGAGAGACCACACATCGAGCTTTAAGTTAACATAGCTCTAATTAGGATACTGAGTAAAATCAGGGGCAAAGCGAGCGTGAAACTAATTATTTTGCAATCGAGAAAATTTTCCAAAATGTCCCACCCTGCTCAGTTGGAACAGTTTGAGTGGGACTGGTAGAGTTATCACAGCTAATTGTCACTAACCTGTAATCATGTAAATGCTTCCAAAAACGACAAATGTTAATTTTAGTTCAGTTCAGTCGCATCAAAATAACTCCACTTACATAAATCGATACTTATTGACTTGTTTTATTGCTTTCAATGCACTATCGACTTTGCAAAATTTATTTCTTGGCTCTTACTTTTTACCCACAAATTCTTCGTCGTTTTGTCAGTCTATACGCATCCGGGGACAATAGCCGGACTGCCTGAAACTATCTCAAATATTTTTGGACGAAATCGTGATTGGAATATGATTCAGGGCATGAACGCATAAATTTCTTTTTTGTCGTGTTTTATTGCTGTTGGGTTGCGTGTCAAGATGTGTGGAGTAGCGTGTACAGCAGAAAATGTGTACACCAGTTTTAAGTTCCATATGAGAAATTATATTGTAGTCTGACTGAGATTATGTCAAATATTTGGAAAAGTAGGCTATAGATGTAGGCTGTGGGTCCTGTAAGTTGCATACATTGTTATCTATTAATTTTTGTTATATAATAGATTTTTTAATTATTAATATTATTTATTTATTTATTTGGTGCGTATTCAATACAATAGGCAAACGGCCCAATTACAGATTGGATACAATGAGAAAAAATAAAATGACAAGAACTAAATAAGACTTCCTAAAGTATTAAATAATAAAGTAACATTAAGTAGAGTAAAAAAGAAAAGAAAGAATCCATTATAAACAAGAATAGAAAATAAAATTAATTAATTAGAATCAAAAATTTTACTTCCAACCATATTTTTGAAAATGGCAATAGATTGTGGAAGAGGACCAAGTTGAGGACTATTGTGAGTGCGTAAGAGTCGCAAAACGGGAGAGTTGAAGAAAGTGTCATTGCGAGCATACGGCACTTCAAATAGAATGGAGGACCTGATTGGCCTTACGGATTCCCGCTCAATGAACAAAAATGCTAATAAGGAAGATAAGTAGCCGCGACAGATTTTGAAAAGGAAACTCTCATCCAGGTAAACTCTGCGCTGCTCAAGGAGAGGAATGTAAAGAAGAGAAAGACGTTCACTACAGGGTAAATACGCCCGAATATATTTAAAAAGTAAAATACGTGCATATGATTAACAGTGTCAAAAGCTTTGGCAAAATCAGTATAAATGACATCAACTTGATTGTTACTGTCAATTGCAGAAGCGATTACATGAGTAAGCTTAACAAGGTTTGTAGAGGTGCTCCGGCCTTTTACAAAGCCATGTTGTTGCTCTGCAAAGACACTGTAGAGGGTATCATAGATACAATTGAAAACGAGGCGTTACAAAATTTTGGAGAGGCAAGGAAGATGGCTAAAGGGAAGGGCAAAGTGAAGACGCAAGATTTTCGACGAAAAAATTGGGAATACCATCCGGGTCCGGGGCACAGTTAGAGTCAAATGAGAACAAAAGGAAAGGAAATGCAGTCAGTAGCAGGAATCGATGGGATAGTATAAACAGAAGAAAAAAACATAGCAAAGAGATTTCATATGTCAAGAGGATTGGAAGCAGTAAAGGCATTAAACACTAGGGAGTCAGGAAGAGAGGAAAAAGCTTTTAATGAGCGGACAAAAGACCAGAAACATTTAGGGTTATTCGAGTTCAAAGAAGTTTCAACAGACAAGGAGTACCTGAGTAGTGCTAATCTAACTTCTTTTTTGGCAGAGGAACCGTAAATGATCTTCACCAGACCGAGAATTATATAATTATATCATGAAATATCAATATCATCATCATCAACAAGGAGTCACTTCCATGCTTAAAGGACTGCATATGCACCATCGGTTACGGGGTGACATAAAGCCCTTACGGAAGATGGAGATTAAATGGTCACTTTGGAAGAGAAAATTGTTGGAAATGACCTTCTGATGAACCTGAGTCCTGCCCAGATAAATCCAACTTGGAGGTTGATAGAAGTACTGTCAGGACTTCTGATCTAGGTGCCGTCTTCATCTCGAATCTTCTGAAAAGATGGAGAGTATACTGGTTTTGTCGAGAATCTGGGCGGCATTATCGTCAACAAAAATGAAGTTTCTTGAAATTAACCTTTATCACTAAAAAGGCAGAGCCAGCAGCTCTTCCCTTTTATCTTTGTTGAGAGGGCAGAGAAGATTGAGCTAACTCAAGAACCACGGGTCATTAATGACCGAGTTTGCGGATTGTAAATCGATGGATATCGGTTACTTTTACCAGAATCTTCAAGTAAACTAAGAGCTTGCATTCTCGTCAGGATTTCAATAAATGCCTTTGTCCTCTGAAATTTCAGTGAAAAGGACAATTTGCTTTTGTATTCGAAGTGAAGCGAAAGTTATTCTGGATTGCTTCATGCTGCATGGCACACGATGAAAGGCTGCTACCTCCGACTAACATAATTAGGAAGCTGACAGCAGCTGCAAATATACGGCGGATTCCAGTAATAATAGGCGCAGATGCGAATGCCCATAATCAACTATGAGCTAGTTGAGCTGACGAAAGAGGAAAATCATTACATGAGTTGATTATGTCTAACAATTCAGCCATTTCAGATATTGGCGGTTAACATACCTGCAGAGCCTCTAGCATAGCTATACTCAACCCGCGGCCCGCGAAACTCCCAAGTGTGGGTGAAAAGTGAAAGGTATTGATTTCCACTTAAAATTGTCATGTTCATGAATATGCTCGTGTAAAAAAGCACAAAAGTAATCGAGAAATCTGAGAGACCAAGGCTACCATTGCAAGAGACACTCGGTGTACGGCCACAGAGCCTCCAACCCTTGTCGGGGCATAAAATAGAATGAGATCTTACGTACTTGGTCCACTTAATTACGAATAATCTCTTACGCAGTAAAAATAAAATGAGAGTAGCAGGTTGATGTTAATAGCAATATATTTAAAAAAAACGTAATAAAAGGAAAATTTACATATTCAGCTTCTGAAACGATTTGCCACGTATATGAATATTAGAGTATAACTGACTTATTGTTTTTATATCAAATTTTGTTGGAATGTGTGCACATAGATAAAATAAAAGTTAAAATTTTTTTATTTTATTATCGATTTAATTTACCGTTGATACATATACTAGGTGGGGTGAAAAGTAACCTCCTTGGGAATGAAAAAATTGTTTTTTAAATTTTTTTTTTAAATTTTCAATGTTGTCCCCTTTTAGGTCGATACACTTATTCCAGAGATTTTCCAACTTTTTGATCCCGTCCGAAAAGTAATTTTCCGGAAGGCCTACAAAATACTTCTCCGTGGCGTCGATTATCTCCTGGCGCGAGCTGAATTTTTTATTGATGAGCTATCTTTTGAGGTTTGAGAACAGATAATAGTCCGAGAGAGCCAAATTGGGCGAATAAGGTGGATGGGGAAGCAATTCGAGCCCTAAATCGTTGATTTTAGGTATTGTTGAGATGCTCTAGTGTGACGGCGCGTTGTCTTGTAAAAACAAAATTTTTTTCACTTCATGTGAGGCCGTTTCGTATTGATTTCGGTTTCCAATCGCTCTAATAATGCGCAATAATACTTGCTGCTGATGGTTTTTCCTTTTTCGAAGCAGTCCACGAAGAGTATGCCATGACAATCCCAGAAAACCGATGCCATGACCTTTCCGACCCATTGAGCCTCCCTTGGCCGCTTCGGAGCACTCGTGCCGGCTTCAGTCCATAGCCAGCTCATTCTGTTCTCTGGCGTGAAATAGTGGATCCAGGTTTCATCAACAGTCACCACTCGAAGCCAAAAGTCCACCCTCAGCATGGCCAAACACGCTTCCGAAGTGGGCTCGCGTTCGTGTTTTTGGTCCGGAGTCAGCATGCGCGGCACCCAGCGGCAGGATAATTTTTTCATCTGCAGAATCTCATCCAAAATATGGGGTGTGCGCTCGGTACTAATCCTCGTGGCATCTGCTAGCTCGCGCATCTTCATTTTCCGGTCGGCCAACACCATTTCATGTATTGTTTTGACATTGTCCTGTGTAACCGCATCGGAGGGCCTACCACTGCGGACTTCATCGGTAGTGGAGTTTCGGCCACCACGAAACTCTCGAAACCAATATTTCACGGTATAATCTGAAGGAGCACTGGCCTCATAATATTTATCTAACTTTTCTTTTGTTTCCTTCGCCGTTTTGCCTCTCAAAAAATAATGTTTTACGAGAGAATGAAAATGGTTTATTTCCATACTCAACATGATGCCAAACACGTCAACAAAAATCGGCTGTAAAAACAAAACAAATGGCTGTATCGCTCTGAAATTTGACATGTCTGCCTAAATATGAATGGACTATAAAGCACAATAATCTTTTTTGCAATTGCAGCGCATTCTCGTGGTCAAGGAGGTTACTTTTCACCCCACCTAGTATTATAATAAGATTGCATATATTGTTCGAGTCTTGTACAAGAAAGTATTAATGGTAAATGCAACTGAATGCTTTCAAAATTCAAAATTAAGTCAGCATTTAAAGAGTGAGAAGCTTTCAAAGCAAACTAAAGTGAAACAATGTAAAAATTAGATGAAAAGATGGATAAAAATAGATAGATAAAAATAATAGAAGATTTGAATTTATTGGTTTTGACTCAGCTGCATTGTGTTTGGTTTTTTGTAGATAAGCCAATAACATTAATTCTCTTCTTCTAAAGAAGTGGAAAAATTGATATGAATCCATTTGTTGTTAATTAACGGAAAAGATTTATCTGCTCTCGGCCGGTTTATCAAATAACAGCAGATTTAGTTGCTGTTGTAGTAATTTTTTGGCAGGACAATAGTAGTAAATCTACAACTCTACCAGCAAAGGGGGCAGCGCTGCTCATAAGTGCCTGTCATTTCAAGCCATCCAGACATTGCTCTGTAGCTCGACCACTTGTTAAACATTCAATTGTATGATATCGTTCAGACAATACATTTGTGGTCCATAGTTCTCATTGTTATCAACTTAATTTGAGTTCTACAGAAAGTTCAGAAATCGAATCCAGCTTTCGTGTGAAATAGAATGAAATTCAAAAATACTAGGTACGAGTATTTTTGCGAACTATACATGTAATCAAGAAATTACCCAATAAATTTCTTCCATTTGATTCATTTCATCAAGGTGTTGTGTCCCCACTCATTCGTTTCAGTCGCCAGCATGGAGTGGTCTGTGCAACAGCATATATTTTGTCTGAAAAAAAAACAACATTCAATCATCCGCGTTAAACGTGCCTTTTGTTTGAGGTTCAATATTGCCTACCACGGCCGTGTTCCCGATCGAAATCGAATTGTTTCGTGGGTAAATGCATTCGAGACAACTGGAAATGTGCCGTCAATCAAAAGGGTGCATTAGAACAATGTTACTACTTCAGAAAACATTGAGAGAGTTCGGGCCGCCGTTGAACAGTCTCATCTGTGTTCAATACAGAGACAGTCAAGAATTCTTGAATTTTGAGGCGTTCCATTCATCGAATAATTAAAGAACGTCTACATATGCATCTTTACAAAATGGTAGTCGTCCAGGAATTGCTGCCACGTGATTACGAAGCCAGACAGCTTGCTTGTGAAAACATTCTTGGAGCGCTCCCGGGGGATGCCATCATTTTCTTTTCAGACGAGGCACATTTCCACCTCAGTGGCTGTGGCAATAAATAAAACATGCGCTATTGGAGTGTGGCGCTCTGCCAGAAGCCTCTGCACTCTGACAGACTTACAGTATGTTGTGCTCTTTCAAGAATTGGAATCATCGGACCTTATTTTTTTGAAGAAGACAACCGAGTCGTTTCGGTCAATTCAGCTTGTTACATGACCATGATCCACGATTTTTCTTGCCTGAATTGGATGAGTTTGAACTGGAAGATGTCTGGTTTCAGCAGGATGGGGCCATAGCCCACACAGTAAGGATTGTTATGGACTTTTTGAGAGCCGGGTTCCCCGGACGCCTCATCTCTTTAAGAGGAGATTTGAACCGGCCAGCGCGCTCTCGTGATTTGAGCCCTGACGATTTTTCTAGGGATACCTTAAATCTAAAGTTCACAATGATCGCCCGAGGACCCTGGAAGTCCTTAAGAAAAATATCCGAACCAATATCGCAGAAATTCCTGTCAGAATGCTTCAAAGAGTGCACGAAAACGGCAGAAAAAGGCTGGTACAGTGTATATGGGGCGAAGAAGCACATTTGAGTGATACACTATTTAAAAGTTTGTAAATTTAAATTTCCATTATTATAAAATGAGGGAAAAATAAAAAATCTGAAAAATGTTCAGTAATTTGTGATTTATTCAATTTCGTCATCCATCTGTTTGTGGCGCTCGACCCTGTATTTAACAAAAAAAAGAAGAGAGGTAAAGAAGCATGTGCAATTGTGGCAACTGGTACCGGCAAATTATATGACATTGAAAAGTTGCACCCAATTGCTCTTGAAGTTGTTCACATCGACTTACCTGTGCAAATCATCATATTGAAAATGAAGTATACAAAAAATGTTAATAGAAAAAGGCTTAGAGCGTCCGCACACGGGTCGACATTCAATCGGCTCGATTGCGACTCGACTGCGACTCGAACTCGAACTCCTTGCGATTTCCAATGTAAATGAATGGAGACCCGCACACGGGTCGACTTGTGCTCGACTCGGACTCGGTGCGACTGCGACTCGACTGCGACTCGTCTTGCTCGAAGTGTTTGGAACGGGAAAAGTCGAGCAAGACGCGTGATATTTTTTTTCGAAATATATGAAAGTGTTTTTTTTATATAATGTATGCATTATTAATTATTTTATTTTATGTATTATTATTATTGGTTCTTTGAAAAATATTAGTGTTTCTGATAACGTATCACGTATGTATTTTTTTTATATGTTTGCATAATGTAATGTTACATATTGTAATGTTATATACATGAAATTTTCCTACATATATTTTAATTATGTTGGCCACAAAATAGTTGCACCTTTATGTTCATAAAGGTTATTGATTTGTGATCATGGTTCCCTTCTTGTCTATAAATCAGCATAGATAAAGCAGAGCATAATTGATACGGGAAACTCGATCGTTTTGCGGAATAAGCTGCCGAAAGCAGAATCAAAGTGGAATTGTTTTTGCGGGATGATTAAAATTGAAAATTTTATAGAAAATGTTTTTTTTTACAAAATGGTTTCGAACGTATGCACTGATTCTCATCAGACTCCAGCTTACAGTGCTTACTTGACTGATGTGACCACTTGCAGTTGGAAATCAGTAATTTTTATTTACGCTAGTTGTGACAAATTTTAACATCTCCGCGAAACGCAAAACAATCGAGTTTGTGTGAGCTGGTGTCTGATGAGAATCAGTGTATACTTTCGAAACCACTTTGTCAAAAAAAAAGTTCAATAAAATTTTCAATTTTAATCATCCCGCAAAAACAATTCCACTTTAGCACCTATATATTTATTCAAGCAGCAGCGAAGTGTTTATAATATAGTTTCCTAACAAAGAAACAAGCTTGCAATGTTTCAGGCTGAAGTTCCACTTACTGGAGAAGCTTTTATTGAACACTAGTTGTTGCTGCCAATGGCTAATGATTCGATTGGTATTGACATTCTTAGATGATATAGCAGTGCCATCTGCGAGGATAGGAATTTTTCACTTAGAGTGTGGAAGAGAGGCGTATAGCTATTGAATTTAGTTGGACCCTGGTACATGCTTGTCAGAATATTAATGGAAGTGCTTCATATCGGATTCAATAAAGGTCAGATCATTATTACTTGTAGTAATCCATAGTGGGTGAATATAAGTTACACGTGACAAAGCGACATATACTAATAACATACAAGTATATAATATTATTGAAGATCTCTCTAGTAAAATTACTTTCAATAACCGACCAAGACGCACCAGATTTGCAAATCTGCCCAATGAATTCATTCATCACACTACTTATCATAAAATGAGCCCATTAATAGGTGCTGTGGAATACTCAACTCTATAAGCAGCCACTACTCTCCGGGGATTACCAAATCAAACTTCAAAAATAACTGGTCCAAAGCCCATTCCACATCCGAACCCGCTTAACTTCCATCGTTATTAGCCTAAATTTAATTAAAATAATGTAGAGTAACTGCTACAAAATTTGTGATGTATTGAAATATTTTTTACGGACAATTTTTATTTTATATTTTTATAATGATTAATTGTATTTTAGATTTATATTATGTTTTCTTGTTGTGTATGTTGCCTTGTTTCGTAAAATAAATACATAAATAAATTATATATACTATTGTTTGTTTGTCAAAACTTCGCGTAGAAAACGACCCGTTTCGAGTTCGAGTCGCAGTCGCTTCGATTGCATGTCGACCCGTGTGCGGATGCAATTGCCTACTTCGAGTGTGACGCCTATGACGTTTCGAGTTCGAGTCGCAGTCGAGTCGATTGAATGTCGACCCGTGTGCGGAGGCACTTACTGATTTCCACTAAGACGATATCTTAAGAATCGCAGTAGTAATTTTCTGCCTGATTTAACTAAAACTGTCAAAATTTTGTCACACTGTCAGGGGTCATACTACATTTTTGCATGGTGTCTTATCTGTCTTGTTTATTTGCATTGGTTTTGCAGCTATCACTAGACTGCGGCTCACGTAGCTAGGTACACATTTCTTAGTGACCCTGAAATTAAAAAGGTTGAGTATGGCTGCTCTAGCAGAAGTAAAATTCTAGATACACTACTAAAAATTGAGCACTCTGAGCACATTTTAACTAGGTATAGAATTTCACAAGGGTGCTCACTCTCAGTGCTCAGATATTTGGCGTTTATGTTACGAGGATCCAGCACTCACCAATCAGGAAGACTTGGGGAAGTCGGTGAACTCTCCAAATGTTGAAGGTACAAAGGAAGCCAGTTCACTCAGGAAACTTTAAAGTTTTAATCTTGCCGCTCCGGGATGAATTTAAGAATCCACTTGAAGTTAGACCAAAAGCAACTGCGATACACTTAAAGATTTGATAGACTCTCATTTTCCCAGTAGTGAGTAGGCATCTTTGGCTTCACAGCAAAAGCCAAACAGGAATGCAAGTTCGATTTCTATTATCTCTAGCGAAATATAAGGTCCATTTTTTGGCCCATTCAAGTCACTAGGCCCAGATGGTATAATCCCGGCTGGTATCCAGCAAACTACCTACAAATACCTGATTAAGGACTTTATGCATTTCTAGCAGTTGAAAAAAAAGGAAGATGTGTTCATAATCAAGGAACTGAAAGCATCACACCCTTACTCTAAGGACTTTAGACAAATTTGTGTAAACCCCTTTCTATTATACATTTTAGAGAGGGTTGTGAGTTAATGGGTAACTAGTGATTTAACTGGTCCTCGAATGCGATACGTTTCTTTACGAGATGTCGAAACATTCGATAATGAAACTGTTGTCGGTCTCAAGACATAGGCATTTGCGAAATCTTAGGAACAAACTTTATAAGCGAATAAAAGAAAATATTGATGTTAATCCTACTATTCAGGAGGCTTATAATGAAGTAGCTAAGGAATTCTCGACAAAGTCTCGCGATGCTTATGCCAATTATATTAAGAAAACCAGTGAAAGTATAACCCACGACCCAAAAAAATTCTTTGATTTTGTAAATATGAAGCGGAAAGTCACCGGTTATCCATTGTCAATGTCCTATAATAATATCACCTCTGCTTCTGTTAAAGATATTTGCCATTTATTCTCAGATAATTTCCAGAGAATTTTCAATGTATCAGACCCATCTAAATCAAATGTTTCTGCTTCGAATTCAGCACCAACTACTTTTCTCAGCCAAATTAAAATATCACGCGAAGAAATACGTAAACCTATCTTGGAGCACGATTGCAACAAAGGCTCTGGTCCTGATCTCCTTCCATCGACCTTCCTGCGTAGGTGTGTAGAGCAGCTAATAACACTCCTGCATATATTCTTTGACAATACACTTTCTTCCGGTGTTTTTCCATCCTGTTGGAAACTTTCATATGTGACACCAATTTTCAAAAATGGCGATAGACGCTGTGTCGAAAATTACAGGGGCATTGCCATTTTATCTTGCTTTCCAAAACTTTTTGAAAAGGTTGTATACAATATACTTTCCCCACTAGTTGACTCCCGTCTGAATGAGCAACAGCATGACTTTAGAAAAGGTCGCTCAACTATCTCAAACTTGACAATCCTAGTTTCAGACGTTTTGTGTAAAATGGAGAAGCGCTATCAAATTGACGCAGTCTACACTGACTTTAGCAAAGCTTTTGACAGAGTTGACCATTCTATATTGATCCTTAAGCTGCACAAATTCGGACTTGCTGGATCTTTACTAAGCCGGCTCAGTTCCTACCTCCACAACCGAATCCAACTCGTTAAATTTCAAGGAGTTTTATCAAAAAATATATTTGCTACCTCTGGTGTTCCACATCTTGGCCCACTTCTCTATAAAATATTCATCTCGGATCTATCTGACGTTCTGTCAAACATACCTTCCCTACTTTATGCAGACGACCTCAAACTGTACCACCCCATTGAATCTAAATCTGATGCAGTTTTCCTTCAATCCAAGCTTGATATTCATGTTCAGTGGTTCAATATAAACAAGCTCTCGCTGTATATTGATAAGTGCCAAATTATAAGTTTTAGCCGTAAATGCACGGTTACGCAGAACATCTACTTTCTCGGCAACAACTTATTAATTCGCGTTGATAGCGTTATTGATCTTGGTGTTGTGATGGATATGAAACTTCGTTTCACCTTGCACTACGACAAAATTCTAATTCTTTCCCGTGCGAATAAGCAGCTCGGCTTTATTAAACAACGTGCCAAGGAGTTTAAAAACTTGTGGGCCACTAGATCATTATACACTGCACTTGTACGCCCTCTTTTTGAATGCGCCTGTATTATTTGGAACCCAGCCTTCGAAATTCACAATAACAGACTCGAGTCCATTCAAAAACAATTTTTACTTTTCGCCCTAAGAGATCTATACAACCCTTACGATTTCGAACATTTACCCCCATATTAGTTTAGACTGGGTCATTTAAACTTAACGTCACTTGCATCCAGAAGAATGATGATATCGGCCTGCTTCACATTTGACGTAATTAGAGGCGTTATTAGAGTTGAATTCCTTAATAGTAAATTTGTGATAAATATGCCCTTAAGGAATACCAGGTCCAATCGTTTAATAAAGAAATATCCATATTCCACCATATATGCAGCTAATGAGCCGGTGAATAGATGCTGCAGGGTCTTCAATGGCTTAAGCAACCTTTATTCCCCAGCGATTTCCAAACTACCCTTCAAATCTTCCCTTATCCAAGCCATTTTGTACACCATCATTTTTAAGCTCTTGTTTAATTATCGTTTTAATTGTTATTCTTTTATTTCATTGTTATTTTACTTATTGTCTATTTCAAACTTATTTGTTTACTCAATTAGTTATTTATTTATGTGTTATTTATTTGTACCTACACTTTTTTTAAATAGTTTGATATTTCATATTTATATGTATATATATGTATTTATGCCTTGTTTGGCTAATAAATAAATAAATAAATAAAATTTAAGAGAAACTCTCAAGCGGACCAACTTCCATTGTTTGCAAATGTCACTTCAGATGTCATTATTTGCATTCTGCATGAAAAAATGTTCTTCATTTGAGTATGAAACTGATATTATTGACTTATTTAAAACTTTTTCAGTATCCCTTCCATTTCTAAATTTTTAGAACTTTTCAACTATTGTAAAACTGCATCATAGAAACTCAAATCTTCAAAAGGCACCATCCAAAACAATTTTTTACGCTAGAAGTCACTACAGACCCCACTATGGCATAAAAAATGAGCTAATATCTTATGAAATACCCCAATATACTGCAAACTCAAATATTAAAAATTAACAAAACACCCTATGTAAACAAAACATTCTTCAAAAAAAAACTTCCACTAAATCGAATAAATCTTTATCTTCAAAATCATACCATAATATTCATACATACGTCAACATTTCTACCAAAGAATTCAGCACTCGCTAATAATTTGCAAAAGTACCGCTTCATCACTATCCTCGCCGCACTCATGAATTTTCCAAAGCGCAAATATCTTTCATTCTTGTAGGTACAGGTGTCTACACCTGTAAAACTCCACAAGAGCAGCGATTCCGAAAAGGTGAAAGAAATCGCTTGTAAAGCTACAAGTAATTATAGAAAAGTAAGAAGAAGCAAAAGACGTTGGGGCGGTGTTGTGTTGTTAGTAGAAAAGCTGCAAAGTTGTAATCTGTTATTGTTGCTGCATACATTCACACATACGGCACTGTTGAAGCTATTGCTGCTTCTGTTGTTGCTAGCGATTAATGTTGTTGTTAATATTCAATTTCTTATTTACTGTACCGCGCCGGCATAGGATTTATTATATGAATATTGCAGCAAAGGCAAAAATTAACTTTGTTTTGATTTCGGAAAGCTTTAAGGTAGATTTATAGACTTGGCCGACACTCATGAACATACATGTCTGCATGTGTTGGTTTAAACAGTGTAGATACCGAACTATAATAATTTAAAATGAATAGATACTACTGGCAGTTCTTTAGTTAAAGTATGGTTATTAATTAATTGTCTTGTACTTTGTGGGGTTTACTTTCATTTCGGCTCGTGGTATGAAGATAATTGTACTAACAACATTAGTAGTGAAATTTTTGGTCAATTTTGTGTGTGTTTTGACACTAATCTGCTGATGAATACATGAATCTCGCTTTTATTCCATATTAACTTTTTCGTATTAATTAATGTCTGAATTTTCGTCAAATGTGAGAACAGCCTCTTTTGCGATCATTCAAAATTCATAATTATTAAGGTCTATCGTTTAAAAATGAGATACACTATAACAAAAATTCCACGTACAGTACCCTAGCTCCAATAAATACTCTTCTATTTATTAAACAAAAAAAAATTTATTTCATTCTTTAGGTATTTATAAATTCTATACTGTTAAAGCTTTTGAGAGCAAAATAGTATTTTGTTATATTAGCTTTTACTGTCACAGTACAGCAAAAATATACTTGTGTAGTGTAGTCTCACTAATCCGGATCAATTCAAACCGGTCCAATCCGGATTATGCGGGCATCCGGATCACCAAAGGCATATCAAAATTATTAAATAAAAACATTGACAAAAGCTTATTTATTTATTTTAACATATAGTAAAAGTATCTCCAAGAAAAACCAGGTAATCTATTCAATATAAACGCCAGAGATAAGTATAAAGTAATGGAACATCCATCAACTAAAAATTTATTTATAAAAATCGGTAACTTTTGTTTGGCGAATGCACCCTTGCTTAGTCTCCATTGCGCACTGCCCTAGCGTTCTAAGAATCGTCAAACTCTCCAATTTAACTGCATTTTCCTCCGCCCATTGTATGCAGGTACTCAAGTTTTTCTTAATGTTTAACTTTTGGCTCATCTTCGTCAACTTCTTCGACGAAGGAACTGTCGTCACTGTCAAGGGGTAAATTATTTCCATCTCCAACGAGCCATTCACAAATTTCCGATTTTGACGGTTGCTTACTTTTATTTACTTTTTGTAGCAAAACTTCGATTTCGGTTAGTTCCTGTGTATCTTCCTTCTCTGACAACCATTTCTCCTTGAGAACTGATAACGAGATGATGTCATCAGGATCTTCTTCAGCATCGGAATTGTTTTCATTATTAAACGAATTGCTATCAACTGAATAGCAAAAAATAGTTTTCCAACATTTTGCTATTGCATCAAGCGACAGCTTATCCCAAGAATTCGCAAAGAAGAACACAGCGTCCTTAATGGTGACATTTTTAACGACTTTCGAGATGTCATTTTCTTCCGAAGACAGAACGTGTACCAAGAGGCTTTTTCGATATTGCAATTTGGTTAAACGTATTGCGTTTTGATCCATTGGTTGGATAAGCGCGATGCAATTAATATTTAATTTATTTACCAAACAAGGCAACATACATTAACAATTCAATATAACAACATAACAATTACATACTAATTTTCCAACACAGTAGAAAACAAAATACAACACAACTTTTATTTTAGTTACTTTACTTTACTTTAATATATTTTATTTTGATTTTAGCTAAATTGATGGGCAAATTAAGTGGGATTAGGATGTTGATAGGGTCTTTAATAAGTTTGTTCTAAAAGTGTGTTTAGAGATCCCCGAAGCGTAGTTGCTGCTTATAGAGTTGAAAATTCTACAGCACCTATTTATGGGCTCGTTATATGCATAGTTAGTGTGGTGATTGAACTCCTTGAGCAGAGTTGCATGCCTAGTGCGTCTTGGTTGGTCGTTGAAAATAATTTTGTTGGAGAGAGCTTCAACATTGACTGCACCACTTATAATATCAAAGGTTAGGCATGCACTTAACAGTGTTCTTCTAGAAGAGAGAGGCATTAAATTAAGAAGACTCAGTCTGGTTTTGTAAGAAGGAAGATGTTGGAAGTCTTTTGGATCATAGAGGTCCCTCAAAGCGAAAAGTAAAAACTGTTCCTAAACAGATTCTACTCTCTCACTATGTAGCTCAAAAACTGGGTTCCATATTATGCAGGCATACTCCAATAAAGGACGCACCAGAGTGATATATAATGACTTGGTAACCCATATATTCTTGAACTCTTTAGCACGTCTCTTAATGAATCCGAGCTGTTTATTAGCCCTGGCAAGGATTTTGTCATAGTGGAGATTGAACCGCATCTTGTTGTCCAATACTACCCCGAGATCTAGAATATGATCAACCCTATTCAATATGGTGTTGTTAAGGCAGTAAGAATACTTTTTGATCGTATTCTTACGGGAAAAGCTTATTACATGACACTTGTTAATGTTAAGATTCAAATGATTCTCATTGCACCACTGTTCGAGAGATTCAAGCTTTGATTGTAGAAGAATTGCGTCAGATTGCGTGTTTACGCTGTGGTAAATTTTTAAATCGTCTGCATAAAAGAGATGGGGTATACCAAGCAATGTCTCAGAAAGATCAGAAATGAAGATGTTAAAAAGCAGGGGACCTAGATGACTGCCTTGCGGTACTCCAGAAGATGCGAAAACTCTTTTAGATAAGTGGCCCTGGAATTTAACAAGCTGAGTTCGATCGCGAAGATAAGACTGGAGCCAATCAAGAAGAGACCCTGATATACCGAAGTTGCGAAGCTTGTATATTAGAGTTTGATGGTCAACCCGGTCGAAAGCCTTACTAAAGTCCGTATAGACTGCGTCAATTTGACTTCCTTTTTCCATTTCACAGAGCACATCAGAGACCAGGATCATGAGATTAGTAGAAGTCGATCTACCCTTACGAAATCCATGTTGTTGCTCATTTAAAAGAGGGTCGATTATGCGAGTAAGTTTTTCACAAACTAACTTCTCAAAAAGTTTGGGGATAACAGATAGAATAGCAATCCCCCGATAGTTATCGACTGATCGTTTATCACCACTTTTGAAAATAGGCGTAAGGTATGAAGATTTCCAGAGAGATGGAAAAACACCTATGGAGAGGGATTTATTGAAAATCATGTGCAAAGGTGTGATCAATTGGTCAGCACATTGCACGACGAAGGAAGGAGAAACCAAATCAGGACCTGGTCCTTTGCCGATCTTTAGTTGATGAATAGCTTCAATAATAGCCTCTTGTGTAAGAACAAACCCGGCGATAAGAGGTCTCGTGGTGATTCTTGCAGACATAGTAGAAGTGGACGTTATTGACGAGCAAAAAGAATTTTGAAAGTGATCAGCAAAAAAGTTACAAATGGCTTGTGGGCAGGAAGAAACCATGTTACCACGGGACATCGAACAGGGATAACCGGTTGTTTTACGTTTCAAGTTAACGAAATCGTAAAACTTCCTGGGATCACTAACGATTTTTTCCCCCATTGAGTTAACATAGAACTCATACGCTTCGCGGGATTTGATGGAAAATTCGTTGGATAGCTGATCGTATAATCTGATCAGACCCTCATTGAGCAAGTTTTCATTTTTAATTGCCTTATATAATTTATTTCTACGGTTTCTGAGACGCCTTAAATTATTGTCGAGCCAAGGCTCTGAGAGTTTGTTTTTTTTCTTCAGCTTCGGTACGAATAAGTGAATGGCATTGAAAATTATTTTATAAAAGGAAGACACTGATTCATCTAAATCTAATAATGAAAGAGAAATTGTCCAGTCAACTGTGTCCAAATAGTTTCTAATGCTTAAGTAGTCAGCATTTTGAAAATCATATACAATTTCATTATTGTACGATCGGGTGAAAGAAATATTTGTAGCGGAAAGCTCAACTGTAAAAGCGGAGTGATGGAGAGTGTTTGAGAAAAGATTCTCGGCGTCAATAGTTGGGCTAACCACCACTTCGTCATAAAAGTTAGTAAAAATAAGATCTAACCAATTGCCATTTTGGTTAGGGATATTTTGGTTAGGTTGAAATCAATGGAGTCAGAAAGGTTGATTGGAAGGAGACGGTCATCATTTTCGTCGAGAACGAAACTGATTTTTGGACGGTTGAAGTCCCCCAGAACAATTATTTTGTCATCGTCATGTAGGGAAACTGTTACTGAAGATATCAAGTCACAAACGTCCATGTAAGTAGTTTCATCAGAATGAGGTGGGATATAAACGATACCAATATAGAGGTAATGCTTGTCGAATAAGACTCTGACGAATTTGTGTTCAAAAAGTTTGTAAGAACTGGTCACAACAAGTTCACTTGAGAGGATATTGCGAATCGCAATAAGTACACCGCCTCCTCTTGAAACTCCAGTATAAAGGTAGTCGCGATCGGTTCTATAGATGGTCCAATCAGTGTCAAGAATTTCTTCGTTTATATGTGAGTCGTTCAACCACGTTTCAGTGATCGTTAGTATATTAAAATGGCAAGATTTAGCGTCAAGAAAAAGCTTGTTTAATTTACTTCTCATACCACCGCAATTGTGGTAGAGAAACCTTGGGCGAATAGAAGCAACTTTGTTGTTAGGAGTAATATTTCTTCTGGTCGTCGCGTGATTTTTGTAATAGAGAAATATGTTTGGAATTGACATAGGAGCGGTAAGTCAGAAGATCTCGTTTGACTTGCTCCGGAGACATTCCAAGTTCTTCATGGTAGCGATTAAAAATAATTCTTAAAGATTCAAGGTCAGTGGGAAGACCCTCTTGTTGAATCATAACTTTGAGCTTAGTCTTCGTTTTCCCATCAAAACAGGTGGTTTCATGTGCATCATGCATATATGCAAGGAAAAGACGGACATTGTCGTAAATCTTATGATCTCTGAAACGAGACAAGAGGTATCTGCTCTCTAGATCATCTTTAGAGGTTGCAGTCAGCTTTACGACAGGTGGTACAAGTGGGTCGAGGTATTTGGGTGAAGATGGTCGATTGACAGAAGTTTTTGGCATAATGATTGCACCAGATTGAGATGGTATCAGATCATCGCCACGAACAAAATTAGAATATATTGATTTCGACACGGCTTCGGTAGGTTTTAATTGCATATGAGCAGTATTGGGCGCGGGATCGATTGCACCGAGAGATTCAGTTACCTGTGAACTGCTGGAGGGCTGACTTTCTTTTGAATTAGTAGGAGACGAGGACTTAGTTTTACTGCTTAAAGTGAATTTTCCCGAAATCTTGTGGGAAGTGAGCGGGTCGTGTGACGTAGAAAGAGATGCGAGTGATGTTGAAGTGAAAGAAGGAATATTTTGTTTTGCAATTTTAGGCAAGCTAGGAGAAGGTAAGGATTGAGGAAGTAAAGGAGGGATAGAGAAATTACCTAAATAAGTATTCTTATTTTTATTACGTTGTAAAGCTGGTTTTTGACGTCCGGAGGAGACTAGTTTGTTGGTTCTTTCAATCCATGGGCTGAACTTCATTCCTTTCCATGTAAAAAAGTTATGTCCATCACGCTCGTGGTTGAGAAATATCCAAGCATATTGAGCTGGTACAGATAATTTGAAGCAAGTAAATGATTTTTGCTTGTTTCCACGTAAACGGGCTGGTAATTCTTTGCATGTACAATTTTTCATTTATTTTTCATTTTTTGCATGTACAATTTTTCATAGGAGGAAGAAACAATGTTATAATTTTACCATCATCACTTTTTAGCTGCGTTTCCGGTGCATGGCATGGAGCATTGTCTACTAACAAAATTGCTTTGCCATTAAGGTTGTTCTCTGCTTGAAATTGCCTTACTTGTTTGACAAACGACTCGTAAAACCATTTTACGAAAAGAATTGAAGTCATCCATGCATTTTTCGTTGGGTAGTATTCAACTGGAAGGTCGGTGCAGTTTTTAAATGCTCTAAGATTTTTTGCTTTTCCAATGAACATCATTTTAAGCTTATGTGTGCCATTCCCATTTGTACAAGCAAGAAAACTTACTCTCTCTTTGGAGGTTTTTCTCCCTGGAGCAACTCTTTCCGTTGTAGACACTAATGTTCGATCCGGAAGTAGTTTCCAGAATAATGCAGATTCATCCGCATATATAATTGGGTGGGCAATATATTCAGCTCATTAATTTTTTGGGAGAACTTTCGTAGAAAGGGTTCCACGCTGGATGAGTCGTTAGACAGTATCTCTCCGACCACTTTGAGGTGACGAAGACCACGTCTTTTTTTAAAACTATTGAATCTATTTACTTGCAGTAAATGTTTTATTATTATAACATTTAGAGTGAATTTGAGCAGCCTTTTCTCGTAAAATATTCGTTGTTACGGTTGCATGTCTTTATCGCTGCACCAGAAACCATTTATACAATTTTCGCTCCATTTCTGGATATTTTGGTTCCCGCAAAACTTTCCTTCCCTTAGGAGTTACGACGCAATTCGCGATGTACCTAAAAAAGTAGCATTCAAATATAGCCGATGCACATTACATATTTTCATATGACACCATATTTTTCTGCTAGCACCTTTCCACTAGCTCCATTGTTCAGTTGAATTGAAATCTTTTCTTTTTCCGCGATAGTTAACGTTTTAAGCGACCTTTTTGATGCCATTTCGATGAAAAAACTGACTAAAAACCTTCCTTTTATTATCTTTCATTCTTATTCGGGGATTCCCCACTTTTCAAAAGTGAAATAAAGCGCACGCAGAAAAAGCTAATGTAAGGTGTATGAGTGAATCACATAATTCGGGAATTCCCGGTATAAAACACGAATACAAGGCGAAAATGTGTTATGTCCATAGTTCAATATTGTGGCAAATATGAAATAAAGCGTACATAAAAGTAGGAGGCATGATTTCACTGTATTATTGATTATTGGACAATGTAATAAGCAATCCCGATTAGCAGAACTGCATTCGCTCCGGATTAGAAAGGACATAATGGAAATTTTCAATATTTTCAGTCAATCCGGATTACAGAAGGATCCGGATTAGACCATATCCGGATTAATGAGACTACTGTACATCAAAAAATTGCCCATACACATAAAATTAACTTATGATCTCATGCAAAAGAACAGTAATGGTACTTAATTTTCAGTGCAGATTTACACACGATCCTCATTTATTGAAAGTAGTAGTTGTCAATGCTCAATAGAGCCGTGCAGTAATTCTTATTAAATTTTTTTTTTCTAAAATAGGCGAATGACACCGCAATGTTCCTGTTGAAGTGTAGAAATGAATCGTAAATTTTAAGGAGGAAGGTAAAAGTTATGCTGAAATATCAAGGATCATTTGCTCACCACGTTCGACCAGGCAAACGGATATAAAAATGTTTAAAAGCAACAAAAGTTTTGCAACTGCCCAAGGAAGAAGGGGTCGGAAGAAAATTGTATTTGAGCATTTGGAGAGAAAATTGAGAGAATTCTTAAGAAGGATCCAAAAACAAGTGCTCTCAAAACAGCCGCAGACCTTAAAAGAAACGACGAAGTATCGTTGAATCCCCGAACAGTGCGATATTTTCTGAATAAAAAGTGTTACATGGGATGTATTGCAAGAAAACAACCGTTCGTTTCGAGTAAAAATGTTGCCAGACGCTTTAAGTATGCCAGAGAGTATGTAAAAAAAGTCGGACCAAATTTGGGAAAATGTTAATTTTGTAGATGAAAGTGAGTGTAATCTTTTTGGCTCTGATGGGCAGCGATTTGTTCGGCACAGTCAATTCAGCGTTGGAGTCAAAATATTTGGAACCCACTGTGAAAGCCGGAGGTGGAAATGTTATGGTTTGGAGAGCGATGAAAGCAAATGGCGTTAGAAATTTGGTATTTGTGGAAAACACACACATCAGTACTTGGAGGAAATAATAAAGCTTAATTTAAGAGCCAGTGCTTCAAAAATTGGAATTAGCGATGAAATGTATGTAAAATAGTATTTAAAGGAGGTGACCCTTCAAATCCTTCAAATTATCGTCCAATAGCAGTCATCAGTGTGCTAAGCAAGGTGTTTAAAAGAGTCATAAATGCTCGAATAATTGATTATCTCAAGAAAACATCGGTTTTGGCTCCAATGCAGTATGGTTTTCAGGAGCACAGCAGCACTATTGCGGCTACGCTTGACGCGGTTCAGTTTATAAATCAATCGCTGGATAAAGGTAACTACGTGCAGCAATTTTTGGGCGACCTAAAAAAGGCTTTTGATACCATTGACCACGAGATTTTGTTTCTGCGACTGGAAGAGTATGGGATTTGCAAGAAATTTAAATCTGTTATTAAAAACTACTTGTTGGATAGAAGAATAGTGACAAAACAAGGAAATTTCACCAGTCAGGAATGTTCTATAAACAAAGGTATTCTACAGGGATCGATCTTAGGGCCTATACTTTTTCTTATCTATGTGAACAGCGTTCAAGATCTCAGGCTTTCTGGTAAGATAGTTTTGTTTGCTGACGATACGCTCCTGTTATATGCTGGGAAAGATGAGACAGCCATCCAAAGTACAGTAAATATGGATTTGGATAAATACTTGAGGTGGCTGCGCCAGAGCAAACTCGTTATAAATGTCCACAAAACTAAATACATTATGTTCCAACAAAAAAATAAACGCCCTATTAACATGTATTCAAATTGATGGAGTTCAACTGGAGAAGGTCGATTCAATAAAATACCTGGGATTGATTTTGGATGAAAAGATGTCCTGAACCCATCACATCAACTACATCAGGAGAAAAATTGCACCATTTATCGCAACACTAAGAAAACATGATTTCCTGGAAAAAGGCACACAACTCCGTTTATCTTAAAAGTAAAGCAATTCCGCGACAACCCTCGTACGGGTCTAGGGGTTGAAGCTGGTAGAGAGCTTCATTACAATTTATTTAATCATTGTGGAGTGATTAGTTCCACGACTCACTTTATCCCTGATTTAAATCAGGTCCCTAATCAGAGCTAGGTGTACTCAAAGCTTGGTGCGCGGACCCTCGTCCGAACCTGGATTCGAACCAGGGACCCCACACGCAAGAAGCCAGTGCTCTACCCACTAGGCTACTCAAGCTGTATGCGTTTATCTTATCTACTGTTAAATATGGAGCAGTCTTGTGGAGCCAAACATCTAAGCATAACATCGAGCTAATTGGGAGACTTGTCACTAAGGCGATAAAGGTTATATTTAGGTTGCCGACCTTAACACCAACGGCCGATGTGTACACTCGATCAGGGTTGTTGAACATCCAACAGATTTTTAATCTTGAAAGAGGCAAAATAATTTACCAAATTATCAACAATGGACTAAAATGGCGATATTCCTCGAACTGTTGGAGAGTTGACTAGCAGAGAAACAAGATCAGCCAGCAACCTTTTAGTTTGCAAACCAAGAACGGATAGATTAAAGCTAGATCCAATACAACAGGCTATAGCCTTCTACAATACATTGCCAGATCCGTTAAAGAACTCAACCAATATCGTGAGATTCAAAGAAAACTTAAAATTGCGCATAAAAATTAACAACGCACAATGACGAATAACACCAGAGTTTTTTCTATACTTTTCTCTGGACACAAGTCAATGAAGACAATAATAAGTTAATAAAAGTGAGTCTATCTTATTGATAAGAATTGTGCTGTCCCTTATACCAACAAACTAGTTGTCTGGGAAGCACTATGAAAAACTTACTGGAGGGTAAAGATGGTGCACACGGACTGTGCACGCTGATAGAGTGATGGAGAGAGTGGAAGGAATGAGGAAAAAAATTTTTCACTAGTACATGACAATGATCCAAAACATTTCCCGCATTTGGTAAAAGAGTGGTTACTGTATAACGTGAAATCTGTGCTTTCTCAGCCACCCCAATCACCAGACCTTAATTCCATCGAATATCTTTGGGATGTTTTCGAAAAAAAAGTGCGGGAACATCATATCATAAGCCGAGCTGACCTGAAGGAGGTTATTTTAGAAAAGTGGGAAAAAATTACACCTGAAATTACTAGAAAACTAGCTCATTCAATGAACAATTGCTTAAAAGATGTTATTTCAGCACAAGGACACCACACACGCTATTAAAAGTAGAAAAAGTAATTAATTTTCTGAATGTGTGTGAACATTTTTGATGTACAGTGCCGGTAAAAATGATAAGACACCACATGTTTTTCGAGAAATCGTAAAATAACAAAACAATCCCAAAAAGCTGTGTATGTATCTGAGATTGCCGCACCGCATCACATTCCCCTGGGTAATTAGAAATGAAGAAAGTTAAATTACAGGTAGCTAAAAAAGACACCGTACATTTTTTCCATATTAGAAGAATATTAAAGTAATGAAACGCAACTATTTGTAATATTTTGAAATTTTATTGAGCTTCCTTTCTTTTTTATAATTTCTATAATTCTTTTTGGTAGACTTTTATATAATTTTCGAACATATTTTCTCGAAATCTGGGCCCATGCAGAGGTAATAGCTTTTTCTAATTCCTTTGTGTCTTGAAATTGTTTCGATTCAGCGTAAACGATTTCGGGTCAGTTGACCCCAACAATTTTCGGTTATATTTAGTTTTGGAGACCTTGCTGGGAAATCGAGAACATCAATTTGTTGCTGCTGAAAGTACTGTTTAACAACGTTTGCTTTGTGAATCGCAGCATTATCTTGTTGAAAAATTAACGGCTGATCCGCGATGTCTGCTAAATTATTGTCAAACTCCTCATGAAGCATATCCACCTATCGTAAGCTGTTTATTTTTCCAGTTAAAAACCGAATGTTTGACCATCCGTTGTATCCTATAGCAGCACAAACCATAACACTTCCACCACCCTGCTGTTTCTTGCTCAAAACTATCGTTTCTTTCCTTACGTCATGGAAATAATAGCTAAAACCGTCGGGTCCGTCCAAACTAAATTTCTTTTCATCTGTAAAAATAACACGACGCCATTTTTTCTTCCAACGCAAGTGGCTTTCAACATAGGCTAGCCTGGGCCTTTTGTGCTGTTCGGTGAGAGGCGGTTTTCTTTGCAATTTACGGCGTTTGAGATACTTTACTCGCGCGATAATGTTTCAAACAATTCTGATCTTCGTTTCAATGCCCGCTTTTGCCGCGATTTTTCGTGCGGTGAGTGTAGAATAAGATGCTAATCGAATTATTCTCCATTCGGACCGAGGACATACAGCTCTTGACCGCCCTTTTGACTTCTTCTTGCGATAATTTTCAGGATTCCGAATAAAGTTGCGGACCGCACATCTGCTCCGCATCACAATTCGAGCAATTTCTGTTATGGTCTCCCCTTCGCCGTGCATTTTTTTTTATAATATTCGTTTCCTCGGCAGTCAACTGTTTTGCTCTACCCATTGTCACGAGTTCACAACACAAAACTAGTAAAAAATCACCTTCAAATATTGAAATCCAATTCTATAAATACTTTTCGTCTTCTTTGCGAGACAAACGCTCACACCCGAAAAACAAAGAATGGTTTCTCCTTGCTGTCTTATCTATTTTACCTATCTCAAATTCAACTTTCTTTAATTACTCAATATGTTATACGGAAAATCTCTGGCTTATTACCCAGGAGAATGTAATGTGGTGCGGCAATCTCAGATACATACATAACTTCCTGGGATTGTTTTAATATTTTACGATTTGTTGAAAAATATGGGGTGTCTTATCATTTTTACCGGCACTACGTGCAATGTTTTGAAATTAATTATAGCTTAATTTTAAAAATTTGCTATAATATTACGGAATACTGTTTTGTTTTAGATAGTTTCATTTGTGTAGAACTTATAAAATCAATAAAAATAAAAATAATTTTGTTTATTTAAAAAATAAATGAGTTTTAATTAATGATCAGATGATGTACGTGCAATTTTTTGATACAGTATGTGTATAAACAACCAGAAATATATCCATGTGATCTACGGATTTAAGTTTGTCAAACTATTAATATACTCTTGTAAACGTTTTATCTTTTTCGTTTGTTTTAATTTTGGGATGGTGTTTCAATTAACTTTTCCATTAACAATTTATGTTTCGAGACAACACATCAATACGTTTGACATTTAAGGATTTCTCATTGTTTCGAACAGAAATCGGCTTAGTGCGTAAAGCGGTAACTGAGTGAAAGACGTGTAAGAACGAGATTGACAGAGCCTGTAAGGAAACAAGGAGACGATGAGTCGACCGGCACCGTTAGTAGCAAGCGGAGCGTGCGCGATTTTCTTTCATTTTATTAGAGAATTGCATAAATTATATAAAATAGCGTTTATTACAATCAAAGCATTTTCCGTTCAAAAATGAAAATAAGCTTAAAAGTGTTAATAATGTGAATGTTTGTCCATTTGCGTTTGCAAATCTTGTACAACAGTCAAGACTATATAAAGTGTGAGTATCATGTTTTGGGATGGGATGGTTCTGATCGTGATAAAAAATATGTTGTAATTGTTTTTTAATTGCACATTCTGTAATAGTATTTTAGCTACTGTTCACTTTCCAAGGAACTCGAAACCATCTTCTTTAGATTGTATCCAATTTGATATTATTCCTTAACATATACAACACATATCGATTAAACATTCACTATATTTGTTAACTTAATCTAAATAAGTACAATAGATGCTACACAGAATTCCCATACAGTCTGTAAGACACTAAAACTTCCATTAATTTTAAAAATATAAATTTATATTAAAATTTTATATTTTGCACAATTCAATAAAATGTCTTCGTATCAAATCAAAAATCAAATTGACAACTTAACATTTTATTTTTCACAAACTTCATTTTTTAGCTTAGCCTACTTTTTGTTAAAATTTTGATGTCTGATGAATAGTGGAATGTAGTGTGGTGAGTAGCAATAAGTGAGATAAGTGTATGTGTTTGTGGATCCACAATATTGTTGTTGCTATATGATTGAAATGTTTGTGTAAATCTGTTTTAAATTACGTTTTGTCATTCATTTGAGCTTTTAATATCTGTACAGGCTATTTACAGTTCATATTGCAGTTGAAACATTTTGAAAAAAAAGTGCACAAAAAATGCTCATATTTCATATGACCTTAAATCAAAACCAGCCACGTAAGTACATAACTACTACACACATAAGCCCAGGCTAAGCCATTGTACCTACGTGTGTATTTTCTTCCAATGAACTCACATGTCACCTCGCTATAAGTGCGTATGTACATGCACTCTAAATACGTTTTTGCGGTTGTACATCTATGTACCTACCTTACCGATCAACGTACCACATAAATATGTTTACGTACATTCATTTCCACATAATTCTACTTCGAAGACGTGGAAAGAGAAAAAAGTATCGATAAGGCGTTTTTATCATTGGCAAAACGTTTTCTTATCGGCACAACGGTTAGTTAACTAACAGATAACGGTTTCAATGCAAAGCTTATAATATTGATAGTAAGATTCAATCGAAACCGTCGTTGTCGTATGTGATATGAAGTGAATGGGATTCCCATAAACATTCACAATGAAAGAGACAGAAGACAGGGTCAATCGCAATTCAATGAACTGACGAAGGTGTGTGAGTATTTTTTACATACTATTGATTCTTTTTATCCCATCCGCTTCAATATCATATCAACACATCAGTAGACTCAAATGTAATTAAGGTTGATAAAGATATCAGTGTAGTAAATATACTGACACCACAAATGTTAAAGGTTTTGAGAAGGCTTGACTGGAAAACGTTTGAAATTTTTCCAAATATAATATGAGAAGGTAACATTGCAAAAATTTTTAGGTTAAATTTTTGTTGTTTTTGATCATCAAATAATGCTTTGATTCTCATCTTCCTGTAATTCATTTTTTACTTTTTCACCACAAGTTTACTCATCGTGCCAATTATCAATTTAGCTCTTTCAAATAGAATGTCGAATGTTTTTTTCATCAGACTGACTTACATACATACACATAGTCACAAAATTGAAGGAACAAGTATACAATAAATATGAAAACTCTTAATCGTATATAAATTATCACAATTTTTTTTATTTTTTACTAAATTGAAGACTAAAAATACAAAAATCAATAAAACATTTTATAAAATTCATTTTTTTAAAGAATGAAGTAACAAAAGAAAAAATTAACAAAAAAATTCAAGGCACAAAATTAAAGGCACAAACTTCAAGATCACTAGAAAAATATAAAATAATTTATTATTAGTAGTTAGTTGGATATCCGTTGGCTTTGATGACTGCTGCAAGTCTTCTAGGTATACTTTCCGCTAACTTTTTTGTTATGGTTGGGCTAATATTTTGTCATTCCCTCGCTATTATTGACTCCAGCTCGGATTTATTCGCAATTGAAAATTTTCGGGTTTGTAGCTCAAGTACTGACCACAAATGTTTAATTGGGTTAAGGTCTGCGGACTGAAGTGGAGTTTTTAATTGTTTTGGCGTTTTATAAAGCAACCACACCTTTACAATATGTGTGGTGTGCTTTGGATCATTATCTTGTTGAAACCAAAACACATCCGATAGTCCTAATTTAATAGCACTTGATTTTAAATTCCTTTTCAAGATATCGAGGAATTTAAATTTGTCCATAGTGGTCTCAATAAATTCCATGTTGCCGACTCCTCCTGCAGACATGCATTATTAATCGGCTTCTTTGTACATTTTTCTATTTCCCGTCGAATGTATTCCTCATCTTTAACTGACAGCAACTTTTTTCGTCCGCGTCTCGTTTTATTAATATAAGTTCCGTCATTTTTCTATGTGTTGACTACAGTTCTTACTGAAGAAAATGATCTCCCAACTATTTTTCCTACTTCTCTATATGTTTTACCTTCACAAACAAGCTTAATAATAATTTTTCTTTCCGCAACTGTGGTTTCTTTTCTCCGTTTATCCATTTCAGTTTTTTTAATTTATTAATGTTTTTTCAAAAACAACACACTTAACTCAACTAGTCACTAACGTTCGCCTAAAACTCAATATTTATAAAGAATGAAAAGTATTTGCATCATCAAATTCTACGAAATATGTTGTTAGATGCACGTGTGCCTTCAATTTTGTGTAACTCGCAAGTGGTACAGTTGACATCAAAATAGCAAACTCTGTGATAGACTCGACTTTTTTTGTATTAATTTGATGTACATTTATAAAGAAGATTACGCACTAACAGAATAAAATGCCAGTTCGATAAATTTACTACAATTGTAATAACATTTATATAAATTGTGCCTTCAATTTTGTGACTGTGTGTATGTATGTCGTCAAAAACCAAGATTCCCTTGTTTTAAGATTCCTATTGTCAAATATTTTTTATTATTATTTTTAGTATAATATCAAATATTTTTAATTAAAGATCAATGTTTCTTTTAGAAGCTAGATATTGGAAGAGCTGAATTGAACGCTGCTGAATTGAACCACTTTATGCGGAATCGTTTCTTCGGTGTTGACATAATATGACGGAGCGCTTGTCTGCTATCTAAGCAGCTGGTGCGAAGATCGTTGCATGCAGGGTAATATGGTGTTCACACCAGTGAGGTATTAGAAATGGAGTGGCCTGTCCATAAGATTCACATTGAAGGGGATGGTAATAATTTTTTTTCCCGCTAAATGTCAAATCTGTAGTTCCCCTCCAATTTGACATTGAACGGAATCGCTGCTTTAACATGCTATGTGCGCGAGAGAATTGAAGGGGCTAAGAGTGGAAAGTTATACCATCGATATGATCTCCACTTCTACTACCTCACTGGCTCACACTACACTCTAAATCAGGTAGATTTAGGAGCTGTCAAGTTAATCAGGTGAAGCGTTCGCACTAGCCGAAGTGATTTAGAACGAGGACATTTAGAGCGAGAAACGTCATTCGAATTTATGTGTACAATTTGTTTTTGCATGAAAATTGTTGAAAATCGTGCAGGAACATGCAAGAATATTTTCTTTTCATTTTGTACAACTCATTTTTTCCTTTTTTGTTCAATTTTCGCTATTTTAGAACGATATTCTAATGAGATTTCATTGAAATCCACTCTCGCTCTCACGGATGAAATTCAGCACGCTCTGAGAACAATTCAGCTGGTACCAAATTCACAATAGAACCTGATTTATACTGGATTTCGACTGTCAAAGCCGAAAAAATGTATGGTTAATCAGGCAGATTTGTGGTTGATTTAGCTCTAGAGCGATCAGCTGATCGAAATCGGCTGAGTTAGCGCCAGTGTGAACGGGCTATAAATATTGAACAGTTAGGTTGATGCAGAGAATGATGCAGAGAAATCTAAAAAAACGATCTTGGTAAGCGAATCTATAGAAATTATACGAAAAAGACTAAAAGAAGTTTTAGAAGCGAAACGAAAGAAATTTATTGATTATTTAAAAAACATCAACAAAATATGGTATTCCGAAAAAAATACGTTGAATTAACAGTGCCAGGAACAGCATTTTTCGGGCTCTTGATTAAACAAATGAGATGCATCTTCAACTTTTAAAGCACATCGTAAAATTTCAAATTTTCCAGGGTTATGTTTGACTTTCATTATGTTGTGAATCTCACGTGAATCGCCGTAGTAGAAAATCAATGGGTTTCAAAAACATTGGACAGCGAGGTTTGTGCGTCGTCATAGCGAAAAAAAAACATGTTTCAAACTAGAACAGCGACAGACGAAAAGATTGTTAGCAAGATAATTTGGAAAAGAAACTAATTGGGATTCCAGAAGAAAACATATGAATTCACGGTGAAATTAATCTGGTAAATGATCCTAGAACCCAAATAATCCTAGCGAAAAGAATACTTTTCGGAGATACTTTAAGAGGGTACAAAATTTATCCAGGAGATTCGTATCAAGGCAGAAAATATTTGGACTGCCTGGACTGAAAACGATCCCCCAAGATCTCGGTGTAATAGGACCAAATCAGGATGATCCGATATGGACTCAAATTATTATTGCTGCCCTTTATAAAACGCCAGGAAAGATCCAAGGTTACGCAAGACGCAGAAAATTGGGTCTCCGGTTTCCCCGAGATGTATAATAATTATTAGCCAGTTTTGAAAAAGTTGTTTTTAAGGAGAATGGATTTATCCATTCTTGAAGCTTCGTGGAACAGATTTCAAAATAGAGCACTAAAGAAGTGACAGCAGCTGGCTCTGCGAAAACATTCCTCACGTTCTGTTGAGGTGCTAGTATGAACTGTATCCAGGTCAGATCACCCGGATAAAAACCTTTTCATGCAATGCTTTCGCCTCAGTACTCAAAAGGTTTTTAATTTCAAAGTTTGACTTTTCCAATGATAGTGGAAACTTTTTTTTATTTTTATGATTTAACTAACTTTTCGCTAGTTGCTTTCTCGTGAAATTGGCTATTGATACTTCAAATACATGCTGATTGGTGTATCAATACAGTAGAAATATTGGATTCCGAAACTCTTGCGGCAGTCAAATTTGCTTAACTGTGCCAAAACTGAGCTTTATTATCATTTTTTATATATGATTATTTTCCACGAACTGGGTACCTTTTTTTGAATTATTTGATTAAGATATTTTTTTAGCTACACAAGATAAAATCAACTCTATGTTTCCGCTTCAAGAATAACGTAAGATATTTTTAAAAATTAAAAAAATAGTAAAATAATCATAAATCTACTCTCCATAGATCTGCCAGTTTGTTAAGATTTTCTAAGCTTAAAGCCGCTGTATTATCTCTGCTATAGATCCACAAATGATAGTTGATAAGATAAAAGAGCACGACATTTACGAAGACAGCAAATACTGTTAAATTTAACATTTCCTCAAATATTTTACCAAAATTAAGCTGTGACTATATCGTTTTTATGATCATTTTTCATTAAAAATAGGTCCATCTTATCTGAAAATATGATTTGAGGAAATGGAGTTTACTACTCTTTTCATTGTTTGCGAAATTATAGTGTCAAATTCTATCAAAATCATAAAAATAAAATTGCAAGATGCACAGCCAGACGAAGTTTTTATGAAATTGCAGTCGGCTAAGAAAAAAAATTAAACTAAAGTTAAACATTTTTTTAAAGAAATATTCAGACGCATAGCACTCAAATAATATTCAGATGTCAAAGTTCTGCAATGACAAAGTGGTTGCTGCTAGTTTTTCTACGTGCCCAAATACGTTATTATTGGCTTCTCTGCTGGTCAACTCTCCCACAGTCCGAGGAATATATGGCCATATTGATGTACTGTTAATAATTTGGCATATTACGTTTCCTCTTTCGACAACAGTTTCTCATGTTTAACAACCCTTATCGAGTGTACACGGCGACCGTTGGTGCTAAGATCGGCAATTTAAATATAACAAGTCTCCCAATTACGTCGATGTTATGCTCAGTTGTTTGGCTCCACAAGACTGCTCCATATTTAACAGTAGGTAAAATAAAAGCATTTAAGGTTAGAAGTTTAGTGTGTGTCGAATGTAGTTGATGTGATGTGTGCAGGACATTTTTTCATCCAAAATCAATCCCAGATATTTCATTAAAGCGACCTTCTGCAGTTGAACTCCATCAATTTGAACACATAGATTAATAGGGCATTTATTTTTTTTGCTGGAATACAAAGTATTTGGTTTTGTAGACATTTATAACAAGTTTGCTCTGTCGTGGCCATCTCAAGTATTTATCCAAATCCATATTTATTGTATTTTCGATGGCTGACTCATCTTTTCCAGCATACAATAGGAGTATATCATCAGCAAACAGGACTATTTTACCAAAAAGCCGGAGACCTTGAACGCTGCTCACGAAGATTGGGGAAAGCATAGGCCCTAGGATCGAGCCCTATGGAACGAACATTCCCGACTGGTGTAACTTCTTTTGTTTAAAGAACATTCCCGACTGGTGTAACTTCCTCGTTTTGCCACTATCCAATAAATAATTTTAAATAACGGATGTAAATTTCATGCGAATTCCATACTTTTCAAGTCGCAGAAGCAAAGTCTCGTGGTCAATTGCATCAAACAACTTTTTCAGATTGATCAAAATTGCCGCCAAATAATTAGGGGCGGCGAAACAAATTTTTGTGGAGTGGGTACTAAATAACTGTCCACTACTGCAGATAAGTGGGTGATTGGGATATATTGAAAAATCATTGAACGTTTAAGTGAATTATGATTTTTTAAAACCTCCACACTTTCGAAATGCAAAGAAATTTTCGAATGTGCTTTGATCCATTCCACCCTGTGCTTCCAATAGCTGAAGCCTCTGTCCACCCATGTTTCCTTTGATTGTAAATAACAGGCAGCAAAAGAAAGTATTATTTCGCGTCTGTGCACCTTTGCAAATCAAAAAACCAGCCCCATTTGTATCGAGGAACGGCAATTGGGTTTTCCATCTCTGATATGCTTTGAGTATAAGCGGTGTTGAAACATTGGAATCTGAAAAGCCATAAGAATTTTTTTTATAAGTATACGGATGTTAATACTAGCTGTCCGTAACGTTTTGATTGGAAATATCCACTTCATTAGTGAATCACAAAGGAGATTTTACATAGAGGAAAGTAGAAGCCAAATAAGCCAAATTTTAAACAAGGAGCATACCGCTACCTGTACTAGTTTTAAGTTCATGCCGACAACCGTCAATGGGACTGCTTGATGATGTCGAGGAAACAGTAGAATCGTTTGGCTGTTTCGCGACTTCGGAAGTATTGTCTATGAGTCCTTCATTAATACTTTTCAACCTTTTTGACGAACCTGTCCACTTTGTTTTTAACGTAACTACCGTTACCTGAAATCACGTGACAGAGCTTTCACTTTGAAATATGAAGTAGAAATGTGCACATTAAAAAAATTCGCGTGATGACTCAAAGTGTGAACGCTGAATCTATATCATTCTTCCTGCTTGACTCTCTTTCTTTGTCCCTTTTGCATGTGAACAGTACGGCTTACGATTTCGTTTGAATTTTGTTTCTGTAGCGATGGGGCTAGAAATAAAACTTCAAGATCGTAGGCATGCTGTGCACCATAGTGTATTCGTTCATGGAATGTCGCTGCGGAAATCTCGAAACAGCCTTCCGCTTTCGTTTTCTTACTCTCTGTGCTATTTTCTTCTTGTTGCTGCGTATGTATATTTTTTAGATGCTTACATTTGAGCTGAAGGGCCTCAAGACCGGTCATACAAACCAAAAGCCGGCTCCATACGCCAAAGGAAGTGATTTCGCACTGTTCGAATACACTAAGTTCTGCATTGGCTACCAAAAAATATAGGGTATTTGGCTAGGGGCTATACATATCGCTTAAAAAATACCCTACGCAACAGGGTATATTTCCTGGGTAGTTTTAGCCATAGAGTAAATAAATAAAAAAAAGAAGCACTCCATTTACTCAATGCTCTCCAGTTTTGATCAACTGTTATGTTCGTTCACCATCGCCATTTTCATAATTGAGGTTTTGGGTCATAAAATGAGGACCCTAGCTTATAAAACCAAGCAGCCCACCTTTTTATGCATCATCGGTTTTAGTTCGAATTTTTTGTCTTGCTTCTGTATGTCGTGTCTCTTTACTTTGGTTTTAGCGTTTTGCTGTCTATACTCTATGGTGACAGACAGGCCCGTGCGCACGGGGGGGTTTTGGGGGTTCGAACCACCCCCCCCCCCCCCCCCCCCATTAGGACTCTCTTGTACTTTATGACTATCATCATTAAAGTTTTTTTCCACGAAAATTTCATGTATTTTCAAAAGTTATATTTTGGATTCTTAAATTAACTGTACAGTTCTACAAAATAATTCTTTGTACTTTTTATTCAAAAACAATGCAAAAGATATTGCTATAAATAAATAATTTATATAAATTATTCACTTAACACTTGTACGAGGATAAATTTACTGGATTGGAAAAGTATAACACACTTTTCATTTCAATTTCCGCGCTATCGACCTCTATCGATTGTGGGTGATCGTCAATTGTCGCTGTATCATCGTCAATCTTCATATGACAATGACATGAGGAAAGTGCATTTTTTTCCTTATTGTTTGCACGACTTTGTTCATTAATTAACGGTTGTTGACAGTTATTTTTAACGTTTATTTGTTTGAACGTGAATTTTTACATGGATATCCGTCGCTTTTTGTGCAAAAAACCACGGATAGAAGTCGAAAATGTAAGTACTGAATTTTTCACAAGTTGAAATGACAAACTTGGTAACTCGAGTTCTATCAAGTTTCTATAAAATCCCTTATAAAATTTCCAGATGATAACAAAATTTCGTTTTTTTATAAATCAAGTTTTTCAAACTTATGGATCTCTATGAAACGTAGCTAATTTTAATAATGAATTTCATGAAATCTGAAAATTTTTCACAAAAACTTTATAAAGTAAAGAAAACCTTTATAAAGCATACCTGAATTTTCAAAACTCTCAAAGGGAGCTGTGAAGTTCTTTTCACTCATATTGCTGACTATTGGCTGCTATCGACTTCAATAGTGTCTTCTTTAACTTTGAACTGAAAAAAATTCTTTCTAGTTTATCAAACAACGATTTGACTTAACGGTAGCGTTTTAGACTTTCACCTCGGGCGCCTGAGTTCGTGACCAGTTGCAGAGAGTTTTTTTTCTCTATTTGCTATACAGGGTGTACCAAAATCCCCGTGCCGAAAAGAAATCCGATATTTCTTTTCGAATTTCAAGTCGAAAAGTCCTTTACCACTTTTTACATAGCTCAAAATTAAAAAAGTTATTCAAGGTTGAAATTTAAACAATAAATACGGCGCGTATGAAAACTCCATGTTTGATGGAAACATTCCTTGCCTCCATGCGAAATTGCTACTTGATATTTTGAAAATAGAAATTTCATTACGGTAACGACACATTTTCTCCATATCTACTTGATATGTTAAAAAATTTTGTGAGTAACATCTCAAAATGTTAAGTGTATTTATATTAACTTTCAGATATCCATGCACATTTTGAGCTCGGTACATTCTTTGACTTCAAGCTTGAGTCGAGTACTTCAAACAGAAAATCAGGATCTTGGTGAGGCTGTTGAGTTAGCCGATGCTGCAAAAGAAGAATTGACAAAAAGAAGAGAAAACGCTACAGAAAACTTCAGAAAATTTTTCGAAACTGTAAGCCAAATCAGCGAAGAAAGAATACGACATTCAATTGCGAAAACCAAGGACAGCTTCAAGATAAACGCAACGTTCTAACGTGCAAACTGATTCAGTTGAAGATTATTTTCGAATTACGATTTATATACCATATCTTGATTCGTTTGTGACACATTTACAGGACCGGTTTCTGAATCATCGCAATATTTTATTGAATTTCGCTTGCCTTTTTCCGAACAAAATGAAAAAATTTGATGAAGAGTCATGTGAAAAATTATTCGAACCCTACTCTTCAATTTTGCACGATGATTCGCGTGACGCATGGGTGAATGAAGTCATACTCTGGAGACGACGCATTATTGAAAAGGACATCAAAAATTCTCTCGAAGCCCTTGAAATTTGCAATGCAGACGCGTTCCCGAATGTACACCAAATGCTTCGCATTATGGCCATTTTACCCGTGACGACAGCGAAAAATGAACGCTCCTTTTCAACATTGCGTCGTCTGGAAACGTACATTAGATCGACAATGTCTGAAGATCGGCTCAACGGCTTAACCTCTCTCCATATACACCGTGAAATTGAGAAAAATGTGCAAAAAATTCTGGAAGAATTTTTTTCGTTACCTCGAAGAATTAATCTGTTAAGTAATGAGAAATAAATATGAAGTTTTTACATGCAAACGTCTTTAAAAAATAAAATAACAGTTTGTGTGTTTTTACATATTATTGAAAAAAAACTTTTATTTCAAAACCCCCCCCTTAATTGATTTCTGCGCACGGGCCTGGTGACAGAGATAGGAAGGAGAGATAGAGGAAGGGTACGTACCACCCAACAGGTGCTCGTCTGCATCAAATCGGATTTGTATGATGGGTCCGTGATATTGTGGTATATCGTTTAGTTTTATTAAAAATAGCTATGATATTAGACGTTTAACTGCGTAATCTGTGGATCTGAAGATTGTAAGAAGACGTATTTAGCTTGGAGCTATCAGCTTCAGACCATCCATTCGATCGTAAAACATTGCGATATGTAAAATTAATTGAAAGTGCGTTTAACTATAATACTGAATACAATTTGCGCCTTTACCACCTACGATTTTCAAAGTACCTTAGAAACCATCAGAAATTGCATGTTTTAACGGAATGTGGTAGTTTCGCTTGGCAAATGTTTTTAACATTCGTAAATCTTCACGTTTTGTTTATTCTTCTTTACAACAAATTGAGAAATAAATTACCAATTTTCTCATTACATTAATGTGGCATATAGGATCGAAATTTTACCCACCGTTTGATTTCTCTGGTGGGTAGTAATACCCACACCGCCCAAGGCGTCCGCCGGGCCTGCTTTTATCCAAAGATTGATTTGTGAACCGAACCGAAATAGTGCCACTGTGTTCCTGGAAGCCATACTGTATTGGTGCAAAAGCTGATGTTTCTTTGAAAAAATTAAGTATTCGAGCATTTATGGCTCTTTAAAATACTTTAATTTACTTATCACACTGTTGTTAGCTATTGCACGATAATTTGAAGGATTCAAAGGATTACCTCCTTCGAAAATTGGTGTTAGCCTCGACAATTTAAGGCATGCTGGGGACGCTGTTTATGATTTTCGTCAAAACCTTGGATATTTGTTCCTTAAGCATTTTGATGTCTTTTGGTGTTATATTATCGATTCCTGGAGATACGCCGTTTTTCAAGTTGTCGATTATTTCAGCTACTTCACTAGGCATTGTTATTCTTAAATGTATGCTAGATATGCGACTACCAAAAAATTTATTTAAATGTTTCGCAATTGCCTCACCAGAGGAGATCTATCTCTCAATGATCTATCTATCTGCAACTCTTTGATAATTGAAAGGTTTTGAGCTGTGCTTTTTTTTGTGTTTTTACCAGTTCATTTAATATTCTCCAGTCTTTGGCGCTATTTCCGCCTGATGCTTCAAAATTTTAAAATAAAATTTCCTTCTCTCTTCTTTTACTATTCGATTCGACTGACTTTTTAGATGATGTCTCTTCACCACGCAGTTATGGTCTACTTTCAACATTTTATATGCTGTTTGCTTACACCTGGACATATCAATAACTCTTTTTGAGATCGACGATTCATGTCGAACACTTACATGCTTAATAGATGTTAGCTTCTGATAGGATTCTTATCAGTTCGTCAATATTTACATGTAGTTTGCTATTCAACTCTAGTGCTATCTAATAAGGCCTTAACTATTGATTCTAAGCTTCTTCTTTTTGATTACATCTATTTCCCCAAATTAAATATTATACAATTTAAATCATTAGAAAAAAAATAATTAATCAAAAACTCACCTGAATAACACCAAGCAGGCCATACAACTGGTGCCTCCGTATCAATTTCCCTCATTGTACTCTCTTCCAATACGGCAAATCATTCGACTTTGAAATGCCTTCAACTAACCAGTAGGTATATATTCGTACTATCACTTGCACTAGATTTCCTCCACTTAATCGTCAAATTTTTTTATTTCCCCCGAAAAACATTCATTCGTTCTGAAACACTTCTCTTTAAGCTGTATTTTATTTTTTTTGTTTCATCAATTCACTTTGCGTCTTCTGATCGATCCGCGTCTTCGTCATTCAAAAAATAAACATTCCGGTCACGAACGTTTTTTTTTGGTTTCGAAAATTTTTAACACATCACCGGAAAAAAGATACTCAGAGGTGTAAGTAAGTATTGGTGGGGTCGTTTAAGATTGGCCGGTAGTCACAAGTCACTAGCTTTGCCGGATAAGACGGTTGGATTGATGCTAAACGAACGGTCAAAATAAGTTTGTTGACGAAACAAGCAAACGAAAATCGATTGTAACGTGATCCGTCGGCAGTTAATTGATCGCGAAGAGTAAACTTTATCAGATAAAGCAACGAATCCAGTAATAGCTGTAGCGAGGCTTAGCTCACTTTGAATAGAACAAATATTAGATGAACGATACGTTGAACCTGCAGCACTTTCGAATTTGGATTCATTGAACGAACGGAATTGTTTCGCGCACTTGATTTAAGAAGTTAAGATTGCACATGAAGCTTATTTACTTTTCAGTTTTTGTTCGGTCTCGGAGATACAAATCGCGCACTAAACTATACCGATGCCGTTTCTACACTGCTACTCGCAACGAACTTCCATTTCACCACTCCTATGCAACGAAAGATTACGCCGATGATGACCTGTAAAAGCCCTGGTTCGACTGCCATGAACTTCATCGGGGTTTACGAAATGGCAGAAAACAAATGAACAAATCAACTCACGTACGTATTCTCTTCACATCGGAAAAATTCGAAACATAAAACCGACCGCAGAATGAAAATATCAAATACGAGAAAAAAAAACTACGAGAAAAACTGGGAATAATGAGAAACCGCGGCGCAGCGAACACCACGACACTGTGCATGCACTGTATTATCTATACGACTGAAGGCAGTCGTTTTTTTTTCTGGGTCAACTCGGGTCAGCCGTGTCAGAGTTCAAGATACATCGTATTCTCTCTAGTTGCGTTGCGTTGCTCAACTCGACGGTCTTTTGTGTGCTGTTGTTTTTTTTCGGGCTCGACAATTTTGTATTCTTAGCACTTTGTATTCGTATATCGTTCTCAACCAGCCGAACCACAATCACACATCACATCACTAGATCGTCGTCGATGACCGCTCCACCACTCACTCGGCGGTATTTGTGTCGACTTAAGCGTTTTCGTCTCCAACTTCGTCCTTCGATCCGCGATAGCAGGCGGCAGCAGCGATCAAGTCAGCAAGGGAGCCAGCCGGGGAAATGCGATCCGACCTGGAGCGAGCGGGTCAAAAAAGAAAATCAGCATTGAAATAAGTCATTGCATTATAATAGAAAAAAAAACACAATAATAAAAAAAAACAAAACACAAATATCGACCGAGCAAAGTTCGAGTATCTGAGTGACTAAAGTCGGTGCAAAGAAAAAGGGGCTGACAGATCGTGACATGTGAAGAGGGAAAAGATACTGACACGATTTGGAGATCTGGGCGCTCTGGGTTCGGTTGGCCGGTCGAATGGTCGGTCGGTCGGTTGGGTGGCGGACGATCGACATTCAAGGGGGCGGCGAACGGATTTGTTTTTATTTACACGAGATCGCGGTGACACGATCTTACCGCCGCACCGCACAGCTCACCACACACAAGACCAGTATAGGAACCTGATAAAAGTCGCCGTCGGTGGAGGAGGGCCGGGGCTCGGTCTACAAACATTACATACGTGTCTGATAAGTATGAAATGAGAGTGCGGTATTGAAGGCAATGTCGCTAAATTGCGGACTTTTCGCACAGCCCGTTGAGTCGGTCCGATAATGGATATGCATGGGCATATCGATCAAATTGGAGCAACCGCGGACGCGTGGTAGATCCACCGCACCTCTGTCACTTCACTCCTTACTAGCATAATATGTGTAAAAAAAATTCACATGGCCGGGCCATACATACGATCGCCAGCACGATCGCCTGAACCAAATCTCCAAAGAATCAGAAGCAGCAGTGTGGGCATAGTACGACGGCAGAGAATGCCAACGTAAAGCGCGTCCAATGTGGGTATTTTTAGATACGAATGCTAGGCTTTGCCCACTTTGGCGCACAAGTACTGCGGCGATCGCCTCGGCGACAGACTCAGCCTCAGCCCGGCCGCCGAAACTTCGTCAAGCGTGAAGGCAAAGCAACTGGGAGCACAGAGGTCACAAGGTCTGCCACTGTGCGTGATGCGTTCGTTAGCGAGTTGGCTTTGTTCGCTGAGTGGCTGGCTAGCTGGTCGGTAGCAAGTTGCTGTTGTAGTGGTGATGATGGCGAGGAGAATGTCTAATGAGGTTCATAGTTTCGTTCCCAGTCGGGAAATGAGATGTTCGAAAAAATCTAGAGAAGTGCATAAGGCTGAAAGAAGGTTTTTTTAGGCAGATAGGTATTTGTAGCCAAGGAATTAACTTCTTCTAAAGTCTTGGGTTCACTCAATCTTAAGATTGTTGGAGCGATTTTTATTTAAAACCTCAAGTCTGCTAATATTGGTGGTATTTATAGAATAAAACGAGAACTCAAACTTTCGGAACAGCCCAATGTTGGTACAAAAGTTTTTCCTATCTCCTAAATCTTTAACACGTTATCAATTCGCATCTTATCTTCTACATCTAATTTCAACACCAAAAATAAAAACCTTTTTCTTTCTAATGTTCTAACTTCGAACTCTCACCATCACCACTATTTCGATTTCATCATTATCAGCATCATCTCGAAACATCATCAATTAGAACGTCTACTTCTCTACTACAGCACACTGATCTTTGATACAACAACCCAGATCTTGACCAGATTGACCTCACACTCAAACCAACCGAAAAACAAAACAACAACAAAAAAAGAAGATTGTTGAACGATCGTATTCGTATCTATCTTCTTCCAATAAATACACTAAGCTTGTTCGACACCCAAATGACTTTGGGGGGAGAGGAATCGAACTGTTGTATTCCACCAAGTTCTATTCTAGTACCAGTACTAGTACTCGTACACTACAGCCATACATGCAACAAGCAACAAACAGTCTACGAAGAGGTCTAGTTGAAAGGTCTGCAAAAAGGTCATTTCTTTGATAAACCTCGACTCTTGGTGGAATTGAGGCATGTCCGTCCGTGTCGCGATTGGCTCGTTTTGAAAATCGTTGAAAAAGATGCCAGCTTCTCAAAGAAGAATATTTTTTAGAAGTCAAGTTTTGTTCGAATTATTTCCGGACATGAAATGATGAAAAAAAAAATCTGAATCCGAAGCGAGAAAGTATCTGAAATTCGCGAATGCCATATGGAAGCAACAGAATAAAGTAAAAGCAAATAATCACAGAGAAAGGTCATTTGACTACTCCAGGGCGCTTGACAGAATAATAATTAAACTGTGATTATAAGTATTTACGAGTACATAAAATATTCTCGAATATAGTGTCTACTATATTATGTCTGTTGGTTTCTTGGGCCAGCGGAAAGCTTGGATGCGGAAAAGTTATAAATAAAAATAGCTGAGCTATAGCTACACTATGTACACACTGTAGCGGTGACTAACGCACTCTGACGAGTATGACTGACAGTGGCATCGGTCGCAGGGCGATTTTTTCGCAGTTTTGAATTATGCTCGGAGCTATTTTGTGGCTATTAGTAAGATTTGAAGTCAGTCCGCGTTTGATTTGATGAGGGACAAATAATGTGGATTAGTCAGGGTCAGGTTTTGAGTGGAAGGTTGTAGTGGACCAGTTGGTAGGCTTGGGTTCAATTTCGTTTTGTAGTGGTATTTGTGTGAAAACTCCAAAACTCAGCAGGTTTTGTTGCGGAGGAAACAAACATCATAATTACGATAAATATAAATCTCGAAGATGTGTCAAAAATTACAGCATGGTTTGAAAGCTTCTGTTATTTGATGAGACATCAGTCCACAAATAAGGAAAGAAAAGCCAATTAAGTTTCGGAAATGAGTCTTTCAAATTATCCGCGTTTTTTTTTAAATGTTTTTATTTTTCTTAGCTTTGTGGCATTGTTATGCATTACGATGCTTAGTTTGATCGCGATTTGCCATTTGGTTTGTTTACAAGAGTCAAAAACAGAAGTTGATTTAACGGTGCTGGTTATTTTTACTATGGAATAATATATCAATTAGAGTTTGTTTGAAATTTGGTGTTGCGAACTAAATTTCTGGTTCTAAATTATTGAATATTTTGGAGAAAACCTTTGACGAGTGTGTTGTACCCAAAACAAGACCATTTGTATGTTGCAAAGCATTAAAAGACAGTTGTGAAGCCGTTGACGATTTTCTCCGTTTTGGAGGCCTTCAACCTTAATTAAAAAAGAAAATGTCGATAAAGTCAAGAAATTAGTACTGGATAATCGTCGCTTCAGTTTCAGAGAGCTAGCTCATGAAGTCAATATTTCTTGTGCATAATCATGAGGCGCGTCGCTGCCCACACGTTCCAAAAGACCTGAATTTTCTTCGAACAGATCATCGTTTGAAGACATGCTGGAACAAGTGAATTTGGACCTCACGTCCATCGAACGCTTCATTACGGATGATGAGTCTTGGGTCTTTGAATGTGGTATGCCAATCAATCAGTAATCATCGGAATGGTACTTGCCAAGCTAGAGCCCAAAAAACGGAGGCGAAGTCGGTCCAAAATTAAGGTTCTTTTCACTTTTTTTCTATATTCTAGGAATTGTTCACTTGAAATTGCTTCCGGGGGGAAATTTTCAACCCTATCTAGGTGCAGAAAGCCTAAAAATAGATATTTATTTTTCAAATTTCAATTGGTCGTATCTTCTGACAGAAACATTAAAATCACAAAATTTACAGGATGTAGTTTGGCTTTAATGCAGGCGTGATTTTTGATAAATGTATGGGCTACCCTGTTACTCCAGCGGGCACATGAAAAAAACCTTTAAATTATCCACCCCCCTGAAAACTTATCGCTTTTTGAAAAAAAAGAAAACGATTGATCAATTTTATCTTTTCCCCGTCTTGCGAAATGGAAACTCTTAAGGGGGTATTCCGGTCTTTCGGTTTGAAAAAATCGAAAATTTTTTTTTGCATTTTCTTATTCCACTATGATCATATAATCTTGCTTTGCAATCTTATCGCAGTATCTGTTTTCGTTTTGAAGTTATTCGCATTTCCACCACTATCATCTCTGGAAAATCCCCGGCACGCTTGAGGCGAGAGTGTTTGAGATAAAACTTAACGCGATTTTCTCAAAACCATCTTTCCTCAACTTCTTGGCAAGATTTCTCGAAAACGGTCTTTCAGAATTTAATGAGTGATATATCAAATTATTCGCTATGATTTAAGGAAAAAGATGAACTACGATTGTGATGATACAAAACAATTAACTATAATTTTTAATAAAAAAAACTAAAAAAAAAAGGAAAAATTAGAAATTTTTTTTTTATAAGCTGCCATTTTTTAACGAATAATTGGATATTGATAAGCGTAGTTCATCTTGTAACGGGTATTCTCCTGAGTAAAATGACACCTCATTTGCTAATTTCAGATAATTCAAACGGACGCAATCCTGCCAAGACTGATTTTCAAAGGTCAACTTCAAGCCCTCATAGCAACAATTTTCAACTTTTTTTTTGAAATCCAAGTTTTTTCTAAAGTTTAAATCCTGCAATAAACGCAAAATAAAACCATACCCATTGAGTATTTATTTTTATGCACTAAAATTCATATTGAAATAATGAACGATTATCGCGTGAAAAACCGGAATACCCCCTTAAAATTCCACGTCGCACAAGAACGATAGCCCTTCACTTGTTAGTCTATTTTCTGAAGACTCGAAACTTCTGTTCATGAGAACTCACGACCCGATCATCAGATCAATGTGAAATGCACGAGATGTATTTTTGAGAAGGGGAAGATCTGATAGAACTTATTTGGAAATATAGCTAACCCTATAGCAGTAGGGCCATCTTAAAAAAAAATTCCAAAAAATGAGTACTTTATGCCTTATATAACTTCGAAGGCAATAATTAAATTTCAACGAAATTGACGTAGTAGATGTATCTTACTGTAAGTTAAGTTTGTTAAAATTTAGTTGAAAAATTAAAACAGGGCTATCAGCTATGGCAATTTTTGCATGACATTTTTCTTGTCATTTTTTTTACCAAGTGAAGCTTGTATTAAAATTTCAAACGATAATGATATTGCAGTGAAAATCAACAGCCAATATTTCCAATTTCAAAAGTTTTGAAATTTTTGTGGGCGGCAGCCCGAAAATTGTTTTGCCGAAGAATTCCCAATGTGTTGATCAGTGAGAAATGAAATTTGCAGGCTGAGTTTGAGGATGTTCAGCACCCGGTTTTGTATCGTTATTTTCGCAACAGATAACACTAAATTTTCATATGATAATCATCTACATTGAAACTAAATAACAAAATTTAAATTTAGAAAAGTTGTGGAAATTTTACGAATGGCAGTCCTAACATTTTTTCCATCCCTGTAACTTCCGATATCAAGGAAATTCACAGGGTATGTTGATTATGATGGCCATTTTAGTAGAACTTTTGTTACAGAGCTGGTAAAGTGTTTTTTCCCTAATTTTTATTAAATTTTCTATTATATTCATAGAAAATAGCTTAAATCAAGTTCACATTTGAAAATCATCATACGTTTGAATTTCTGCGAGCTGAGCTTAAGGTATTAATTTGAAAATATTTCACATTACATTACGAATTAATACTCAACTTGACCACTCCATCTTGAATTTATTCTAATTGGCAGCTAAAAAGGACGGCTGGTTGTCCCCTAAATCCCATTGAAAACTATTATATTCGATATTTTTTTTCTCAGCTCCAGCTAAAAATTGTTTTCGCTTATTTTACTGGTAATATAAAAATAAATAAATACAATTTTACTGTTCAAGAATACATTTTTTTAATTATTTAAAATAAATTTTGCTGTTTTTTTGAAACTTTGAACCAGGCTAACTTTGTCGTCTATGAGGATTGGTACATAGTAATAGACGACAGTAACTTTGTCGTCTATGAGGATTGGTACATAGCGTCAAATCCGGTAGTTCCGATTATTTGCTGGCTTGTTTATAAAGTTGGTCCAATGAATATCCAAAGTTTGCGACCTCGAGCGTCGAACGCCACCTTGTCAAAATCGAAAAAAAAATCGAAAAATTTTCGTTTTTTTTTTAATATTTTGCCAATTTATACTATAAAGCAGGGCTGTTTAGTCGGAGTCAGGAGTCGGAGCCGAACAATTTTTAATGGAGTCGGAGTCGGAGTCGAATCTAATTTTCATCAACCGACTCCGACTCTGAAATTCATCACTAAACTTAAAAATTTGTGGACTATTTTTCAATTTTTGACTGGATTGGGAAGAAGTTACAAATAACTTCTAGAGTTGCTTTATCAACCTTATATAATGACGAAAGAATTTCAAGCAGATAACCTTACACCTGGTTCTTTTTTGAAAAAATGCCTTTGAAAAATGAATGGAAACTTGGTCGATGCATTAAAAAATTCCCTTCTTCGTAGAGAAATTTGTCTCTTAGATAATGAAGTCCTTTTATCTGATAATTTATCTGATAAAAGGACTTCATTATCTAAGATCTCTTAGATAATGAAGTCCTTTATCTTAGATAATGAAGTCCTACATATATAGGTCCTTCAGTCCGTGTTATCCTGATAGAAGTTCAGCAAGCGATTGCTAAAATTGCGTAATGCGAATTAGCTATTCGTATGAAAGGATTGCATACGGAGAGTGAAGCCATGGCTAGACCACAGCAGGCACCATTCACTCAAGTACTGAAGTTGATGATGAAGATGAGTTCGAAAAACATATTGACCAACAAGAACGAGCAGAGCGGCAGCGTTTAAGCTTGGAAAAAAGTAGCGAAGGAGGAAATTCATCGCAACTGGAAGCTTGCAAATTGGATTTTTATAGAGCACTGAATGATGTTGAGAAGTTTGACCGAAGTTCAGCTTTAGAAGCAGAAGGTTGCCCCCGACTCAAGTATCTGTGGAACACTTGTTTTCTGCCCTCAGAATAATTAAATCAGATTTAAGAGGAGCGATGAAGCCAGATCTGATTGAAGCTATATTATTTTTGAGAACTAACTCGAGTTAAGTGTTTTCTGTGTTTTTATATTAGTGTGTGAAACGTAATAGGAATTTTTTCTATTTTGAAATAAATCTCTTTGACAATAAACGTAGAGTTATAATATGATGTTACTAAAAAAAAAACTAGTACGAAAATATGGTCTAATTATAAGACAAGAAACGATTTCAACCTTCTGGCGTTAACTATATATTAGAGCTACGAATGTTTGGAGTAGAAGTACGGAGTAGGAGTCATAAGTTTGGAGTCGGAGTCATTACTCGGGAGTCGGAGTTGCAAATGTTAGATGGCTTATCATTGGAGTCGGAGTCGCAAGTTTTTATTCCCGACTCCACTGCCCTGCTATAAAGGACTTGTTTTATGATAAAACCTATTCAGTAATTTTTTTAGATAGATAGATGGATCGATAATACGTTTATTTACTATATAAAAATTAGGCTGTACAATATTATATCTTAAGTGCTACAGACAATAAGTCTTTTCACGGTATATAATTCATTTTTTTTAGCATTAGCTGAACAGTTAGCAAAGAAAATTTTCAAAAAACTTTGCTTTTGAATAATTTAATTCTAAACACTAAATCTACTTATATCTAGTGTATAATTTTTCATGCAACATTCAAGGAGAGGGTAGCTCATTGTGCATAACTTATGATGAAAAGCTGGCGTGTGCTTTTTTTTAGCAATTTATGGACTGTTGAAACTTTTACATCGTTACGTAGTTTTTAAGTAGGATAGTACCAGGGTTTGTTAAACGTTATTTTGAGATATTTATTTGGTGCTATTACTCCATATAGGGGATCCATAAGAGATGATAGGTTGAATGACGAGCTTGAAAATAAGTAATTTGTTAGTACTAGACAGAAGGGATCTTCGGTTAATGATTGGATATAAAGTTTTTATTGATATTGATATTTTCGAGCAGATATTTTCAACGTGATCTTTGTATATCAACTTTCTGTCCAGAGTTATTCCCAGATATTTAATAGTATTTTCCCATTGGAAGTTTCGCCCTAAAAAATTGAGGTGTTTGTTGGCAAGGCTGTTTGACTTTCTCTTTCTCGTGAAGAAAATGGCTTTGGTTTTCGCAGCGTCTATTTTTATTTTCCACCTATAGCAGTACCGATATACTTTTTCTAGCTTATTTTCCAGAATAGTAATAATTTTTTGTGAGCAGTCGTTGCAAGCGTACAAGCATGTATCATCTACGTAAGTGGCTATTTCACAGTGAGGGTCAACAGGAAAATCGGCAGTGTAAATGCTATAAAGTGTTGGACTTAGGGCAGCTCCTTGTGGGACACCAGCAGGAATACCTTGCGGGGATGAATATTTGCCATTGACTTTTACCATGAAGAGAGAAAAGATTCAATAATTTGCATAATATAATGCGGGAAAAAGAATTTGATTAGCTTGTAGATAAGCCCTCTGTGCCATACAGAGTCGAACGCTTTTTCGATCTCAAGAGTTTTGTTAATATATTGCGTCACTCTACACAGCTGATGCACGGTTGAATGTTTCTGTCTAAAGCCAAACTGGAAGTCTGGTATTACGTTAGACGTGCGTAGGAATGATTGAAAATCTTTCGCAGTCCCGGAAGTCTTTCCCGGTTTTTTGATAGGTAGGTTAGGTTAGGTTAGTGAAGAGGGCTGCCGGGAACGCGGCCAGCATTAGGCCACCAGTTTGGGCCCATTTGCCACCCTCATGGACAATCACACGCATTCACACTTACAGCCATGGCACTGGCGGGATTCGAACCCGCAGGCCCCGTAGCACGCCGCTTTTCGGCCTGACGCCTTAGCGAGCAGAGTTACCGGGCCCCCTTTTTTTGATAAGTAAAACAATGGCTATCTTCCAAGTGGTGAGATAGTAAGCGAACTAGGGAAGCATTGAATATAAAGGTGGTGAATACAATTGCTTTTCTAGGGAGATTTTTAATCACTAAATTGGGGATCCGATCGTGCCTTGGAGCTTTGCGATTTTTAAGTGATTTGATAACACTTACAAGTTCTCTTGGCTTGCATATCACCGTTTGGAGATCTTCCGCTACCCAAAAGAAGTTGTTGACAGAATTTTCAACTATGCTGTCCATGATAGAATTCCTTATTGTGCTGGTAATATTATGTGAATTGAAGAAAGTTTTTGCCAGAGCTCAGACTTTCTCAGTATCACGGCAGACTATTTTATTATTATTTTTTAAGAATAAGGACTTCGAAGAGTGCTTGCTTTTAAGTGCTTAACTATCGGGTCTATAGAGATGGTTTTGGTTTCAAATTGTGGTCAATTTAGTAGAATTTAAAAAATTACCGAATAAATTTTATCATAAAATAAGTCCTTTATAGCATAAATTGCTTAAAACTAAAAAAAGTCGAATATTTGTCGATTTTTTTTTTGGCTCGAGGTCGCAAACTTGGATTATTCATTGGGGTAACATCATAAATAAGTCAGCAAAAAATCAGAGCTACGGGACTCAACGTAAGGTCTGAAATAGAAGAAGGTACACCATACAAGATGGGAGCAAACTGAACTTTATACTTTTACAAATTAGTTCATTTTTTTTACTATTTTATTCATATAGCAATAACTTTGTTGACTTGCTTCAAATGTTCACAATATATCAATGCATAATAAACCGCTAAAATCCGAAAATCTTTTTTTCTAAACTTTTGGGACCAGTCGCCCCCTCAAGTACAGTGTCCAGTCTTCAGCATACATATGGATACTGCAATTTTCAACAACTTGTCCTAGATCATTGACCAAAAGTCAGATTGATAAAGGGCCTAAAATAGAGCATTGTACTTTTCCTGTCAAAAATATTTAAAGCTACATATATGTGTTATTTCTGATAAACGATGCTTATATTTAAACCCAGAGACACGAAGCATATAATTCATCCTTTGAAAAATCTTTAAGAATCTCTAATATTGCAGTGTGTTTAAAACATTGTTTAAAACATATTGTTTAAAACATATTGTGGGAAATTGTTTAAAACATATTGTGGGAAATGAGTGCGTACGTTTCGCATATCCTTTAGAATGAAAAAGAGCAACTACTCTATCCATAACGAAGCCAAAAAACCTCTAGGATGTTACTGCCGTGGTTAAAAATGGGATAAGATTTAAAAATTCAAATAGATTTTTTCGCTACAAAATTATTATATTATTCAAACAAATAATAAACTAGTTATTTCGAATACAAAATTTATTAAGTCCAAGAAAAAATTCAAATATAATAAAAGTATGGTAGAAATTATTTTTTAAAAAAAAAACAAAATAACCCTATATCAGGATCTAGCTGAAAGCATAAATGTCCTGGTATGATACCCGTATAATATTCTGCTTGTACGCGTATCTTACTTTATTATTTACTTTATTACGCGTATTCGTGCTTTATAGTTTATCTAATTAATAAGTTTCCAAATCAAATTTTCCTAAACCTTCACGAAATTAGTGATTTATTGTTGTTTAAAAGCGAGATAAATCTCAAGTTTTGACAGATACTGATTTACATAAGATATTCTATTATAAGGTAGAAAGTGGTAATCAAATCATTTTTCGACTTCATATTGACGTTTTCTACAAGTGTCTACACCGATAGTAGGGTTATCACGTATTTTTTTTTTAATTTTAACCTTTAGTTTCTTTGATGACCCTGAACTATTCAATATATGCCTCTGAACTATCCAATAAAATTGAGCTTAGCACCAAGTTCGATTAATCACGCCTGATAAGAACGAAAAATTAATAGTTGATTGAAAACTCTTTTATTTTTACTATTATTAACTGTTTTCGTCAAAAAATCTCTCCATAAGAAGAAATATTAGATACATAATTTATAATGTCTGAAAAGCTTATTTACGACAAATTCCGCTTGAAAATGCTTATCAAGTCTACACCTACCTAAATCATAATTTTTCAATGACAAGATATATTTCCACACACTCTATTAACACCGACAAATAAAATTATCTCCTCGAAAAATACTTAGGTAAATATATACTATGTATTTTTATCATTTCCTGATTTCAACGAAATAGTAAACACATTCAACAACACTCAGCAATCTTATCGTATTCTGACGCCGATAGCTCGTCCTCACTACAATCAAGCATAGGGTTAAAAACACCGAATGACATCAATGACACCTTCCGTGTCTCCACTTCGAACGTATGAACTCGACCGCCCACCCGTCGTCCCCTTGGATCGCAACAGCTCCCCAGTACTGTACAATACACCTATTATTGGGAGCGGTAGCAACGTGAGGGAAAATAGGGTAAATGGCGGTCACCTCACAGAGCCACAAGTACCCACCTTTAATAAACAATTCGATGGAATGCGCATGTCATCTGAGTTCAGCAGCTCCAAGTTTAGTTCAGTTCAGCCATCAGCGAAACGACTCAGCTCGATTTGGATTCTTAATCCGAAACGGCTTGACATTCAACACCCAGGTCGCCTCGCCGTTGCCGTGAACGCGAACTATTTATGAATGATAAATAAATGTTTGAAGTGGAGCCAGCCGGGCCAAGCAGGGTAGGGAACCGGGGAGACGAGCAAATGGTCCCATGTGAAACAGCAAAGTTTTAACCAGCTAGCCAGCTATCTAGCTAGCTGCAGGTCTGCTGCCTCTTCTACCTCTGCGTCGATCCACTACATATGGGGCGGGGTGAAAAGGCCGGGGAACAATTGAGATAGGCCATAATATGTACGAGTTCGTCGAAGATTATATGCTTGCATATATGGTCGGTGCGTATGTGCTCTGCATACGCAAGGTTCTTTCTTCTCGACGACGAACACGTACGGGTCAACTGATAAAGGGGGGCACTAGAGATATTATTTCGGATTTTAGAAAAAAATAAAATGTTCTAAAGATATGTCTACATCTCGAAAACCAACCTTCAACGATTTATTCAAAAATATAACTTTTTTCGTGGAACCCAAGCTGGCTTCGATCATGTATCTTTATTTCGAAAATCCAAAATGTATATTTACGCATTTGTTTGCGGGTCTTATCAGCACCGTACGACTATTTAGCGATCAGCCCTGGATATGTCGCCGCGAATCGTTTTCGATTGACATGTTTAAACAAACCCGTTGACTCATAGATACTCGAAATTATGAAAAGATTTGCTCAGTTCAGCTGCGTTCACAGTTGAGAAAAAAAATAAAATAAAAATATCTCCATCATACCTGTCAACACTCACTGATTCCAAATCCAAAAATTTATAATAATTTTATTCGTGCGAGGTCACTTTATCCACACACCAAAACAACAGAAACACTCAACAGTGTACCGGAAGTGCTTCACATTAACCTTTAATGGGGCCACGCACACCCGACAATTTCGAATATTCATTTACAGGTGCCACGAAGCAAGGGTCACGCGGGGCCGAAGAGCAAAAGTTAAGTTCGAGCTTAGTTGGCTTAAGTACACACACCGGGCCAAGATTCAATGAAACGAGCACTTGGGGTGCATTCCACCCCCACAAATCTTCGCAACAGTACACGCACGAGAACACAGCACGCACTACATGCAGATACGTTTGCAGTCAAGAAAGAAGCACATGTTCCACACTGGATCTGTCGTCGATTGGACACAGCAAGTACAGATAATCGCGAATAGGGTTCGGCGGACGCGATTCGCGAATTGCGATTGTTTGTTGATCCAATAACACAACTAAACCGCGACTAACCATAAACTGACTGATTGGAGACATACAGACCGCTGTTGCTTGCGCCACGGTACCGTACTACGATGGTTCGTGCCACCCCTGCGGTACACCGAGGCCCCTTTAGTGGATCCAAACAAGACCATTTTTCACCTTCGTCTTCTCGCGACAAGCTTCTGCTGAGTGCACAGTGCTGGTGCTGCTCACCTCCAACCAATACACATGCAAATGAGTATCTTTATCTGCTGCCGTTGGCTTTGCTAGGTTTAGATACATTTGATGTGGGGTCGACGGTGGAGTATCTAAAGTAGCGTGGCGCATGTACTAGCACTACTACACAGGCGTTGGGAGAGATCTCAAAGTTTTTAGCTTAAGAAGCATCGATCCGAAGAGCTTTGCTTATCGTCCACTAGGTCGTCATCGTCTTGAAGACGTTGCAGGAAGCACGGAGTCAACAGAGAGAAGATGTAGGGCTGGCCGGCCGTGGCCCCGTCATCATCACAGAGAATAGAGCGGCGTAGGCAATGTGGTGAGCGGTTTGTAATCTAAATAAATGTGTGTTCATATATTTGCTTGCACTCCTATACGATTTTAGTTGGGAACATTGATTGCAAATTATACTAAGATACTTTGAGGTAAAGTACAGTGATCGTTTCTGGATTGGTATTAATGCAAAATATTAGGTGGCATCATGCAAATATGTATTGTAATACTTTCGCATTTCAAAAATTAAATTTGAAAGTTTTGTCTATGCATTAAATTGTAAATAAAATAAATGAAATAGAACAGATAAAGTGATAAAAATTGATATGAAAATTCTACCTTAAATATTTGATACTAAAATTCATGTTAATGGGGATTGTCCTATTTACTTATTTATAGATTTACTTTATTTATAGATTTTCAATAGCATATTTTTCGTACACTTTTATTAATACGATGGTGAAGTGAAAAGTTTCCCGCCTGAACCAGGCATGCCGCCAACGCGGCTAAGTTTTCTTGGTATTTGATAGCACGATCCGTGACAATCTTCCATGCGAAATTTCGGGTAGATTGCTCATTTAGTATTCGTTTGGTAGCATATTGATTCAGTCGTGTTGAGTGCTTAAGTGAAAATGGAAATATCGGAAAAAACGTGCAGTTATTAAATATTTCCATTTGCAGGGCCTAAACCACTTCAAATCAACGAAGAAATCGATTCAGCACTGGGAGGCTCTTCTTCGTCGTATTCTACTGTGAAAAGGAATTAGAATTTAAAAAATATCGTTGGAGCACTGATGCTCTGAAATGAAACTTCTGAAATGATCGAAAAATTCATAAAATAATGATAGAGGACCGCAGATTGAAATAAGCGAGATAGCTGAGACTAGTGGTATACCAACTGAATTTGTGCGCAATATTTCGCAGGAGCATTTGTGCTTGAGCAAGCTCTGTGCAAGGTGGGTGCCGCGTTTACTAACGCTCGAACAAAAATTGAACCGGAAAACTGTTTCGACTGCGAATTTATAATTTATTTAACATTTGGCCAAACGTTTATAACTATGGATGAAACTTGAGTTCATCATTACACGTTCAAGACGAAACAATAATCAAAACAATAAACTAGAGTAGGTGAACCAACCCCAAAAAAGACAAAACAACTTGTTCGGTGAACAACGTTATGAGGACTATTTTTGGGGAGGCAAAAGGAGACAATCACCACTAGAAACTATAATGCAGGATTGTTGTAGCGTTTGAAGCATGTGAAAACGACCTCATTTGGTACGGGAAAAATCATTGTTTCACCACAGCAACGCACCCGCCCATACCTCGGCCGTTGCAATGCCTAAAATAAACCAAGTGAAGTTCGAATTGCTACCTGATCCTGCATGTTCGCCAGATTTAGCCCCCAGAGACTATTAGCTGTTTCCCAATCTCAAAAAAATCCAAAAAATGCGTTTGCTGCAAAGAATTTGCAACCAACGTGGAGGTAATAAACCCTGTTAATGCGTATTTTTAGGTACTCAACGTCCCGTTTGTTAAATGATATTACTGCCTTAGAGCACCGAAATGAAAAATGTATTAGCTTTGATGATGAAGAAACAAAATTAAAAAAACCCACAAACAGTGATTTTTCTTTATCAGGCCGTAACCGTTTCACTCCACCCTCGTTATATAATGTCAATAGCATTAACAACATAATCTACTAAGTGTCCACAATTTATCACTAATACAGGAATCATGATACATCTTCAAGCAACAAATTTTTGAAGAATTGGAGCACCAAAAATTGAAGCGCAAAGCATCTACTTATAGCAGCCATAATTGGTCCGATGTTGAGGGATCGACAAAAAGTTCAACCGCCTGATACGTTTTAGTGTTAGTATTAAGGTTAAGTTGGTTTCATAACTAATTTCAGTTATTTTGGAATTTTGACGTCTGGAGTTTAAGGTTTCCATTCGTAAAAAATTTCCGTGGTGCTGAGAAGTAGGTAAATGTAAAGGATCAGACCACGGAAGGCCGGAGAGACAGACGTATCATCAGCAGCGTCGTCACTCGACCTAAATATGCCTTAATTTTAAACTTATCTCTTGACTTAATTTTAAATTTACACATTATATTCTTTTTATAGAAATGAAAGCGGCCGTAACAGTGAATCTTAACAGTAGGGATGATGTAATAGTACACTTATCAAGATTATTAAGGGGATTATTATCAGACAGCCGGCTGGCAACTCAGCGTAGATTCTAAATCTTCTCGTTAGTTTTTCTAAAAGGTTTGAAAATTTTTGCATTATCGGCACAAACCAAAACAGAAGATTATTGTGGAATGGTGAACAATAAAGGGTCTAGATGTGGAACAATAGAACACTAGATATGGCTCCAATTTCCGATAACAAGGTATCACGAAAGGACAAAAGATTCGTCATGTAAGAATCAACCCAGTTTCAAAAATAGTTAGGGTATTGAAAGGAATATAGCTTAGTAGAGGGAAAGAGTGATCAAGCTAATCGAAAGCTTTCGTCAAGTTTGTATAGGCACAGACAGTTTGGAGGCTAACATCGATTAAATTCATCACCAGAATATGCCTTCAAAAAGTTTATTATGTCTTCAAAAAGTTTAGCGACTCAGGGAAGTCTTGTAATAGATCGATAATTGATTGCGTCATTACAATTTTCCTTCGTGAATTTCGGAGTGACGGTGGAGTGTGGAAATATGCCAGATGTTCACAGGCCGCCCCCACTAGCAATTTCATATGGCATAACATTTTAAATTGCTAGTCGAGGCTACCTATGGTATGCCATATTTTATGGTCTGCCATAAATGGTAGGCAATATGGTATGCCATTTGCTTGGCCATCTGCCTGGCAATATTTTGACAGTTCTTGATTTCAAAATGGTGCTGAACCGTGGGTATGCTTTATTTCTTATAAGAAAATGTAGGGATTCTGAATTCAAAGGGATTTTTAGATCTTGTTGAGCAATGATAATTTTTTTTTAGTCTACAGAATATGAAATGGTAGGGAATTGCGAAAAAAAATCGATTTTTGATGCGGAATAGTGAAATTATATATATTTATTTTATTTAAAAGAGAAATAATTTCAACTTTTAACGATGAGTAAATATATGAGACTCCCTGTTGATTTTATATGAGACTCCCTGTTGATTTTTAGTCTGAAATTTCACCCGCTTATCCAAAAAGTAATTTATCCTACACGTGAAGCTTTCATAAGTAGCAGAACTTCTTCGCTCTGCACTTCAAATAACTCCTTAAGAGCATTTGATACTCAGATACAGCGCACGCCCTTCCCGCTCAGAGGCATTTTCGAAATGAAATTGCATGCCATGAAATTCCCCACGCACAGATGGCATACCATAAATTTGACAGTCGTTGCCATCGGGAATGGCAGAGTAAATTTCCAATCGAGGCCCGGTGTCAGGGTGTCTTGAAAATACAAGAAACACAATATTTTAAATCACATTAGGTATGAATGTACGCGATTACGGTTCCCTATCTTAATAATTGATACGCAACCCTTGAGCATGATTCAGGTTTGGACTGGTTGATTGATGCTATAAAAATAATCTTTTTTATTTTGTAATGTAATTTATAGAAAAACACCTACTACACATGATAAAACTAACTTCATTCAGTTGATGGTGCCAGAAGTAGATGTAAAGTTCAAACAAATAAATCTGAGTGCTAAATTTTACTATAATCAATTAGTACTCGCAATTGTTAAATATCATATTACAACATATGAGAGGGAATCATATACAAAGTTTGCTTAAGATTTTCGACCATTGCTATTAGCTAGCAGAAAAATAGAGTTACGCCAACACTAAAGCAGGAAAAGCATTGCATAGATTAAGTATCATAAAGGATTAAAGAGAATTTGTTTATGCTCCTTTATTTTGAATTTATTGCAGATATTTGTTGGGTATTGGGTAACTTGCGGCTTAAGATATATTCTGATTGAAAGAATCAGCACTCCTATGTGAAATATAAAAGGCAGTAAGCAGTAAATGTTAGCTGCATTTGCAGTCGGATCATCTTGTGGATACAGGTTCATAATTACACTTCACTTACATACATTCCACAACTCTCCACAAACACTAGACACTTATAAAGACCTGTGTCATGGCTAAGAAAATGTCATTTAAGTTTGAAAATAAAAAAAATTAGTTGTTAGTTGAAGATTGAGTGTTACATGAGATAGTTAAAAAAGAAATATTGATAATTAAAGCAACAGCAGCCAAGTTTTATTTTAAAAAAAAAGTAATTTTGGAAGAAAAAGAAAGTTGTCAAACGCTATGTTTGAATATTAATCAAACATTTCAAATTTTAGCAACTCCAAAATCTGTACCCTCTGCTGGTTGTGAATACTTTGCGAAAATTCCAAAACCTAGATGTTAATTCGCAACGAGAAACCTAAATTCCAACCCTGAAAAATAGAACTAATGTTTTTCACAAGGAAGCCTAAAGTTCCAGACTTCGATCCACCGAAGCTCATCGAAACTCCTATATAAGCCTCAAAAACTGAGCTAAATATCTGGGACTCTCAGGACGGTAAGCTTTTATGGAAGGAAAATTTCACAAATAGAGCTTGCAAGGCATTGCTTGCTTTGTACTACTGTTAAAGAGAATTTGGATTAACTTCAGGACTGCGACATTGAATCGTCTTCTACTTTTGCACTAGTGTAGCGGACTCATATTTGCTGAATGGAACACCATTTCAGTGGCCAGCAATAATTAGAAGAAGAAAAAAATCAGACGGGGATAGAAAAGGTACATGAGATAAGACTGCTTTGTAATGGGTAACTCTGTTCCACTCTAAAAAAGGTGGAATTTTCACTGGCTTCCTATCGATCTGATTTTCATGCAGCACATGAAGTGCGCAACAATAAGACTATATTATGGTGAATCTTGGACTAGGGTAAACCTGGGTTTTGCTTAAACCATGGTGCTGGGTGTGTTGGTTTCCCACCATCTCTGGTTCTAGGATTTGAAGTCCAGATGCAAAGTAGAAAAGAATGAGCAAGAGGAACACCCTCAGGAACAGATGATGTGGGCATATATACCGATGGGTCCAAATGGAATGACAGTTTAGGGTGTGGTTTATTTTTCACTGGTTGAAATTTGAAGCTTTCTTTCCGCCTACTAGATAACTGTAATATCTTTTAGCCGGAAGTTTCAGTGTAATGTAATTCTTATATAATCAAATATTTGATATTTGGTACTCAACTTCTGTTTGTCTCTTGACATTCGATGATGCCAGGACATAGGAAAATCAAGAGGAACTACGAAGTAGATGACCTGGGTAAAGGTTGTTCCTCTTTGCGGGAGGCATCCTACAGCTCTATATTGGTGCTCCAAAAAAAGTTACCATAAGGAAAAATATTGGTTGGAGAATCCTGCATGAGCGAATGCAAAACAATCGTGGAAAACTTTTGATATTGACTGCACCAGAGAGCTGCTAGAACTTGGAAACAGGTCTTTTTGCTTCATATTGTAAATTTGGCATGACTGTGCTGTGTATGGCTGCCCCCTTATAACGATTTCTGCTTGAGTTGGAGAAGGAAGTCTAACCAAAGTGGCTTTAGTGAACTTTAAGAGAATCATCCAATTTGTCAAAGATTTTGTCATGTATATATGTAATGCAGTGCCAGCATGTTTCCTTGTGTAACTACATGAGCTTTGATCGGAGTCTGTTTGGAAGAGCAGCCATGGAACCTTCTTAGCTTAGCTAGATGCAGCTACACAAGGACCCATGCTGGCACTGCATTTCATATATCTTTGTCAAACTGGATGATCCCCTTCAAGTTCACTAAAGCTACTTTGGTTAGACATCCTTCTCCAAACAAGCGCTAGCATATTCACCAAATTGTTCTGTCATTCGGCTTCAGGATCTATTTGAGAGATTTTGACTGGAAGTAATTTACAATAACTACAAGAATGGAACCCTGCACTTGAACTGATATTTGGACAGTTAATTGAGTCGCTCTTGAAACACTTGGACGGATATGTGCAAAGCTTTTTAATGCAGCATAACGATAATATCTTCTACATAAACTGTTCAAAGTTGAATTTCCGGAAAAAATACAACTACCACAAGATCACACTTAGTAAAGAACACAGTTCCAGTTGATGGTAATGGACATCACTCCAAAGACCTCCAACATCAGGTGAGCCGCAAGACTCCGTCATTAGGTCTTTGTGTATTATTGACCTACTATTACTACTACTTTCCTACTTTTAATTGCTCTATTGATTATAGTGGATGTATGCTGTATAGACCAAGAGATTAAAATTTGAAGATCTTTCAGGCTAATATACTGAATCACAACTATTTGTGAAGAGTTAATCCTGTGTAAACAAGGTACTTTTTGCCAGGCTATGATTTTTTTAGAATTCTTTTATTGAAGCAATTTACTCTTTTTTAGAAGTCCTCTGTATCTAGTTTTCCCTTTTCGAATTGTAACTTAGGATGTATATTTAATTGGCTGGGAAAATTACCGTAGGATGTAGATTTTTTTCAAGTTTCAAGCGATTTCTTTCAGTGCTGGCTTCACAGCTTCCAGAATTCCTATCACTCACATTCAAAATAATCCTTTTGCGAGCAATTCTGACCGAGTAATTAAAATGAAGATTTCATTTCACAGCATCCAATTAAACTTTTAGCTGGACATGCTTTTGGTATCTGAACAGAGAAGTCTGCAGTTTTAGAATTCAATTGAGCTTTAAATTAAAAATTTCCTAAATTTCACTCATTGCCGACATGAATTTCAAAGACAAACCATTTGATTGGAAAAAAATCCCGTTGCCAAACATGGGATATTAAAAAAAAATTAATGGGTCGATTTTCCCTATCAGATAATAAATTTATTTAATTTAATTAATTTTTTAAATTTTTAATTTTTTTAATTTAAATTTTAATGCTTCTGCTTTAATTGATCCACTCACGTTTTCCTTTAGCAGCAAATTCATCTGACTCCATCGCTGAACATAAGACTGTACCACCTTGCATCCTACGTCATCCAAATACTTACCTCTTGAACAATTTACTAACAAAAGGTGAAAACTACCACATTAACCACGACCATGTGCGGTTTTTTAAGCGGTCAACCTACTCTACTCACAATTGCTCTGCCCACGGATTTCTGTTACTTGTTATGACAATGTATATGTGAGCTAGGGGAAATGAAGTTGATTAAGTCAACTGAGATAAGAAGGTGAATTGAATGACGGTTAGGCGTATTATATGAAGAAATCGTCATCGGCTGCTAGTGTGTGAGTGTGTGTAGTGTGGTGTAAACAGATTTGAATGAATGGAACGGCTAGTGAATTCCTCCATTCTATCATCATTCTTGGAGCGAGCTAAACGGACAATATGTATCTATTTATCAAAGGTAGTTTAAGTAATAGGTAGACAGCAAGTGCAGATAATGTAGACTGGAGGCTTAAATATAAGACCTGGGTGTATGAAGAGATCGAAATCAGATTCAGTGGTAGTTAGATTGTTTTTGGCGTAACCTTTATTTCGATTTTATTGTTGGCTCGGGGTATGTTCTGTTTGATGACTTCTTTAGGTACAGAGCACAGTGAGCCCAAAGGGAAGTATTTTTAGCCAAAAGATTGAACATCTGCAATTTTTTGGTAGTTTTCTATGCTACTCGCCGTTAATCGCTGCAAGTAAATGATGCGTTAATGCGACTCTTTTTCTTGCAATAAAATAACGTAGTCAAACTCTTTGCAAATGATGTTTTGTTATAATAAAGTTTGCCATTTTCAACCGAGTAGATAAAATATTTGTTTACGCTTATAACAAAGCTACATATGCTAAAATGAAAGCTTACTGTCACATTTGTCAAAGATAAATGCTACCAGGGGTGTTCAATGTGCATGCTATAGCAGCTATTAGCTGCCATTTTAGCAGCTCTGGCTGTCCAATGTCACGAAATAGCTACTTTCTGATGCTTGCTATTTGACAGTCGGGCTGTCCAAGATTCCGGCATAGCTGCTAAGGTAGCAGCTATTTGCTGCTCGCAGTCTGGAGGATAGCAAGAAAGTAGCTAAGGCAAAATGGCCGTGCGTACACAGCTGACATGCAGTTCAAACGTCATTTTCAATTGGAAATTGAAATGAAAAGAAGTTTTTGCGCTTTTGTGACACAGGAGATGAGGAATAAATTTGAAAATAGTGACAGCATAAATTAAATACGGGCTTTTAAACACTTCAACTCAACTCGAGTTAAGTCGGCTTTCACACAGTGCAGCTCATCTCGAGTTTTTAGCAGGCGAGCATGAAGCGCAAAGCTCCGGATGCACTGATTCATGTGCCATCAAATTTTCAACGATTATTTTTTGATCTTTTTCACACATATGGCGTCAAAAGCCGGAAATAAGAGATACGTTTTAAATATGTTAGGAAAATTTTAATGGTTTCAGTAGCTTTATATTGAAGACTCCTAAATTTTATACAATTTTCAAAGTGAAATGGAAGTATTGAACTAATCCACGAAAACACAAATACTAAAATTAAAAAAAAATTTTGAAAAAGTATTTTTGAATTTGCAGACCTTCGTAGCAGCTCTTGGCTGTCCAATATCTATAGCTACTTCACCTAGCTACGTCAAATTTTGACACTTGCTAAAGTGATGCTATGCTATGCTTTTGAAGCAGCTATAGCATGCACATTGAACACACCCCAGATGTAACTTAGACAAGTAGCAGCATAAGCGACATCTACTAACCCAATACAACTTTGAGATTTAAATATTTTTGATTGATTTGAATTTGAAAATTAAGAATGATTATTTCTAAGGACCTCAGTTTGAAAACCTGCGGATCATGATGATGAATTCAAAATAAGATCGAAGAAGCCTGAACCACAGAATTTAGTTTGATTAGGCGTGCCATAGTTAAGAAAATAATCTTAAATTTTCACTTTTTTCCATTCCTAAGTTCTTCTGCTCATATCCCAAGTCATGCACCACTGCTTCTTTGCATCTTAAAGATAATCAACATGAAACCGCATCATCATGGTAATATTATAGTGTTGCTGGTAGCCCGGGGTCAAACACCAATTGGAGCAGGTCAATCAGCCGCGAACGAACTGCGGTGAAGCCCATCTCACTAACAGAAACGTGGTGTATAATCTACCACATAACCACCTGCATGTATCTACCAACATACCTGTATATTCCGACTGAAAGAAAATCCACATGTGGTTGAAGGAACTAAAGTCACGGTGCACAGACTTGGGGTGATTTGAGACCTGAACTCAGGCGAGCTCATACGGATGGAACCTCCGCCACATTGGCCTCGGAGTCGACCCACCGACGGAGAAAGGTAAAGGAAATGACAGTAACAAAACAACACCAATAAAAACCCTCATCATCATCATCATCACAATGTTACATTTCAATTTGCCTGAAGAGTGCTCTTGAAATTTTCTTTTCGTTTCAAATATCCCGCTCGATTGTAAATATATGGTAACGTATTTTTTTTGCTCAGTCTATGTTAATTCGTAATAAGACGGTGGATTTCATGATATCGAGAAAAATAAAGGTCCGATCATTGGATATGAAATCCGGACACAAACACAAATGCAACCGTTTGAGGTTGTAGGTCTGTTTGGCTGAAAATCGTGGGACTGGAAAAAAAGTGTTGGTGAATTTTTTCATTCTTCGGTTCTCACCAGCAGAGAGTTTTTGTTGTTTCGCCTTGGTTTTAATTGACTATTTTTACTTTGATCGATTCGGCGGTGTATTTTTTGTGTGTGAGGTGTTCGTTGATTTCAAGGTTTTGATCTTGGACCTGTGAGGGTCAACGGTTAGGTGACTTTTTTGGTGTTGTTTTTTTTTCCTGTTTTGTCATTCGTTGTTTTTGTGGTTGAATGTGAGTTCAGATCTGTTGGGTTTGGTGTGCGATTGGTTTTTTGTTTTGTTCCAAGTTCGGAAGAATTGATGGATTTTATTTAAATTTTTCGAGCAATTTGAAATTGATGATGGTATGCTGTTTTTCTTGGAAGTGTCTGGTTATGGCATTTAGTCTATTTGATAATGATGCATTTTTTGCATTAGTTTCAGTAAAATGAAATCCATACGATTCCTCGCTGATATAATTTAATATTAGTATTTTTTTTAAATTTTCATTTTAAAGAACAGTTGTTTGAAATATCTAAAATCGAGCAATTTTCGCATTTTTTTCGTCAAAAGATTTGAAAGAATGTCGTAAACCAAAATTAATGCACAATTACGAGTATTTCAATCCAGTTCCTAATTTGAGGGCTCTTCATAGTGAAAAGTAGTTGAAATTAAAATTATAGATTTGTGGGCCTCTTTAGACATTCAATAATGTGCATGCAGCAGTCATTTTGCATATTTGGAGCCAACATCATTTTGGAATCAACATCTACTATGCAGCTGGACAACTCCAAAAAACAGCAGAAGTGGCAGAATCTTAAGGGTATTGATCGAAATGACGCGCATTGGCCCAGTCCTTTGGTTGAATCGACAGACAACCCAATTCCTAGCTACAAGTCCTTCCTACAAGCACTGGAGCTGATGGTAATATTCGCGTTATCCACGCCACACTTCTTCAGTTTGTCGCACATGACTGGGCTGGTGACATGTCCAGGAGCTGTCAGTACGGTCCAGTGTGGCCAGAATTTTGCGAGAAAATATAGCCCAATTTCCAATTTTCATAGCTCAAAATAGCGAAGATTTTTTATTTGTAGCCCAAAAACCGCCACAAATAACTAAATCAATTCATTTAAGCTGATTAAATTATAATATTTATGTCCGTGAAATTCATACGAAGTAACATAAATGCTCTAATTGTAGCACAGAAGTCATTTGAAGCAGTAAAAATTTTCGATACCATATACAGATAAAATTTTATTCACAATGTATTTGAAAATGAAATAATGTGAATAAATTACAGAAACTGTGTGGAAATTTTAGAAAAGTCCTTGAAAAAATAAGTGTAGAATGGCATTTATTTTTTCAAGGACTTTCCTAGAATGTTCACACACAAAATAAAAGCTTGCGAAAACAACTTGCAAATTTGGGTTGCACAAAAATTCAATTAGTATAAGAAACAGTCTTAATTGCTAGAAAGGTGAAGATATTATTGAAAATGTAAATATTTTATCCGATCTCATACATTCAAAACTATGAACGCAAGTTTTGAAATAAATTATTGTTTCGATTAGACGATCAGCTGTTAACATTATGTTTAGACGTTTAAATACTTTCAAAAGGAGATATACGTCAAACAATTTCAGTTGCGGGTCTCCAAGTGACGTTTCGCGAAAAAATTGAAGTGTGCTTTGAAATAAGATGAATAATTTTTAAACATTGAATTTTGAATGACTGCGATTTGAATTCACTACAGGAATTGACAAAAGCTGCTATGGCTTCTTCGGTTTAAAATTAAAAAACACATCATCATCCTTCAAAAAAGACATCTACTCGATCTTCCGGGAGAGATTCGTTTGTGGTAGTAATATGATCGTATCCTGCCAAATTTTGAATGTCTGCTGGAATATTTAAATTCTCATCACTTTGAATTTGAACTCTTATCAAGATTCCGCTTTCGACCCTCAGATTTCGAGGGAACTCACATTTCCGAAAACACTTTTATAATTGTAAATGGAGACACTTTATTCCAAGCAGATCGTAATTGCCAGAGAGATTCAAATATAGAAACTAATGTTATTTGGTCTAAAAAACTCTCAGTATTTTCCAGAGTTCAAAATATGAGGTTCATCATATAAGAGCAGGAATTTAGTTTTATGTTTGATATAGTCTTCTGATCTAAGGGCTGTAAATAAGAAGTGCAAATAGGTGGAAAAAATTGTAGCTTGATGTCTTTGAGGTTATCAATGCTATCACATCTACCTTTATCAGAAAAGATGGCAATGTTTCGGTTTTGTGTTTGCATTTCAATATTAAGTGTGCATCCATTCTTTAGTACCCGTCATCTAAGCACCATTAGCACCCGTCATCTAAGATTTTGCTTTAACTCGCCAAGTTGTGTCCAAACTTCGCTTAATGTCAATTCTTCCCAACGATCTTAGTCTTTCGGTTTTTCCTATGCAGCTTCATTTGAAATTTTCACGCGTTTCTTTTAAGGTTTTCCATATGTACATTTTTTCTATTTAAGACGTAGTGATTTTTGAGGTATTGCTCTAAAAAATACTCCTGTCCCATCAATATTATAGATATTTGAAACATCATAGCCATCACATAACATTCTTAGCTCTGACTGAAATTGCTGAACTGTGTCTAAATCAACATCAGCTTCTTCCCCACAAAGCGTGCCGTAGTGAATATTGTAGTCCTTTCAACGGATTTTAGCTTTCTGTTTGATACCTTGAAATCACAAAATTTTAATTTTGTAGTGATTTGACGGGCTTTACTGTGAAGTATCTGGCCGGATATTGGCAAATTTTTGCAGCGTGTCTTAGAAGACTATTAATACAACAATTTATCCACCTGGTAGTATGGTAAATTTAATTTCAACCGCTTTCTCCCAGTGTCTTCAAAATTTTCCAACGTTATTTAATTTCCGTTTAAGTAGGTTTTTGTTCTTTAAATACGATGCATCTGACTCTTCGTAATTTCAAAGCTATCGGCAGTTTTTCTTCGGACGAGCAATTGTTTTTCGCCTGACGGTATTACTTCTAACTTATTGCGAGCACTTAGCGTTGTATTTTGCACTCATAGTAGATTTTTTCAGTTGTTTTGACATTACCTGAACAAACGTTCAAATATTTGCATCATAACTATTAAATAAATTGCATTCTTACTTGCTTTAAGGGAAAACATACAGCCATGCTCAAATAAATCAATAATTTATTATTATCAGAATACCAATAAAATACAAGCTATCTATAACATACCGAATTCTATACATTAAATAATTTTTCAGCAGAAAGTTATACACAAATTATACGAAAAATTTTCTTGACCTTGAACAAATAATATTTTTCTGGAAAACTCATTTTTACACAATTTTTCATGCTGATCTTAAAAAAGATTTGGTAAAATTTGTGTGCAGCTAATCTGGTTCACGGTCCAATTCTAGAGGTTGCCCGATTACAGAGTGAATTTTCCTCAAGAAATAGTTTGTGCGTTAATTTTATAGTTCAATTGTTTAGGTTGTTTGATCATACTGTGTCCCGTTTAGTAGGTTTTACGGTATAGCCCAAATATAGCTTTTCATAAAAATAGATAGCCCAAAAACCGCCAACCCGCGAAATGAAAAAACGTCCCGCGAATTCAAATTTTAGATAGCCCAATTGGCGGGAAATAGCCCAATCTGGCCACAGTGCTACGGTCTGTGCCTCTACAGTTTCTCTGGTGTGGTCATAGTCCATGCATCGGTCGCAGCTAACTCGGTCGTATATTATACTCACCCGGATTCTACCGGTTGAGACGATATGGAGGGCTAGCGCTTCGTCCAACTATGGCACAGTCCATCTCTGTTATTAATAGGAAGTATTGGGTTGTCATAAGTAATTGCCGATTTTGTGCTATAAATTTATTTCATTATAAAAATTACAAATTCATAAACTAATCTATAATATATTCAGCATTATTATTTATTACTTGTTGCCATCTATCAAGCAATGTGTCAATCCCCTCCTCGTAGAATGTTCTTGGCTTCGTTGCAAAAAAGGAGTCGACGTGCTGAAGTACCTGGTCATCGTTGGCATAGGCGTGCCGTGACCTAAAATCTGGCAGGGGCCAGGGACCAAAAGGTTCAAGACATGCGATGATTTTGTCTTCCTTAAGGTACACGTACTGTTCATACAACTTACATACATAATTTACTAATACATTATATATTTGTTAATATATTCTTTGTTATTTGCTTATGCATAATGCATTATCAAATAAACTTGTGCCTGCTTTGAATACGAATGAGCTACTACCACATGAATATAATGTGAACGGTAGGTATGAACTACACACGAATTATCTATGACCGCTAAAAAATGAAAACACTTGTATGAATTATAAGGGAATAGAATGGAAATAATTAGAAATATAAGACAATTTTTTCGTTTAGAAGCTAAATATATTTCAACTTATACTTGAAGAAGAGGATGGCTAATTTTCAAAATATCTTTGAAGAAATTCGAATATATTAAGCTAAGAAAGAAGATATTGACCTCTTGCTTCAAACTTTTGTTACCTAGAAAACCTAGAAAAAGCAGAAATAACTTGGCAAGATGGAAGAGTGCTGTAACTTACTCTTTTCGAACCATTTGGTTTGCCGGGATATCTTCGTAGCCCTAACTGCGTGTCCAAGGCTAGTGCGTTTTACTGTTTTTCGTTTTCGCGATCCTCTGGGAAATGTGAGATCCAGACAGTTCTTCTCTGCGAATAATTTAGTTCATTCCCAAACTCCATACAAGTTTTCTCGCTCACTTAGTCGTGTTTTAACTGTTCCATTCACAAAATCTATCCCATCCCTAAGAGTTGCAGTTTTAGTTTGGATATACATATGTGCTTAACATGTTCGTTATAAAAAGAACATAGTGAAAGATAAAAAGATTTGCTACAAACTCAGGATTACTGATTGAATGAAAGATCCCCAATGAATAAACTGAGTCGTTGTATTTTCCCTCATTCATTTCTTTTTCTAAAGCCTCTAGTCACATAGCTATCGATCATATATTTGCAATTGTGAAATCTCATTGACTAACAAGTCGAGCTTAAACTTCTCATTCCACGCCTTGAATTTAGTCCAACTGCCTCTTCAAGCTGCTTCAACAATTCGTGTTGTGAGTGCTTCGAAAAGTGTAGGTAAAGGGATTCGATGGCATAGAAAAAGGATGTACACGTTTTGATTGTGAAAAATGTGTCCATCACAACAAGGATAATTTTATGAGCTAGACAGTGTACAAATGTGGTTGCAGGGTGTTTCATCTTAATTTAGATTTGTACTCCATTTTTTTGTCCTGACATGACACTAGCACCATCATAAGACTGTCCAACAACAAGCAATTCGCTAAGTCCGTAGCAGTCTAACAGGCTGAAAATTATATCTGGTAAATACGAGGCATTTCTAACTCCTGAACAGTTTACAAAGCTAGCGACTGCTAGCTTTTTAGTAAATCTGACAACCACGGAGAGTTCTTCCTTTTTTGGACCCTTGCTTCGTCTACCATAATTGACATCAGTCCGCACTCTTTTATTTCAGCTGTATTATCCTCGCGAACGATTTCAGCAATTATTTTTATTAATTCATTTTGTGCTTTGCCACTACAGTTGTTCGCAACCTTGTTTTTAAAATTATTTTCAAAAGTTGAATCATGCTTCGCGAATAATGCACAAAATTCCAAAAAAATGCACGGTTATCACTAGCACCACTTTCATCATGTCCTCTGAAAGCACGTCTTTGGCGATTGAGATACGTCCTAGGGTCGATAACCTTTTCCAAATAATTGCGGTTCATCTGATGTGCCAAATAGATATTGGCCGAGCCCAGGCGAGCCGAGTGTGTGGGCGGTCCAGACGAGCGACTTTGACAGGTGTCACAGGCGCTCGTGCCACATCCGATCGGAATGGATGTTGAGCACGAGCCAAGGCGATTCGAGACGAGCTGTCAAATGCCGTCCACATGTCGGCGGCCTCGTCTGACTTCGGCTCGCCTGGTCTCGGCCAATATCTATTTGCTACATGACAATATTTCAAGACTGTTCAAGCACCATATCACTTACTGTCTTCCAAGCACTATTAAAGTTTTCACACTGTGCATGAATTTCGGATCGTGAAGTTTGGTCGAGTTGAAATTTTGGTGTATTTTCGGCGACAATGGAAATTCTATGGAAAATTTCGCATTGTGATAGCTTCACACCGAGTCATCAGACCATCACAAAATTACAAGACTCATCAATGGACATAAAAAATAAGCTTCTGCAGTTTTTAAGTAATGTATGGGCAACCTTGTAGCTACCATATGTACGTAAATACAAATCTTTCACACGGCTTTTAGAATAAAATGCAAAAGATTGATGAATTTGAAACTATACTTATACAGTCAAATCTAAACTTGTAAAATTCCCAATCGGTATATACTGATCTTGAGTAGATACAGGTCTCAAAAAAGTTTAATGAATATGATAAGAACCATGTGGTGGTTATGTCACAATGAAAAAACACTCGGTGAAATTGATGTGCTATGCCTTTTAAATTGAAGTGCTATGCCTTGCAGTCATCAAATTATAATGAAATTCATACACATTTAACCTGAGTGTAAACCAAGTAGGTTATAGATAGTGTGGGAATACATAACACAACCCACAATCACATATCCACACAGCACTATACAATGCACCAAAATTCATTTATATAGTAAGCTAAGAAAAATGTAAAGAAAAAAAAAATTGAAAAATAATAATCAATAATATATTTTGTAAAAAGCTGTCAAGACGTGTTTCTCTTAAAAACATTAAAATTAAATTTTCAGTGGAAGTATTTAGTTCCACATTAGAATTTACTTCTAAGATAGCATAAAAATGGCAGGGATGCAATTTTTATCCTCCAAATGACTTCGAAAATTGTATTCTACGTTAATACCATTTTAATACTCAGACTATGTTTTGTGAAAAACATAATTGCATAAAACGCCAGTTTATAAAAGTGTTCTTATCTAAATACCTGTATACTGCCTAGTAAGAATGAACAGATAATCTTAATAAAAAAAGGATGATTGGCGAGGCGTTTTTCGTCTTTTTCTTAACGTATAACTTGTCGAAATTAAATATTGCCGTCCATATCTCGAAATAAGTCCCATAAGATCGTAACTAATACCGCAAATAACACAGTCTCTATGTTATAAGTAGTGTAAGCTGGTATAGGCTTACACTACTGCACTACACAACTCTTGCTGTAACCACAAAAACATAAGAGGCGAAAACTTAAGTGTCTGCTGTTGGAAATATTTATTTTTCTGGGAGGGGCCAACCTATGGTCTGGGGGGGTCCCGGCCCCCTCTGGCCCCCCCAACGGCGCGCCTATGATCGTTGGTAAAAATGTTTCCGTTAACGGAATTCTGAAGCGACCGGAAAAGATGTAAATCGGTTGGAGCAAGGTGAATATGGCGGGTGAGGTAAAACGAACCAGCCTAGCTCTAATATTTTGTCCTGGGAGGAAAGGAATTTAGTGAACCAATTCCTCACTGTTCTTTCACTTACTACTACACTACCATAAACACTGCATATTTTTTCAGCTGCTGCCCTAGCGTTGTTTCCAAGTTTAAACTCCCACAACATAATATGTCTAAAATGCACTTACAAATTTTCCATTTCTAACACATGTATTTTTCACGAAAATTTATGTGCGCACTATCAAACTTTTGTATTAAGAATGACTAGCCCATTGTCATTTAAAAGCAAAACGATCACGCCACTACAATTAATAAGGAATTCAGATAAATTTCAATTGCCCTCTACCTGCATCGGCAAGTATTTATGACTCAACCCAATCAATTGGCTTAAACATCCCTCTCCCCTATATCACACCTTCTTATTGACTGCGAGGCAATTAACATTCATAGCTTTGATTTTGGCTCAAGAGCCGTACGTTTCTCGGCCCTTTGATTTCTGACGGCAATTCGGATCGAATCCTGAACTTTCATGCGGTCATTACACCTCGTGATTTCCAGTAGAGCCCCTTTCTGTAGTCTCCCTGATCATTTATGCCTCGGAAATTTAAATTGCTTTGAGAATCGCTCATAGATCCTTTGCCGAAGTTTTACCTTAAACTGGTTTCTCCATTAGTTTCCCAATTTTTCGCCATTGCTTTTTGAAATTGTTCATCTTTTTTGGGGTTTCCCCTTATCCAGGATAATTTTCTGCAACCGCTTCTTTTGATTAGTGGATGCCTATGTCTATTTTTATGACAAAATCTATCTCCTATTTTTGTGTGCCACTGTCACACACTTTTCGGAGTCCGTGGTCACTGCTTCTGCACTTAGCCTGACCTTCTGTGTTTCTGCAGGGTTTGATTCAGCTATTCTTTTATTTTTCAGGGGTCAGTGGCTCCCAAGATCGTTCTAGGTGTCGGGACTTGTCTGACTGGTCTGAGGAGTGGGGAAGCAAGAAAACCAACGCTAAGGGACGAGTTTTACTGGAAACTTTTTCGCGACTAAATATCGTCCTCGCAAACAATGGGAATGCCAACACCTTCAGAAGGCGAGAGCTTGGATCCATCGTAGACCTCACTTTTGTGAGCGACGCTCTAGTGAAGGACTTGCAGTGGTTGGTTAGCAAGCATTACACGCACAGTGACCATCAGGCCATAATAGCTACGGTGAACTGCGTACGTAACAAAAACACAATGTGTGCGAGTTCCCAGGAAAAAAACATGCTTGGCTGGTCATCAAAAAAGCTAGATGAAGAAATGTTCCGGGAAATGCTACCTTCGGATATGGAAATGGACGGAACTGCATTGACGAAGGCCGCGCGAATCATCAGCGTGATACAGCGGGCATGTGATGCCTCCATGCCACGGCGTTCTCTCCACAAGGCCAGGAAGGCAAATTATTGGTGGAATGCAGAAATCCAGGAGCTTCGGAAAAAATGTCTTAAAGCTAGACGACGTAGCCAGCGCCGCAGGAATACTCCAGACTACGAAGACTTGCACAACCAATACAAATACGCCCGGAAGAACCTACAACTTGCGATCGCTAAGAGCAAGAGAGAGCACTTCAGAAAGCTGTGTAACGAGGCCGATTCCGATCCATGGGGTGGAGCGTACAAAGCCGTTATGACTAAAATAAAGCAAAAGAATTCTCCTCAAATAAAGTGTCCGAAGATGCTCCAGGAAATAGTCACAACGTTATTCCCACAGAACCGAGACGACAGCCTACCGGTAATACAGGTAGACCCTCAAAACGTGCCGGCGGTAAGCAGAGAAGAAGTATTGGCAGCCATACGCAAAATCGGTGACGAAAAAGCGCCCGGATTGGATGCGATACCGAACAAAGCACTTAAGCTGGCGGTAAAAGGGATGCCAAATGTCTTCGCTGATACTTTCACAACGTGCCTACGGGAAGGCGTTTTTCCCAAGCAATGGAAGCAGCAGAAACTGGTGCTCCTGCCCAAGCAGGATAAACCTATTAGGGAGGCATCATCTTATAGGCCAATATGCCTGCTGAATACGATGGGGAAGATTTTCGAGCGAGTGATATACGAACGATTGCTGTCAGAAATCGAAAGCAAAAACGGACTATCGGATCGACAATTCGGTTTTCGGAAAGGGCGATCAACTGTGGACGCTGTCAGAATGGTGTCAGACATGGCAATGAACGCGAGGGGTAAAGGAGGATGCTGCGCCGTGGTCACGTTGGACGTAAAGAACGCCTTTAACTCCGCGAGGTGGAGCCGTATTATAGCCGCTCTGGTCGATAATGGAGTGTCACGCTATTTGGCATCTATAATCGTCAACTACTTCAAGGAAAGAACATTACGCTACGACTCAGACGAAGGACCAAAACTCTACCTAGTAACGGCGGGAGTACCACAGGGATCTGTTCTTGGCCCCCTACTCTGGAACGTAATGTACGACGGGATACTAAGGCTTCGAGTACCCAGAAACGTGGTGTTGGTAGGCTTCGCCGACGATATTGGCATCGTGATTCCAACCCGTCACCTTGAAGAGGTCGAAATTTACGCAACCGAAGCAATCTGGGCTGTTAAATCATGGCTTAGTTGCGCTGGGCTCAAACTAGCCGACCATAAGACGGAAATGGTACTAATCACGAAGCGGAGGAAACTACCAGTAGTACGAATAAAGGTTGGTGACTGTATAATTACCTCGCAGCCTGCTATTAAATACCTAGGCGTAACTATCGACAGCAGACTGAGCTTCAAACCTCATCTGGAGAAAGCTGGTAAGAAGGCATCCGTTGTCGGTTCAGCACTCGCTAGAATGCTACCCAATATTGGCGGCCCGAAGCAAACCCGAAGGCTTTTGATTTCAAGAGTGGTGACCTCTATTCTAATGTACGCAGCACCAGTGTGGGCACCAGCGCTACACATAAAATCGAATCGCCGAAAAATGCAAGCAGCCTACCGACTGATTGCACTTCGAACTTGCTGTGCCTTTAGAACAACGTCCTATGAGGCAACGTGTGTTATAGCCAGTATGCTGCCCATCGAAATTGTTGCGGATGAAGCGCTTCGACTCTATAAAAACGAAGCACGGACAGCGAGCACGCGAGAGATTCAAAGGCTAGTGTCAATGCGCTTATGGCAGAGTAACTGGGAAGAGGCGCAAAACGGACGTTGGACGTACAAATTAATCCCCAACGTTGCGCAATGGGTTTCAAGAAGCCACGGAGAAACAAGCTATGACCTAACCCAATTCTTGAGCGGACATGGCGGTTATCGGTATTATCTGCATCGCTTTGGACTCGACACCTCACCGGACTGTCCAGCCTGCAAAAATGTACCCGAGGATGCGGAACACGTTATGTTCACCTGTCCCCGCTTTGATGTATGTAGAAGTAGCCTAGAGACGGAACTAGGCACAAGGATATCAGCGGTAAATATCGTGAGCTGCATGCTGAAATCCCAAACTGCGTGGAATGCCGTCGAAAAAACGCTAAAAAATATTCACCGCAAACTGCGTGACGCAGAAAGGGACAGAAAGAAGGAAGAAGAAAGGATGCGTAGAAGCAGCTAATGGCTGATCCACCCCCACGAAATAATGCTGAATAAGTAGTCCCGTGGGGGAGTGCGGAAGAAGAAGGAGGTGGTTTTAGTCGGTAAAAATCCGGCATGTTCCAGGGCAGGAGCCCTGAAGCATCTTCTGGAAGATTTCCACCTTCCAACGACGAAAAAAAAAAAAAAAAAAAAAAAAAAAGGTGTCGGGACTTCAGTGAAATGGTACATCAAGTACGTCTTTTGTAAATGCGTTCGATTGGTGGAGATAGTCTCAAAAACTTCCTCCAATTCAATCATGCCATCCTTCACATACTTCAAAATATTTATCTGCACGGTGGCAAAATGCAGCATTTTAAAGAGGATCCACTTACATTTAATATACATTTATTCGTCGGCAATCTACTTACATTTTATATACTACCTCTTCGCGGAGGTTTGTGCTGACGGACTTACCAGTGGAGTTTCCAGTTCTCCAGTCGTCAACTTTTTGGTGTCTTCAGAGGCTATTTGGAGCTATTGGAGCCTCCTTCATCCTATTTCATACACAAATTGTTTGCATGAGTAGAATCAGCTGTTCTATCGATTCGTCCAAGAACGTTTGCCGTGAAAAGTCGAGTTCTTTTGACCTTCGATCTTCTCCAAAAAGCATTTTTATTCCATCTTGCTCTGCTACTCTCATTTCTATGCTTTTCCGTCCGTGTGGTTGTTTTTTCTCTAGTAGTGACGCGAAACAGTTTTTTTAAATGTTGCCATATCAGATCAGTTGGGTCTCTTTCATAGCCGTTTTCTTCATTCGTGTACTCATAGTTGCCTTTGTTTAGCAGGGAGGCCATGCGAGGGTTGGCATCAGCATTCATGGTGTTAGGTGTTCAGAGTCAGATCAGCGTGAACCGAGAACAATGTCAGCCGAACCAACACCACCAACTTAATGGTGCGACTTCATTAGAGGTGCAAAATAATATGTTGGGATTTAAACTTATTTTCAGTATTTTTGAAATATGCTTGGGACAAAAAATCTCCACATACTCTAAATCTGGGAAATAATACGTCACTTAATCAACATCAACTATTTTAAATCATATTCGCATTCAATTTTCCATAACCTACACTCGCGTTTTTCAGTAGCATTCACACTATTCAGTCTTCGAGACTCCGATAATTTTATCACCTTTTCTTGATCTCTCCAAGCACTATTAATCGCATATTGGCTACATAGTAGCAAATAATAGGAGGGCAAAAAGTGCACGATCAGATAGTTCTGTTGGCCGTCACCTCCGATTAGCTCTTTCATAAAGAGTCGGATTAAAAGAAACTGTAACTCCATTTTCGATTAACGTTATGTAGATATGTATCCATCGAGCAGCGGTATCGAGTCAGTTCTTCTTCGATTGCCGTGTTGTGTTATATTACCTGAGCCGTACCAAGTTGGCTCTGATATGTTGCGGACTTGGCTCGCTTCAACCATCAGATCGCAAGCAAGTAAGAGATCTTCTAATCAAATAGACTTCGCGCACATTCCAATCGATGATGGCCAGATATCGATAGCAGGCGAATGATATCACGATACAAGAAGTATCTTGTTCGAGATCTGTGAGCTGGTGGATGAGATTTAGATGGGGTCAAATATATGGCAGTTTGTGTTTAATTTGACGGTGAATGTTTATGTGTGAAGATCATTTTTGTAGATAGTAAAATACGCCATACTGTATATTATGAATAGCCCCAAAAATACAACTTTTCCACCCAATCATGAAAGTCAAGAGATAAAATTGTGGAAAATAATTCAAATACAAAATACTTTTCGGAGAGGGAGATAAAAATCTCTTTATGGCTTGGAAATATATCAAACTCAAATGACAAAGTATTTTCCTGCGCCTACGTTCTCCGATTCCATACCAATCTTCAGTTAGTTACATTCTACCTTGCCATTTCATCCCACTCACATGCTCCAAAGCAATATCCTTTCGCCGCTATCTTGAAATATCGACATGTCCATTCGAAATGGCCGGCAGATCACAATCGGCCTTCTGGTCGAGGTCGAACCAATCTTTGCATATTCTCTGCTCTTCGCAACAAATATCTAACCTCTGTCGACTAGCTTTCCGCCTAACTTAGCTCGAACTTTGTTCAGAAGCAGAAGTGGTTGCAGTCGCGTTGCATCGCTGTTCACGTCCGCCTCTAGCTCTTCCCACTCTCCTTATTAATAAATCATTTGTCTATAATGCGAATGGTAGGAATATCAGTAATTGGTTATTACTTACCGATGAAAATTAATCTTCATCCAGGACCACCCATCTCTGAACGACGCGTTGCTTCAACTCCAATGGATTCAACTCCTCGCTGATGCACATTTGTTGCAAAGATACGCACGCGTAGCATGTACGTGATTTGATCGATGTGTAAATGCAGGTCTGGAGAACGGTTGTCAGACGTTGTACTGACCTTTGGCTAGGTACAATGTACAAAGGGAGTGAACAGATAGATAGGCAAACGTAGAAGGTAGATTTAGCTTTGGAGTTGAATGTTCTACACTGGTAGCAATTTCTTGGGACCTTATCTGCAGGAAAAAATCATTTTTGCGAATTTTCCGTTCGTCAGCTAATAGTAAATGGAGCAACAATGTTGCTGTTCGCAAGAAATAATAGACTCTTGAAGACCTTTGAATTTTGAAGTGTACTTTCACTCGGCGACGAAGTGGGAAAGAGTCGGAAAAATCAGATTTTAGATTGTATGAAGAAACGACTATGGTTGAAAAGTTTGCCTACATAAATGTCTAAAGAATAACCACGGTGTTAGAATTCAGGGATAAAAAAAAAATATTTATGTAATTTTTATTTATTTATTTCACCAAGCAAGGTGTACATGTGTAGAACAATAAAAATAGTACATGTATAAAAATACGAAACAAACTAAAAAAAGTCTAGCGCATCAGAGCCGCTAGAAAACTAATTTTCGAAGATATTGTTTTTGAGTGACAAACAAATGTGGAAAGACGTAATACACTTTTTTTGTAGAATCATATCAACCATTCCTTATCTCAAGCAACAAAACTCAACTATAACACAAATGATGAAAATGTTCAGTGCTGGCAATACTTTTCCAATGAAGCAGCAATAAGTTTACCTTAACAAGCTCATACTTAAATCAACTTATCCTTTGAATTTCGTTCTCATCGGAGGATTTCATCGAAAGTTTCAGCGGTTAAACGTTGTTTCAGGCTGCCATCCGAAAATTTTCAAAACTCGGAAAATTTAAAAATTGGTTTCTTATTTTTATCGCATATGAGTACGTAATTTGAAGCATCTGTTGGTGCAATATTTACGAAAATGGCTAATGCTGGTTAGCCTGTGTCAGCAGCAAGACAAAAAATATACCAAATCTGCTTCACGTTAAGTTAAACACAACCAGTAAATTTCGTTTCGATTGAATCACTGCGCTGGTATACGGGTGAAAAAAATTTTAGGGTTACCACCCTCAAAACTTTTCAATTTTTTTAAACGTTAATATTTGTTGTTAATTTTCATTGCAGGATCATTCTCAATTGCAAATCTAATGACATAATCGCTCAGTAAAGAAATTCAACAAAAATAACAAAAATGGTCATAGCTGGCAGCCCTTTCATGATTTTTGTACGAAATACCTACGACATTTGGTCTACAGTAAGGTCCATTTACTGCATGAACTTCGTTTTGATTTCTACACTGGACCGGAAGTTATAGGGAAAAAAGCTTTATTTTGCTGAGCAAATTTGCAAGATTTATGAGACAAAAATCACCACAGCTGCCAGCCCTATCCTGATTTTTCAACCAAATTTTCACAAAATGTTACATAAAGTAACATCCAAGTACTGTGTTGTTAAAATCTGATGGCTGAATCGGAAGTTATAGGCCAAAAAGATGTTTTTTTTCTCAGTTATTTTTCAAGATGGTACCACTGCCACAGGGTTGCCCGCATTTCAAAATCACTTCTATCAGAATTGGTCCTAGTTGATCCTGTAGAGCTGATCCTGTAAATTTCGTTATGATCGGATTATCCGGTCGTCAGGCCTCGTGAACAGAACTTTCGAGTGCTGAAAATAGAGGTAATTTGGTGATGGGCTGCCGTTCTTATGCAAATCGGAATTTGGAAAATTTTATCTTGAGATGAAGGACAAAGGATAAAATTTATCAAAGATTTGAAATTTTTGTCAAAAATCAAAAATTTTTCAGGAAGGTCAACGATTTGAAGGATTTTTTTTCAGCAGCCTGCCACAGCTACAGGGTTACCCGCTATATGCTGAAAATCTATATGTGCCAAATTTTAGTCAACATCAATACGCTCTGTAATTTTCACGATGATCCATTGTTTTTCTTACAAGTAATGACAAATCAAAATTTGAAAAAAATTCCTTTGCCTACTTTTAGGCACCCTGCACCCACACACGGCTCAAAGTTTCCAATTCTTTATCATAGACAAGCTTAGAACATAATAAGTTTTCATTTCCGATACTTTTCTTTAACAAAAATTTACACTGCTTGGAAATATAGGAGTTCCTCAAAATTCACTAAAACACTCGCCGCCGCCAAAAGGTTTAGGATATCTGAATTTAAGAAAATCATGGACCTACCTACTATATACATCTACGTTCTCCAAAAATTTCAGCTCAATCGGATCAGCCACTCCAGAGATTATCTCCCTTAATCATTTTGCTGATATATTATATATATATGTATATATATATATATATATATATATATATATATATATATATATATATATATATATATATATATATATATATGTATATATATATATATGTATATATATATATATATATATATATATATATATATATATATATATATATATATATATATATGTATATATATATATATATATATATCGATCTCAGGTGTTACGTGTTTTTTTTTTTTCTGCATTGCATTTTTCACGATTTCATTGACAAAATTGAAATTTTTCATAAATCTTTCATTTAAAATCAAAAAGTTTTTAATCAATCTTAATTGATTCTAAGTTGTTGCATATCGTTGGGCGCTTTTGCGATCGAATCATCATACGCTTCCAAAAAATCCTGCATACCTTTGGGCACCTTCACAAACATTTGCGCGCATGATGAATTTCAAGTGCAGCTTGGAGAACTGCTTTGCCTTCGATAATACCTTGAAATTTGTTACTTGCAAGGCTTTCTGCAACAGAAAATTGCATGGCGCTTGCATGGGCGCTCCAAGGGATTGGTATCATCCCTATCTCGATAGCCATTTCATTTGCACAGACTGCCAAAATGTTGACCGACTCATGAAGAGTATGTATGACAGCATAATCAGCTTTATTGGAACGTTGAATGCTGAAAAAGATCACTTAATTTCGAAACAACAAGCCCAGACAAAAGCAAATGAAGAAATTCTAATCGAACTGACACAGCATTTCGATGGGTTTACGTCAGCTCTTTCCGCGTCAAATAACAACAACAACAGTAACATAAATTTCGCAAAGTCTTTCGACACGCTGGACGAAAAAATTGATATGTTAGCGGACAAAATAGAATCCATTGCTGCACAATTCTCATCCTCCAGAAAATCAAATAACATTTCCCAAGCTAGCAGCACAGATGGACTAGAAAATGTAGAATTAAAACTGACGAGAATGATCAAACCACACTTTGATTCCATAACTGATGCGTTGTCTACACAACAATTAAAATTCGATGAATTAAGCGGCCAACTCGAAAGTTTAAGAGTCGCCCAGCAGACCCCAATCGATGAGAATATCAAACATCCTTTGTTGAACGAGCAGTCGCTACACCAGGAACTACTTATGGTAGATCATAACAGTTCGTCAAACATCTCAACAACCTGTAAGAGGACATCTATGCAGGACAAAGCTTCCTCACCTATAAAAGAGCTGTTAAACATTACTGCACCACCAACTCCATGCCCTGATTTGCGTTTATCTTCAGATTCCGTCGCAGCATCGATCTACAAATTCGGCACTTTCTGGTCCGAACGCGATTGGACCACCCGCCTACAAAAACTTAAGACTGCTAACAGGCACAATCGTGTTGAGAAAGCATGCTCGAAAATACCCATCAAAGAAAACCAATTGGCATTCTACGTGAATAAAGTTCCTTACAATGCTGATGATGGATGGCTGGGAAGACTTCTGGAAGTGGATTTCTGCATCACCGATTACAATCTCGAACAACTACCCCAGCGGAAATATAAATCACCTAAGCGGTACAAGGCTGTTATACCAGCCAAATATGCCTGGCTTTTTATGGACTTCAATGGAAATAATGGCAAGTTCGATTGGAAAGGAATCACGTTCAGCCCTTGGAAGAAAGTTAGCAGCAAAACTAGCAGTAAGACAAGAAAGAATATTGTAAAAAAAAAATGTATACACCCAAATGCCCTTACCCGCGATATTTCCTCCAAGCACAAACCTTACTTTCTATCTACTCCTAAAACTCCTTCTCTCATAGATACTGACCTTCAGCCTCCTACAACTATACGTGACCGCTTCTCTAGAGGTCCATCCTTTGTTACTTCTAACTGTTCCAAAATGCTGACACTGCCTGTTTCTAGTATTTCCTCTCCTCTAAAAGCTTGCAATAACGCGGCCAATCTATGTCCGTTGAGAAACCATAACAAGGCGACTGCAAACGTTGCACCGACTGCGGCAATGGGAAATTCCATATCAAATAATAACTTGACGACGTCTACATCTCCTCAAAGAGTAGACCACCCTGTTAGGAATTTTTCCTAACAAAACACACAAAAACCTCAAACTGTTTTACCACAATTGTGGTGGTATGAGAGGTAAATTATCTAAACTTTATCTCGACGCCAAATCGTGCCATTTTAATTTACTTGCCTTCACCGAAACTTGGGAAGAAATTCTCGACAGCAGCTGGACTATTTACAGAGATGATCGCGACTACTGCTCTACAGGTCAGACGCGAGGAGGTGGTGTCTTAATTGCTGTGAGTAATACACTTCCAAGCAGACGCATCGATACCACACCAAACGTAATGTTCCAGTACTTAATTGTTCAAATCTCTTTCAATAATACGTCGATTTACATTGGTGTAGTTTATATTCCACCCAGATCCGACGAATCAGTATACAACCATCTATGTGAATCAGTATCTTCCTTCGTATCATCTCTTAACGAAAAAGACAAAGTCATATTTTTGGGAGATTTCAATCGCCCCAATCTATATTTTATTCCCGATGAAATTGATACTTACCTTCTCCCTGTAAACCTGTCAGACTCCAACGACCTCAACCTGACGAGTACCTTCTATGGCAACGATTTGCAGCAAGTTTGTCCGACTCCTAACCAAAATGGTAATTGGTTGGATCTAGTGTTCACTAACGCTTATGACGAAGTAGTGGTAAGTCCAACTAATGACGCAGAGCATCTTTTTACAAATAGTTTACATCATACTGCACTATCAGTTGAACTTCCCATTTCTGATTCTATTTACTTAAGAGCGTACAATAATTCAATTGTATACGACTTTCTTAATGCTAATTATGAAAGCATTCACCATCACCTTAACGCTATAGATTGGACGAATACTCTTTCAACGTTAGATCTTGAGGAGGCCATTTCCACTTTTTATAACAAAATTTTTGAAGCCGTTGAAAGATATGTACCTAAGATAAAAAAAAAGAAAAAGTTGTCTGAGCCATGGCTTGATAGGGACCTTAGGCATTTGCGAAATCGTAGGAACAAACTTTATAAGCGGATTAAAAACAATATCGACGTTAGTTCTGCTATTCAGGATGAATATAATGAAGTTGCTAAGCAGTTTTCAGCAAAGTCTCACGAGGCTTATGTCAATTACATTAAGACAACGGGCGAAAATATAATCCGCGACCCGAAAAAATTTTACGATTTTGTAAATGTGAAGCGAAAAACCACTGGTTATCCCTCGTCGATGTTCTTTAATGATATCACTTCTTCCTCTCCTAATGAGATTTGTGATTTATTCGCAGATAGTTTCCAGAATATTTTTAATGCACCAGACCCATCAAACTCACACCTCTCTTTCTCTCATCCTACTCCTACAGATTTTGTCGGCCAATTTGAAATTACACATGACGAAATACGTAAAACTATTTCGGAACTCGACTGCAACAAAGGCCTTGGGCCCGATCTTCTTCCTCCAACTTTCTTGCGCAAGTGTGTAGAGCAGTTTATAACTCCCTTTCATATTTTTTTCAACAGATCACTTTCGTCTGGAGTTTTCCCATCTTGCTGGAAACTTTCATATGTCACACCAATATTCAAAAATGGTGATAGACGCTGTATCGGAAATTATAGGGGCATTGCCATCTTATCTTCAATTCCGAAACTTTTTGAAAAGATTGTGTACGATAAACTTTCTCCACTTGTTGACTCCCGTCTGAACGAGCAACAACATGGTTTTAGAAAAGGTCGCTCAACTACCACGAATTTGACAGTCCTAATCTCAGACGTGCTGTGTAAAATGGAGAAAGGATGCCAAATTGACGCAGTCTATACAGACTTTAGTAAAGCTTTTGACAGAGTTGACCACCCTACCTTAATTTTAAAACTCCAGAAATTCGGATTTGCCGGATCTTTGCTTAGCTGGCTGACTTCCTACCTTCGAAATCGAACACAACTGGTAAAATTTCAAGGACTTTTATCGAAAAATATCTCTGCTAGCTCTGGTGTACCACAAGGTAGCCATCTTGGCCCACTTCTTTTTAATATATTCATTTCTGACCTATCTGACGTCCTAGCAAATATACCTCATTTACTTTATGCCGACGATCTCAAAGTCTATCACATCATCAAATCTAAATCCGATGCACTTTTTCTCCAATCTAAACTTGATTCACTTGATCATTGGTGCAATGAAAACAAGCTCTCGCTCAACATTGCTAAGTGCCAAGTTATAAGTTTTTCCCGAAAACACACCATCTCACACAATACGTACTTCCTCGGCAATAATTTGTTAGCTCGAGTTGAAAACGTTGTTGACCTTGGTGTTATCTTGGATGAGAGACTCCGCTTCACCTTGCATTATGATAAAATGCTTTCCCGTGCAAACAAACAGTTAGGCTTCATTAAAAGGCGTGCGAAGGAATTTCGTAACCTGTGGGTCACAAGATCCTTATACATATCACTTGTACGCCCCATTCTCGAATATGCTTCCATTTGCTGGAATCCGGCTTTTGAGACCCACAGTAACAGACTCGAGTCCATACAAAAGCAATTCTTACTTTTCGCATTGAGAGATCTATACAACCCTTACGATTTTAGCGCCCTTCCTCCTTATGAGTTTCGACTGGGTCACCTAAACTTATTGCCACTTGCATCCAGAAGAAAGATGATTTCGGCCTGCTTCACATTTGACGTCATTAGAGGCGTTATCAGAGTTGAGTTCCTCAATAATAAAATGGTGTTAAATAACCCTGTAAGGAGCACCAGGTCCTCTAGTTTTCTTAAGGAATATCCACATTCCACTACTTACGCAGCTAATGAACCGATTAATAGATGCTGCAGGATATTCAATAGCATGAGTAACCTTTATTCTCCAACGGTCTCAAAATTATCCTTCAAATCTTCCCTATTCCAAGCCTTGCGCAACTCCTTATGTTAAGCTATTTGTCAATGTTTTATATATTCGTTATTTATTTATTATTATTGATTTATTTGTTAATTATTTGATTTATTTAATTTTTTTTTTTCTTTTCGTATTACTTTTATATACTCATATTAAGTTTTCGATTTTCTATTTTGCTTTGTATTGTTTATGTAACTTGTACCTTGCTTGGTTAATGAATAAAATAAAATAAAAATATATATATATATATATATATATATATATATATATATATATATATATATATATATATATATATATATATATATATATATATATATATAAAGAAATATGAATTTTAGGCGAAACGAGTTTAATACTATTGTTCTTCGAACATTAGTAAAAACTCTAGCGCACCTGAACCGCTAGAAACACTAATGTTCGAAGAACAGTAGAAGAATCGTGCAGATTTTGAGTGCATATTCTTCCACACGAGCTGCTTATTACAGCCGAACTGTTTCAACCGCCTAGTTTTACTTTGGTCTCATGAATCCATTATAACTCATATGGTGGAAAGGTTTCAGATATTACCACTGGCATGAATTTCAAAGTTTATGAGAGCAAAACACTTGTTAATTATATTCGTTATGAGTTGCTTATTTCACAAAATTTTGAAAGCAGCATCTCATATAACGTCAATGAAGAAAATGCTCAGTGCCTGCACCACTGTAACTGAAGTTGGTGTTTGGGGTTGCGATCCGAAAAATTTGCAGAACTTTGGGAATTGACACACTGGTTATTTATTTTCATTGTAAATGTTTCCGGCATGAATACTAACTGTAAGCATTTATTGATACAAAAGTAGCACCAACGACTCGTGTTGGCAACCTTTTGCCAGCATCAAAGCCAAAAATATAACACATCTGCTTCACGTTGAAATTAACCTACCCTGCGAATTTCGTCCCGATCCGATGACTGCATTCAAAGTTATAGGAGTATAAAGAAATTTAGGGTTGCCAGCAGCAAAATTTTTCAAATAATCGAAAACTTAATATTTGCTGTTTATCGTCACTACAATATCATTACCATTTGAAAACTTTACGATAAAATCGCTTAATAAAGATATTGCAAATTAACAAAAACCAGCAATAGCTGGAAACTCTGTTTTGGCTTTTCAACCAAATTCGGCTTGAATAATGTCTATAATAGGTTTCATTAATTGTATGAAATTCGTATTGATTGCATGACTACACTGGAAGCTATAGGGAAAAAAGCTTTATTTTCCTGAGCGAATTTTCAAAACCCAAGATACAAAAATTCTCATAGCTGGCAGCACCAATTGAATTTTTCAAAAAAATTTCTATCAAACATGGCCTAGAGTAAGGTTCAGCCAGTATGTCAATTTCATGAAAATCTGGTAACTGGATCAGAATTCATAGGGCAAAAAGCAGTTTTTTTATTTTCCCACAATTCCAAATCGCTTCTCTCAGGCCTGATCCTACTTAAGTCCAATGTGTTCTGTAAATTTCAGCTGTATCTGATTATTGGTTACCGCCCTTGTCCGACATGAAATTTCCAAAGTTTTACTTTGACTGTGTAGACAAAATATAAGATATGTATACAATTTGGTTTTTATTGTAAGAAACGGACATTTTTTAGGAGATTCGATGGTTTGAATGTTTTCACTTTCAGTGCCTACCGTAGCTAATGGGTTGCCAGCACGTTCATCAAAAGCTATAAAAGTGTGCAACTTAAAATAACTAGATGTAATGTAAGCCATGAGGAAAAAATTACATTAATGCAGGACCAGACCCCAGTTGCTGTGCTTATTTTTATATTTCTACCTTTGTTCTTAATATTCCACTTGATATGAAAAACACATGAAACTTCACAGTGAATTCATTGTTTGGAATATTATATTTGTTATATTTAAAAGTAATTCGTTTAGCAAGACATCTTCATCCGCATCTCCACATTTGTATTCACCATTAATTTTAAGGTTATAGGCTGAAATTCTCAAAGTTTTGAGATGCTTTGTTCTAAAAATAAAAACTAACCCCAATATCTGTAATATATTCTCTTGTCGTGACATAGCCCTGTCAACTTAAGAGGAGTAGCTCATATAATGAATAGTTATTAATTTTACTCTCCTATAAACGACCAATTAACTATTTTTAAATCATTTCCAAATCAAATATTTAGCTATGTTAACCGATTTTATTTTACTTCTTATGCTTGTTTACTTTATCATTTGAATATATTATAGGCAACACCGCAGTGCGAAAAATAGTAAAATCTATTTAATTGTACTCATAATCTCAAATATTATTTTTGAACAAGTAAACACAAGCTCAATTGGTTTGCCTATAAAAAAATAATTCAATCTTTTTCTCCATCGATGAAATTTTTTGAGAAGTTGTCCCGTTTTTTTGGGTCTGAAATGCTTATTCAAGTTCTCTTCCAAGCTCTTTTCTTAAAAACAAGTTTCATTTGTACTTAATTCTTAGCATCTTCTTCATAAAACAACATTGTCTGACTATGCAGAACAATTTTTAAGTATATTTTACTCGATTTTATGTATCATTTATCCTAAAGTGTATAGAGTATGTATGGACAGTGATCATTTATAGTATTTTTTAAACATAGTTGCATAGTAGAACGTTATGAGATATTTTAATAAAGTTTTATGACTTAAGTTTCCATAAGCAATAAGACTTTCGTCTGAGAATCTTGGCGAATGTAAATACACGATAGTATTTCTTACAATAACTTATTTGATAACATACAAAATTATTTAGATTCCAGTAACCAAACAATTTCAAATTTTTCCATGTTTCTTTGAACAAATTATCAGTAAGCAAAGCCTCAATTCAAACACACAATAGAAAAAGGAGCACAGGAAATATTGCACATACAATGCGTTTTTCCACGAACCCTTGCTAAACATACCAGAAACATAATTTATGCATTCCTAAAGAATATAGCAGAGTAAACCTTGCAAAAATGCATTTAAGTAAAAAAAAAACTCTAGCGCACCTGAACCGCTAGAAACACTAATGTTCGAAGAACAGTAGAAGAATCGTGCAGATTTTGAGTGCATATTCTACCACACTAGCTGCTTATTACACCCAAACTAATTCAAACGCCAGGTTTTACTTTGGTCTTATGACTCATATGGTGGAAAGGTTTCAGATATTTCCAGTGGCATAAATTTCAAAGTTTATGAGAGCAACACTTGTTAATTATATTCGCTCTCAGTTGCTTATTTCACAAAAATTTTCAAAGCAGCATCCCATAAAATATCAATGAAGAAAATGCTCAGTGCCTGCACCACTGTAACTGAAGTTGGTGTTTGGGGCTGCAATCCGAAAAATTTGCAGAACTTTGGGAATTGAAACATTGGTTATTTATTTTCATTGTAAATGTTTTCGGTATGAATACTAACTGTAAGCATTTATTGATACAAAAGTAGCTCAACCGACTCGTGCTGGCAACCTTTTGCCAGTATCAAAGCCAATAATATATTACATCTGCTTCACGTTGTTATATTACATTCGAAGTTATAGGAATATAAAGAATTTTAGGGTTACCTGCAGCAAGTTTTTTCAAATAATCGAAAACTTAATATTTCCTGTTTATTGTCAGTACAATATCATTACCATTTGAAAATTCTACGATAAAACGGCTTAGTAAAGATATTGCAATTAAACACAAAACCAACAATAGCTGGCAACCCTATCGTGACTTTTAAACAACATTTGGCTTAAATAAGGTCTATAATAGGTTCCATTAATAGTATGAAATTCGTATTGATTTTATGACTGCACTGGAAGTTATAGGGCAAAAAGTTTAATTTTCCTGAGCGAATTTTCAAAACCAAAGACACAAAAATTACCATAGCTGGCAGCACCAATCGAATTTTTCAACCAAATTTCTATCAAACAGAGTTTAGAGTAAGGTTCAGCTATTGTGTCAATTTCATGAAAATCTGGTAACTTATTCACATTTCATAGGGCAAAAAGCAGTTTTTTTCTTTGTAATTTTTCAAGATGGCACCACTGGCACAGAGTTGCCCACAATTCAAAATCGCTTCTATCAGACCTGGTCCTACTTAAGTCCAATGCATTCTGTAAATTTCAGTTGTATCTGATTATTGGTTCGTGAGTTCCCGTGAACAGCAGTTTTTGATGCGAAAAACATAGGTTAACTGGGAAAGGGTTACCGTTCTTGTCCGCCATGAAATTTCCAAATTTTTACTTTCACTGTGTAGATAAAGCATAAGATATGTATACAGATTGGTTTTATTGTAAGAAACGGACATTTTTTAGGATATTCGATGGTTTGAATGTTTTCACTTCCAAATTTTCATTTTTTCAAATTTAAGACACCAAAATTATCATAGCTGGCAGCTCCAACCGAATTTTTCAACCAAAATTCTACCAAACGTGGTTTGAAGTAAGCAAAGTACTGTGTGAATTTCGTCAAAATCGAAAAATTTTATTTTATTTTATTTATCAACCAAGCAAGGTACAAGTAACATAAACAGTAAAAAATAAAAGCAAAGTTGTAAATTACGAGTACATAGAAACAAAACGAAAAATTAAATAAAATAATTAACAAAAAAAATCAATAATAAATTAATAAATAACAAATAAATAAAACATTGACATAAAGCTTAGGATAAAGGGTAGGGAATGGCTTGGAAAAGGGAGGATTTGAAGGATAATTTTGAGACTGTTGGAGAATACAGACTACTTATGCTATTGAATATCCTGCAGCATCTATTTATCGGCTCATTAGCTGCGTAAGTAGTGGAGTGTGGATATTCCTTAAGTAAACGGGAGGACCTGGTATTTCTTACAGGGTTATTCAACACCATTTTGCTATTCAGGAATTCAACTTTGATGACGCCTCTAATGACGTCAAATGTGAAGCAGGCCGAAATCATCTTTCTTCTAGATGCAAGTGTTAATAAGTTTAGATGACCCAGTCGAAACTCATAAGGAGGAAGGGTATTAAAATCGTAAGGGCTGTATAGTTCTCTCAATGCGAAAAGTAAGAATTGCTTTTGTATGGACTCGAGCCTGCTACTGTGGGTTTCAAAAGCCGGATTCCAGCAAATGGAAGCATATTCGAGAATAGGGCGTACAAGAGAGGTATATAAGGATCTTGTGACCCACAGGTTACGAAATTCTTTGGCACGTCTTTTGATGAAGCCTAGCTGTTTGTTCGCACGGGAAAGTATTTTATCATAATGCAAGGTGAAGCGGAGTCGCTCATCCAAGACAACACCAAGGTCGACAACGTTATCAACTCGAGCTAACAAATTATTCCCGAGGAAGTATGTGTTATGTGAGACGGTGCATTTTCGGGAGAAACTTATAACTTGGCACTTAGCAATGTTGAGAGAGAGCTTGTTTTCATTGCACCAATGGTCAAGTGAATCAAGTTTGGATTGGAGAAAGAGTGCATCGGATTTAGATTTAATGATATGATAGACTTTGAGATCGTCGGCATAAAGTAGATGAGGTATATTTGCTAGGGCGTCAGATAGGTGGTCAACTGTGTCAAAAGCTTTACTAAAGTCTGTATAGACTGCGTCAATTTGGTATCCTTTCTCCATTTTACATAGGACTTCTGAGATTAGGACTGTCAAATTTGTAGTAGTTGAGCGACCTTTTCTTAAACCATGTTGTTGCTCGTTCAGACGGGAGTCAACAAGTGGAGAAAGTTTATCGTAGACAATCTTTTCAAAAAGTTTCGGAATAGAAGATAAGATGGCAATACCTCTATAATTTCCGATACAGCGTCTATCACCATTTTTGAATATGGGTGTGACATATGAAAGTTTCCAACGGGATGGGAAAACTCCAGACGAAAGTGATCTGTTGAAAAAGATATGAAAGGGAGTTATAAGCTGCTCTACACATTTGCGCAAGAAAGTTGGAGGCAGAAGATCTGGCCCTGGACCTTTGTTGCAATCGAGTTCCGAAATAGCTTTACGTATTTCGTCACGTGTAATTTCTAAGTGGCTGATAAAAGCTATAGCAGTAAATTAAGTCAGAATTTATAGGGCTAAAAGCAGTTATCTTTTTTAGTGATTTTTCAAGATGGCACCACTGGCACAGAATCGCCCGCATTTCAAAATCACTTCTATCAGATCTGGTCCTATTTAAGACCAATACATTCTGTAAATTTCAATTAATTCTGCTCATCGGATCGTGAGTTTCCGTGAACAGAAGTTTTTGGTGCTAAAAATATAGGTAAATTGGGGAAGGGTTACCAGGCGTGCCCGTTATACCATATCTTTTTTTTTTTGGTTATGTAAACAAGGCACAAGATTTACATATAAATGGTTTTTTTTTGAAGAAACGGCATTTTTTTCAAGAGAGACGATAATTTGGAGGTTTTCACTTTTAGTGCCTGCCCTAGCTACAGAATTGTCAGCACGCTCATTAAAAGCTACACAAATCTACTGCTAAATAATGCCAATATGTTCTGAAAATTTCGTAATGATTGAATAGCTTTGTCAAAAGTTATCGCAATTTAAAAATTTTCAAATTTTCCCGTTCTCTTTTTAGGCACCCAGCGCACACATGGGGTCAAAAAATTCCAAAACATTATCCAATTCACATGTAAAACACGTTTAAAATTTATTTCGTCAGCTTTATTTATGCAAAAATTATTTGTGTGCGGAATAATAGGTATATTAAAAATATGACTAAAATGGCCGCCGGCGCCAAAGGGTTAACAATAATTGACATTTAGTGAAACCTGGACCTATTCTGCATATACACCAATGTATCCTGAAAGTTGCAACTCAATCGGATGGCGCGTTCCCGAGATTATCTCACTGAAATTTTTTGATGATATATATATATATATATATATATATATATATATATATATATATATATATATATATATATACATATATATATATATATATATATATATATATATATATATATATATATATATATATATATATATATATATATATATATATATATATATATATATATATATATATATGGAAACATGAATTTTTGGCCGAATCGATTTTAATACTAATGTTCTTCGAACATTAGTAATAAAGGATGAAACGTGTTGCGGCATAGCCATTATTTATGCTTGTCCTATAGTGAGTTATAGCAAATAAAAGATTTATATTGGTTTAAGTTTCATTTATTTACATCCAACGTACATGCAGTGTCATACAGCGTAATAAAGGACTTCACAGCATAACATGAATATGAATTATATCGAACACCAAAACCGAACACTGTTGGTCATGACACTGCACCACAACCGCTGTTCCTGGAAATGAAATTAAAAAAAAAATGACATCACTAGCGTTCGAGCGCATATGCAGATCGCAGAAGGCAACCCATATTGTTGGTTATACGATATAAAAAAAGCCATTCAAATAAGTAAAATTTTGATATGTGGCATATGAAACTTCTATGATCGAATAAGAAACAACACTTAGAACGTCGATACAACATTAGATCAGAAGCGTTACGATACTTTTTGCAATGGACACCATATTGTATGGTTGAAATTTTTGAACAATGCATACAAAGAAAAGTAAAGTTTGTTGTTATTTATTGTTGTTATTTATGAGGCAATAAATAAATAAATAAATAAATTACACATAGCAAGATATTCTTAATGTTATGAAAAATACATTTAAGTATAGTGCGATTGAATATAAATATGCGAACTTTTACGGCGAAATAATGCATTTTCCCCTAATTCAGAGTTACAAAATTATAGGAATATTAAACAAGAAAATTTTTCTCAGTGTATACATATAATTTTTCGAAAATTGATCCTTGTTTTATAGGAGCCGAAAACAAATGAAAACTTTCAAATAAAATCGTCCATAGTGACAAAACTATCACGGTGAAAATAATTTTTTGCTATTGGGAAATCAAAAAGAAACCCACACTGGGCGTAAAGTTTTCAACATTTGTTCAAGCGATTTTAAAGAAAGAACCGTTATTTTCTTGATCAACTAATGTGTTGTGCCAACAAAAAGAATGTCTATATCTATCATGTATATGAAAACAGAAAGTTGTATAACAATTGATTCTGGAATTAAAGAAATGCTGTAAAAAAGACCGAAGCTTTATTTTTTCTCGATGTCTGTTTTTATTTAAATATATTTTGAATATCTTGACGGTTTAATTTCTGTTTCCGAATTTTTCAAATTTTTTGTTATTCGCAGTGATTTATCTGCTTTAAGTGCTACGTTTAATGTAATCCACATTTCAGAAATAAGAACTGTCCCGGAAAAAAAAGTCCTTTTGCTTTTCGTTCATAAAAAAAAACTACTGGTCCAAATTCAATTTTTTTTTGCCCATAAATAGTTTAAATACTCCAGATCATGGGAAAAATAATCAGTTTCTAGTTAACTAAGTTGTTGATAAGATGTCATCCTCTCAAGAGCAGAAGCGACAGGCAATTATTTGCAAATATCTGGAAAATCCCAACAGTCCATACAAAAACATTGCTTGGGCAGTTGGCGTGTGTGAAAAAACTGTTGCAAGAGCAATAAAACGATACAAGGAGGTCACTACATTGTCACGAGCACCAGGATCAGGTAGAAAAAAGGGTTCATTTAGTCCAACAGTAGCTTGTCAAGTAAGACGGTTGCTTACACGAAATCCAGGTCTGTCGGTGCGTGATACAGCGGAAAAAGCGGGTACATCAAAATCATCTGTTCAACGTATTAAGAAATTTTACAACCTAAGGAGCTATAAAGTTCAGAAAGTACCAGACCGCTCCGAAGAAAAAGATGCAGAAGCTAAGAGAAGGGCTAAAAAATTATACCGCCTCTACCTGACCAAATTTGATTGCGTGGTCATGGACGATGAAACATACTGCAAAGCAGATTTCAAGCAGTTACCTGGACAGGAGTTTTACACTGCACTTAAAAAGGGTGGTGCATTCCCTAAATTTACGACTCGGAAGCACACCAAATTTCCAAAAAAAATATATGGTTTGGCAGGCCATTTGCAAATGTGGTCTCCGGAGTGAAGAATTTGTAACAGATCGCACAATAAACACCGAAATTTACATCAGCGAGTGTTTAGAGCGCCGTTTGCTGCCTTTTATACGTAAACACAAAGGCTCAGTATTATTTTGGCCAGATTTAGCAACTTCTCACTATGCTCGGAAAACGATGGATTGGTACCAAGCTAATAACATCACCGTAGTACCAAAAGATGCCAACCCGCCCAACTGCCCCGAACTTCGCCCAATCGAACGATATTGGGCTTTGATGAAAAGGAATCTTAAGAAGACTGAGGAAACTGCAAAAAACATAAGAATTTTTCGGAATAAATGGCGCCGAGGGTACACTGCAGTCAACGAAGCGATATTAAAAAACCTAATGATGCATATTAATAAAAAAGTAATAAATTTTTTTTAGGTGTATTTTTTAAGTGCAACAAAAATATACATAGATTATAGACAGTTCATATCATAATATAATAAAAGAATTTTGAAAAAAAAATTATTTGTTTTTGAGTTATAGCAAAAAAACAAAAGGACTTTTTTTTCCGGGACAGTCTTTATTTGGTAATTTTGATGGTGTTAGAATCAATTTTAATTGTTTAGTAAATGGAAATCTAGGTATGAGTCTACTATATATTAGATTTCGATCAGTAACTGGACAGACAGTAATTGAAATTGGAATGAATATTGCCTTTACTATGATAAAGTTATGTATAATTCATTTTAGTAACTAAGATTGCATGGATAAGTTCAACTAAACAATATAGAAATTTACAATTTATGGTTGCATTAAAATATTTTTTTTTACAAAAAAGGTTCTTAAATTTTATCTTTCCCGCAATTTTTCTTCTCTCATTTTTTTCTTTTCTTTTTTGAATAATTGTAATTTTTCTCCGGAATATGTCCAGCATTTTATTTGTTGTTGGTAATAAGTAGAAGAAAAATCATTCATACCGTAATCATACGCCGTGTGTTAGATCTATCGTATCACCTTGAGCTCGCATTCTAGGTTCGGTCGCCTTCTTTGTATATATTTACCAATAAATATCAACATAGTTTCGTTGAGATATACCATGCATTTTGAAAATGGGGAAAATTTCCACTACACCGCGCGAAAAACTTTTACTATTTTTCCTCTTATAATATTAATTGGGTAAAATTGCTGAATTAAGCAAGTTGAGTGGTGACTGAAATATGACATTTCAAAACGTAAGCAGATACTTTTTCACCAGTAGTGGAGACGGATTCCACATGGTGGCACAACACACAAAGGTAATCTAGGTGGTAGATCAACACTGAATAATTTTCTTTTCACAATTTTTTCCCGCCGCAGAAGTTAAATTCAATGACACACGTGCTGCCTGGAACGGGAAAAGTAGCTTATGTATCTGAAAACGTGTAAGTTCTCTAAATGCAGCCAAAACCACATTTCTCATACCTTTACGGCTAAACTGCTAAAACATTCTTTCAAAATGATTCACAAATAGCTCATCCGCTGCTTTTTAGCATCCATTGACTCATTTACCTGCTATCTATCAAATGAAAACCACAATACACTACTTGATACCGTTTGGCTACCAACAATTAACACACACTACAATTAGAACATTGTTCACCGCAATAGAAACAAAATCCCATTAAAAAAAATTCCAAAATTCCAAAAATAGCATACCGTCAAAATGATCTTTTGTGGCCCAGAAGTTTACCTCACATCAAGCATAGATCAGTTGTTACTTAATGGCTCTTAGTGGTTTCTTGGTACAGCATCAAGATCACTATCACCATCATCGTCATATCATTATTCTACTCAAAGATCAATTCCCATCGATTTGCAACGGTCATCTCTCAAAATATTCGCTGGACCGCTTTACTATGATCTCGCCCATCGCTCTATTCGTGGAACGTTTAAAATTTCATATTCAACGAAAAGGTCAAATCATTTCGAATCAATACCGAACTCACCGGCTGAAATGAAACTGTTGCTTCTGACCGAAATAAAAGAATGAATGAAAGGTGGGAAAGAAGCAGCAGCAACAATAAAAGATAGATAGCACAAGAAGTCAAGACAGAAATTAAGAAGTGCCAAGAAGACGGCGGGACAAGAGGTTAGCGGTCAGGCTGGTCTCGATCTGAGGTGGTATGAACCGAGCTGATCATTGTGCAAAAGTTCAAATTGGAAAAGTATCTATAATGGCTTTGTTGAATTCGTAGATACATTTGAGAGTAGGTATAATTATTCATTAAAAACGATCAGGTATTGGTGGGATACTTGACCGGAGTCAGGTTGACGGCTTCGAGGATGGGGGTTGAGTTTGGGTCAGATTTGACACGCATAGTAGCAGGTCAGGAAAAGAAAATGGTTGGTATAGGATTTATTTTTAGGTTTGGAACCGAAGAGGAAATAGATATATTGATGATAAAAAACCTAAAATATTCTGCAAAAATTTACTCAAATCGAGTTTTCACAGTGACGCATTTTTTTAAAAAAATTAAAGTATTGACGCATAAGTCATGAAGAATATAAACATTACAAAATATCAGAAAACTCCCTCTGACACCTTTTTCATTGCTAAAAAAATGCATAACACAATTTACTAATTTTTCGCAATACTCAAAAAACTCTAAACACAACTAATCAACATCAACCTGCAAATACGATGCGAAATGTATCAATCAATCAAATAGAACATTAGGTAGTGACAGGTGGTAGCGTAGGGTCATGACTAGCTCCATCAATACCCGCAGTCAATCTATCTACATATCTAGCAAGGCATCAATCGATCTTCCGAGTTTTGATCACATGTGAAATTCTGCAGATTATCTCGAACTGCTACGTTTATGTATGAATATCTAAGAACTTTGAATATCTAGCACAGATACTTGTCTTGATCTGAACTATTGCAACTGGCCCAGCCTGACTCACCTTTGTAACGATGTAGAAGATGAGTACAATAAACTCATCGACGCGCTATGAAAACACCGGTATATCCATGACTACGATACTATTGCGGCTGCTGCTGATGATGATGATGACGATAATGAATAACAACTCAGCAACTCCCATATAATTGATCGTGCTGATGATGACGATGATGGCTACTAGTCAAAATATAATATTATGATCCAATGAACGATTAGGCTGGAGTAAATCTGGAGTTTTTTTCTTAGAGAGATGAATTGAAATATTAATCGAAAGTTGTCTATGCAATTGAACGGTAATTAATTTTTGCAAACAGCGATGAGACGATTGGAATGAGTTGGATTAATGAGCGTTTATGTGATAATCAGATATTTGCAGGGCCATCTTTGCGCATGGGCACACTGGGCAAGCGCCCAGGGCCCCGCGATCTACAGGGCCCCTTATTTCCAGATCACCAACCGATAAATATATTTATTTTGAGAAAATTAAAATATAATTATCTTACTACACTTAATAATTATCCATCTGCTTTTATAGTAATCTCATGAACCAAGGGCCCAACACTGGCAGCTCTATCTGCTTACTATTAGGTGATATTCCTAAATTTTTTGTGAATGAATAAACCGATGACGCTCCAGCCTATACTAGCGGATAAATGGGCTTTTAAGCTTTCATATATGTATATGATCCCACTTTTAAAGAATATCTTATCAATCTAATGTTTTATTATTGTAAAAACAGTTGTTGTTGAGCAACAAATGAACAAATTGATGTTCAATGTGTGAGGAGGTCATTTTAGTTCCTTCTGTTCTTATTTGAAACGCATGCTCGGGATTATCCTAATCACTCAGAAAAAAGGAAAAAAGATGTTCTACAGAAAGAAGTAATTGGTAAATTACCAAAATCAAATTCATATTTTACGCGAAGAGCCGTAATCAAATAATAAACCATCCACATACCAACAGATTGCAGGTACTCAGGGAACCTCACAATCTACTTGTTCTTCGCTAAGTCCTATCACTTCAGAAAAAGAGATTACACCATATTGTATAGAAGGCGTCCATTCCTACAGCAAAAGTACAATAATTTCACCAACAACTGTTTTAATTGCTCAATTATCCGACCCAGAAAATATTTCACCAGACCCTGCCGATTATTTTAACGAAAATTTTACCGAAAAAAACCAAAATACGAATTCGTAAAGTGCCCATATATTTTCAAAATAAAGATTGTGAATTTTCTGGAGCTTACAGAACCAACAAAGTCAAAGTAGTTGGCAAATCAGTACTTAGGTATTTCAATAAAGCATTATTAAATCGTAAATTAAAGACCAATGAAAGTGTTGAAAGAAATTGCTTGCTGTATTTGTTTTCGAAGAAATGTGTCGTTTGTCTTTCTCGCTGGTTATTTAACCTTTCTTATGTAAACCTATGCTCTCCGGGTGGATGTAATGATTGGAAACACATTAATCACATAGTTCTACATCAATTAAAGAAGTTGGTAGAGTAGATACAGACTTGCGTTGTCAATATCAAAGAGAAATAGATTACTGGAAAAGTGTACTTAAACGGGTTGTGGCAGTTGCAAAATGTTTGGCATTGAAAGGGCTTCCGTTTCGAGGAGACAATGATATCCTTGGATCTCCCAAAAATGAAAATTATTTAGGATGTGTGAAATTACTAAATGAGGTTGATGAATTTTTTGCAGATTATCTAAAAAAATTGAAAATCCTGAAAAGGGACACATTTCTTATTTATCAGCTTTGTAATGAGTTTATTGGCGCAATGAAAAAGCAGGTCCTAAAACACTATAAAGAAAACAAATTAGCTAAATATTTTTTGATTAGCGTTGACAGCACGCCCGATCTGGCTCATACTAACCAGTAAACTTTTATGGTTCGATACGTAAAAGACCGTGTTCCAATTGAAAGATTTTTGGAATATATAAGTACCTATCAAAGAGCAAAAATCAGTATAATTAGTGGAATCCATCCTGAAATTTTTAGAGAATCATGATATACAAATCAATGATTGCAGAAAGCAAAGCTACGACAATGTATCAAATATGTCAGGAAAGTATGCTGGTTTGCAAGCGAAAATCAAGGAGGGTGTGTCCGAAAGGTAATTAGTTTTTTTTTTCAAATGGTTCAGAAACTGTAAATTTTTTTGATTCTACTCACCGATGGAATAAATTGATTAAATATTTAGGTTCAAAAAAAAGTTCTTAAAAGTTTTTTCAAGCCAGATGATCTGCGCGAGCTGATGCAGTAGGCGCCTAACATCAAGGTCATAAACAAATTATAGAAGCCTTAACGTCTATCGCGGAGGATGCAGAGCAGACAAGAAAAGAAACTAGGCGAAGCTCTTAGTTTGAAATTGGAATTCTTTTTGCGGGATGATTAAAATTGAAAAATTTTTATTTATCTTGAAAATTGTATTTGACAAAGTGGTTTCGAAAGCATGCACTGATTCTCATCAGACACCAGCACACAGTGCATACTTGACTGGTGTGACCACTTGCAGTTGTAAATCATTAATTTTTCAATTTTAATCATCCCGCAAAAACAATTCCAATTTGATTTTTGATTCACAAATCAATAACTCTTAGTTTGTCCAAAAAAAAGTAAAACTTGAAACTTATCTTACTGACAGAAATTCGAAACACCATATTGAAAGAATAGACAAAATAAATACTTATCTTCAGAAAAAAAACTATAACAATGGACGTTGCAACTAATTTGTTAGCTTCACTTGATGATTTTATTATTAATGCCAAGGATAAATTTGATGACTTTGAATCGTTCGCAAAAGAGAAAAATCCGGAGTGTGACTACAAGAACCTATCTAAAAGAATAAGCGGTAGAAGCTCACGTCAGACATAATTTGATGGTTCTGCGCCATAAGTCTAACTAAATGGGAAAGGGAAGTTTTAGTTTCAAAGTAGAAACTTTTATTCCCATAATTGATACCCTGAGCGTTCATCTAAAACAGCGATTGAATTCGTACAGGGAAATAAGTCATTGTTTTGATATTTTATCACGCTTGAAAATTTTGAGTGCCAAGGAGTTGAGACAAACTCGCAAAGAATTCACTAAAATCTACCATAATGACTGCATTTAACAGGATACTTGAAAAGTGTTCAAACGAGTGAAAATGAAGAAACTAATAATATTTCAGAAATATATCATCTTTTGAAAGAAGATAAAATTGAAGACACGTTTCCAAATGTAGAAATTGCTTAGAGAATCTTTTTATGCATGATGGTAACTAACTGCAGTGAGGAACGCTTCTTCTTAAAATTGAAAAAAATTTAAAAAAATGTACCGAAAATAAGCACAATGCTTCAAGACAGATGGCCAGTTTGTCACTAATGTCCATAGAATGTGATGTGCTCAAAGAGGTAGACTTTGAAGAAATGACTAATGAATTTGTTTGCCTAAAATCTAGCAAAGTACCCCTTCAAATAACATAGACTTGTTAATTACTAACCTGCGTATAATGATTTCAGAGTTATAATGATTTCAGATCTTGGTTCAGACGTGAATCTAGAGTCGTCCAAGTCGTTCTTCTGAGGTTTTCTCTGTTCCGTTTGCAGGTACGTTTCACCTTTGCTGCGTCTACCCAGAACGCATAATGCCCTTAAGCTTGGTCCTCTCCCGCAATCTTTTTCACAATTCAAGCATGTATTGAAGATGTCACTTTGAATTGCTATTTACCTTAGTCCTAATTTTAGTTTTCAAATTATTCAATTATTTATGTTATTTCTTTTCCTTTTTTATGTTTCATTCCTTTTTTTGCTTTCTTGACGCTGTAATTCGAATTGTATCTGTAGCGCAAGGGATTAATAAATAAATAAATAAGTATAGATTCCATCGCACCCTACTATCTAAATAAGCCTGATACAAATTGTATTTTTTGTTATAGCATGTGGACTGATAACGGGACTTTGTTTGTGAAACTATGAGAAAGAAAAATTTTAGTAGCAAAAATGTTCATATAACAGTCAGTTTTTAAATTTACATGGCACCGTGTCCATTTGTTAGATGTAAGAGCTTTCGATGCAACTTATTGAATAGTATTGTATCTTTAGTATGTTTACTTGACAGTCATTACGAGACCATCAGTGCCCCCCTTAAGTCTTGGATTTCCGCAATTCCTTATTTACTATATGCGAACGACCTCAAAATCTACCATGTCATCAGGTCACAATCTGACGCGACCTTTTTTCAGTCTAAATTGAACTCAATAGAACATTTGTGCTCCGCGAACACGCTCCCTCTTAACATTGCCAAATGCCGCGCAATAAGATTCTCTCGCAAAACTGCACGCGTTCATTTTACGTACCGCCTCAACAACACGACACTCAGCAGGGTTGGCAACATATTATGTGGCAAATACATATTGGCCGAGGCCAGGCGAGCCGAAGTCAGACGAGACCGCCATCATGTGGACGGCATTTGACAGCTCGTCCGAAATCGCCTTGACTCGTGCTCAAAACCCATTTCAATCGGATGTCGCACGAGCGCCGGCGAGCCCTGTCAAAGTCGCTTGCCTGGACCGTCCACACACTCAGGCTCGCCAGATCTCGCCTGGGCTCGGCCAATATGTATTTCGTACTTTATGTGGGAAATACATATTGGCCGAGGCCAGGCGAGCCGAAGTCAGACGAGACCACCAGCATGTGGACGGCATTTGACAGCTCGTCCGAAATCGCTTTGACTCATGCTCAAAATCCATTCCGATCGGATGTGGCACGAGCGCCGGCGAAACCTGTCAAAGTCGCTTGTCTGGACCATCCACAAACTCAGGCTCGCCAGATCTCGCCTGGGCTCGGCCAATATGTATTTCCCACATTAGATCTCGGTGTCACCCTGAATGAAAAGCTCTGCTTCAATCAACATTACGATAGAGTGCTTTCCCGAGCAAGTAAACAAGCTGGTTTCATTAAGCGACGAGCCAAAGAGTTTAATAATCTCTGGGCTACTAAATCCTTATATATTTCACTCGTGCGCCCTCTTCTTGAATATGCCTGCACCACAGATATAAGAGAGAATGGATTAGAAATCCACCGAGAGAAAAGTGCTAATTTTCGACTTTTTGCTTACTGGTGCGAGAATGAGGTACTGGTTTGTGTAATAATCTCTGGGCTACTAAATCCTTATATATTTCACTCGTGCGTCCTCTTCTTGAATATGCCTGCACCACAGATATAAGAGAGAATGGATTAGAAATCCACCGAGAGAAAAGTGCTAATTTTCGACTTTTTGCTTACTGGTGCGAGAATGAGGTACTGGTTTGTGTAATAATCTCTGGGCTACTAAATCCTTATATATTTCACTCGTGCGTCCTCTTCTTGAATATGCCTGCACCACAGATATAAGAGAGAATGGATTAGAAATCCACCGAGAGAAAAGTGCTAATTTTCGACTTTTTGCTTACTGGTGCGAGAATGAGGTACTGGTTTGTGCCCTACACAGTTCATATGGTAACAAAAAGCACGAGAGATCGGCATTTTGAACGTCGTTTGACATTTCTTTTCCCGAACCGGCGAGTGGAGATTAAAATGCTTTTTGTGAATGAAATTAGTTATGATTTCATACAAGAAAACCAACAGAAATTGATGCCAAACGCTAATTTTACTCACTCCAAATACGTTATTCCCTGCGAAGCATTTCGGTAGCTACTTTTGCAGCCTGGAACGCGGCACTTCATTATCGCACTATTTTATAATTTTTTACCGCTAATTTACTCGCGAAACCAACACAAATGATTGCACACAAACTTATATGTACGTTTCCACCGAATTCGCCGCAAAATTTCCAAATTTTATTTGAAATATTTTGACTGAAAGTCAATGCTCTCAGTCCCCGACACAAATCGAACTGACATTGACGTTTCTTTCCGTGTTGCTCGTTGCACGCTTTTACATCGATCTGGTGTTCCCAGCATTAAGACGCCGCATTAAGGCTTTTCGGTTGTAAGTGCGGTAGAAAGGGGCGCACTGAGTGAAATTTTTGTGAGAGAGCAATGTTGTGCGTGTATTAAAAAAGGCACACTCACGTATGATGGGTACACTGATAGCCATTTCGTATTCATATTCTTTCATATCTGTGGCGTGCACTATCTGGAACTCGGCTTTCGAAATTCACTGGCAAAGATTTGAGTCTGTTCAGAAGCAGTTTTTACTATTCGCTCTGAGAGATCTTTTCAACCCTTATGATTTCAGTAATCTACCACCATACGAATATTGCCTATATATATATATATATATATATATATATATATATATATATATATATATATATATAATATATAATATATATAAACTTTTTACCCCTTGCGTCTAGAAGATTAATGTTCTCTGCCTGCTTCAGCTTCGATGTCATCAGAGACGTGGTTAATGTCGCCTACTTGAAAAAAAAGTTTGTACTCAATCAGCCCTTGAGAGTTACTAGATCGCGACGATTGCTTATTGAATCCCAACACAACACAACATATGCAGCAAACGAGCCAATAAATAGCTGCTGCATGCTATTCAATAACATGAGCGAGAACTTTTCCCCTACGATATCTAAATCAACTTTTAAAAAAAATATTATGAAGGCTCTCTCTTCATAGTCTCCCCCTTTCACCCACCATACTAATATAAATACATGTATTGTATATTTAATTTGAATTTAAATTCACTTAGTTATTTGTCAATTGTTATTCATTTAGTTATTTGTCATTTATTTATTACTTTATTTGTTATCTATTTTTAACTAATTAATTTATGCGTTATTTGCTCTTCTTTGCATGCCATCCATACCCCTAAGCCTTAAGCGATAGATTTTATGTCAATGTTTTATTTATCGATTATTATTTATTAATCTATTTGTTTCTTTTTTAATTTTTTTGTTACTTATTTAACTTTTTTGTTTTTACTTTTTGTTTTTACTTTACTCTTCCATTTTACTTTTAATTTGATATTTTATATGTGATTTTTGTACCTTGTTTGGTGAATAAATAAATCAATAAATAAACATTCATTTTCGAGGTGTCATTGGAAAATATGGTCGAAAAATGCTGAAGAGCGCTATAGCCTTTGTTTTAATCGAGTGCAAAAAAGCACAAGTGGTGCCATAGTTCTTGTTTTATTTTAGGATTGTTTTAATAGTATCGTTTGCATTTAAAACCAGGAGCTATGAGGTGTAGGTACCTGCATCAGTAAAATTTTCAAAACCTTAAGAGTGCGATCACACTGCATGGGACTCAAACGATTAAAAAGCATGATGAAATAACAACGATTCAAAAACCCGAAAAAACAGCGTAGAACGGTTAATTTTTGGTCAATTCGTCATTATTTTTGGCTTGCTTAGCATTTAAATGAAAATAAAAACTTGTTCTTACAAGTGTAAAAAACTAATTAACTCAAATCCATCCAACCCTAAATATTAATGGGATCTCTGCTCCATTACAGACCAACATTGTCTACCTTGACTTCACAACCCGATGTCAGATCGATCTACTTGGCTAACTTACAGATTGGAAGCAACCGTTTCGTACACAATCTGCAATGCAATCACAGCACCAGGTAACGATTTAATATCGAACAGGTTCATTGCAGTTGCTTCCACTTTTCTATTTCATGCTATTACAACGGCTCAAGCCATTCGGTACCAGCAGATATCAGATTTTATAATATATGACCATTTCTAAAAAGGAAAGGCCATAGAGAATCGCAGTAGCTGCAGCAACAGCTTCGACTAGAGCAAAAAAAAACTATTGGAGTTTCCAGAAAATGGAAACGTAGCAGTGACTGCACCTCGGAAAAAAGAGTTGTTCGAAATGCCAGAGCCAAAGTTCCAGGTAGCGAAATGGCAAAAAGGAAAGCAGAAAAGCGATTTGATCTGGACAACCTGGCTACCACATTCCTTTGCCTTGCTGTCTATCTGTTCGCTACGACGATCTGGTTACTCTGGTCTGGTTGCTCTGGTTGCTCTGGTTTCACCATGAGACCAGACCATCATAGTCACGAAACAATATACAAGTACACAGTTCGTTGCGGCGCGAACGACTTTTTGACTTCTGACTTAACGTGGCCTGGCTAGCGAGCTATAGCCCGAGAGCGAAACAATCTGCGTGTGGTTTGCTGGTTCATCAGTGCTATAGTCCACTTCAGGCTGGTGCAATCGAATGGACTCGGGCTGGACTACAATAGATCATGAGATTAGAGGTACAATGAGATGAAACTTTTACGATTGGCCTTTGGTAAGTGATGAAGGTATGTCAAACATTTTTGAGTCCTCTTAAAAATTTATAAAATTTCTCGTCCATACAGCAGGATTTTAACAGGGAATTGAGGCTTAATTGGGCTAAAGACTGCATTTAAAGCATTAACTGTCTCCAGGAGCAATATTTAAAAATTATAAGATGATTTTTTGGCAAACAGTACACTCCCAAAAATCCAGTAATCTTTTCAGTATCGGGAAACTATTTTATTCGTCCAGTGTTTTGTTAACTGAAATCGAAGAAAATGGCAATAGCTACCTGTCAATTCAGTATGCAAGTCACGCGATCGCGCAGCCACTTATATTGGTCGATTGCATTCGAGACTTCGGTCCTCTGGCTCTGACCAGTTGGTTCTTGTTCTCTTCTTTGCTCTGATTGTCTCAAGATCGGTTCAGTTTTTGCGACCTTTTTCCATATTCTTAATGGAATTAGTACTGTGATTGTTGACTTCTTGCCGGCACATTCTTCTGCATTAGACTCAACTGATCTGAACTTGTACCAGTTACACGCCTTCGGATACTAGTCAGCCTGACATGTGTGCAAGACAGTAGTTAGCTGGGTTTCCTTGAACGTGCCAGAAGCGAATCAGGAAAAAAATTGCAGCACTATTCTGCTGCGAAGTGAGCTCTAGTAGGAGCCGATCGGTTGAGGTTGTGTCCTCGGTGCAACATAGGCACGGATTATGTGACTTGGTACGTCTTGAGTCTCTTGGACCAAATCGCTGTTATCGATTGGCTTTTTTGCGTTCTCTGGGTGGATGGAAGAATGAATTTGATTCGATTGAACAGTGCATGCAGGTACTTGTAGAATGGTTGCGCGTAGAGACGATAAATATGTGAGATCTAATCGGTGTTACTTCGGTACAGGTCATTATTGTCAGCTTTTGTTGTATTTATTAATATAGATGCGGTTGTTGCACCCGGAAAAATCGCATAAAAGTCAACATTTTCTTTGGTAAACTGGAGCAGATGAAGGTTGATTTGTGGTGTGGTTTGAAGGATTGTTTTTGTTTTAATAATAAATGGAAGATACATAGCGTTTACGTTGAGCGATGTTATAGTTGCACCTGTCGACAAAATATTTTTTTTTGGGGCTTTATGCATGATTATTTATCTGCATATGTTCAAAGCTCAATGGATATTTAATACACTTTAGATTCAAGTCAAATCGTATCAAGTGATATAAAATTATATGAAATTATGAATTTTAACATCAATATTGGTAGTAGAGTAATTTTTCCCCTCTCATAGTGAATGTAAAGTAATTTTTTGATTTACAAGAATTATTTCTTTTTTTTTTTTAATTATTTTCAAGAATTATTTCTATTACTAAATCACCAACAAAATCGACTTATAGAGTTTGCAAGTTTCTGCACTGATGTTTCTCAATAGTGCTTCCGATTCAGTATCTTCGGTCGTAACGACGATCGTGCCTGGAGAAAAGATGCATTCTACTGCATCCTCATAAAGGTCATGTAAATGGATTTTGCTAAGGCATTTGACTAAGTATATAGATCATCAATCTGTGTTGTTTGATAAGCTTATTGTGAAAATAAAAAAAAAATTAAAAATATATTTCTTGTTCACTGACTAGGTGAACACACTGATCCACTCACCCGAACTTTCTACGAGTCAATAAAGGTCAGTTAGGTGGAAGCTAGATCGCTTCCTCGCGTTGCATTCTGTGTAATGCGAAATTATCGAAATTCTCTTTTATAACGACCGCTTTCATCTTCGGACTGTTTTTGTCACACTGTTTTATCTGACGTGCTTGTACTAGTGTATCGTTCCAGTGTACCATTCCGGACCTAGTCGTCTTCAGACACGGTATCAACAGACTAATATCTGCTTATTAACGGTTCTATGTCCGTCCTGTTATAGCCCTGGCAGGTTATAGAGCACGTTTTTGGTTTCGTTGCCATTACGTTGGTGCTGTATGTTCAGTTGAGGCGTACTCCTGACTAGCAACGATTCGGCTCTGAGCACATGTTCCCATAAGGGCTTAGACCAACCCTCGCATTACCTTCCTGCTTGCATAGATAAACATAGAATCACTAAGGTAACTACATATTTGGACTGAGATAGCGGCACTAAGTGCGGATCAATATAACACGACATCTAAAATAACACTTAAAAGCTTGGCCACAAAACAACCACCAACTCACTTTCTAACGCTGAGGGAGACTGAGATAGCCTTGCCGTATGATTTGGTCACACAGGACCAAGACATCCTCTTAACTACTGATGGTGGATATACTAGAGATTAACTTTCATCATTCCAAAGCAGTGACGGCTGCCCTATTCTTCTATTTGCAAAAAAATAGAGGAGAATAAGCTCCCTAAGAATCCAAGAGCTATGGGCTATAGACAACCGGGTTTGCGGACTATGCACTGATGTACACAGACTGATAGCACCCAGTAGCCTGTAAAAAGCTCGTGTTTGTATTTTATCCAAACATTTTATTGATATTTTTGTTGTCTACAATTTTTGTGACAAAGATAGCCCGACTATAGCAGCAGAAATCAATTGCATGACATACTAATTTATTTCTCGCTACATGGTTCACACTAATATGACGCTACAAGCAGGGGCAGATTTGCCACTAGGCCCGGTAAGCCCGGGCCTAGGGCGGCAAATTTCGGGGGCGGCAAATATTCGATTTTATTTGGGGCGGCCACTTTTCGATTTTTTTTTTGGGCGGCAGTTTTTTTCCTGTCGTATATGTACATATATTTGAGTTGAATGAGCCCAACACTTTAAGCCAAACAAATTCTCTAAAAAATCAATGCCCGCAAAAATTCACCTCTGATGATTTTTTTCGGACATTAAAAAGTTTGACTTATAATAAATATCGAAATGCGATCACGATAAAGGACCAAAGAAACTCAAAAATACCTAAAAAGTACCTAGAAAGTATCTGAAAATGCCTAAAAAGAGCCTAAAAAACCTAAACAGATCCTAAAAAGAACCCAAATAATACCTCTTCAACTTAGGAAAAGCTTATCAGAGATAAATATTTGCGTGCATTGATTTTGCAGAGAATTTTTTTTATTCTTATGGTACAGGGTATATAAACTACATGCGAATCTCTTTATTTTTGACGTGTTTTTTAAATTGTGCTTCATTACTGAAATTAATTTCTTTACAAAAATTTCTATAAAATGAAATTTAGAACATTATAGGTCAAAATATTTCCGGTTCATCCCTAACTAATAACATATCGAACATTAAATTACAGTAGTCGAGTTCATAGTTGATCTCCAGTCAAGTGCGAAAGCAAACTTTGAACGGAATAGTAAACTTACTTATAAAAATATGAGCGAAGACGTTAAATTTGTATTTTTGGATTCTTTTTTTTTAGGTATTGGTAGGTTCTTTACCGTGTGTGCATTTTAATAATTATTTGTGTGGCAAGGGCGCAATAAAAGGGAATTTTTACGAACGAACCGGTGCCGGTTTTGCTCTGATATTCCTTTTTTGTAAACTCAGGTGCAACGAAAAACAGCGAAGTATTCTAGGGAATCGAAAAAAAACCGCGCATTGTTACATATAATTCACGAAAAGGGCGGCAAATATTTCTGAGGCCTAGGGCGGCGAAATGGTCAAATCTGCCCCTGGCTACAAGTTCTCCCTCTGATATCGTCTGGAAAGCAATGCCTACTGCTACATACTGCTACTGCTGACTGCAATGGTCATCATGAAGTTTGGAGTAGATCTGATACGAATAGTCGAGGTGAGGAGCTTTTTGACTTCATCTTGTCTCATGGTCTGTCGATTGTCTTTATTCATCTCAAATCATAGAGAGGTTATTGACGTTAACTAAGTCACCGGTTGACACAATCACTTGCTACTGGATTGAAAAAATTGCAGGATTGCTCGTTGTCCGATCACATATACTGTAAAGTAGGCGACCAAAGCTCATTAGAACGAGTAGCCTTTATTAATAGGACAAGAAAGGATTAGACAAAGTAGGAAACAAGGAATTAGACAAAGTTTCAATCTCTGGTCTGATCCTCACTGGAACTTTCTCCGGGGGCATTGATTGTCATGAGTATTTAGATTGTGCGGTTAGTATTCTTACCTGTATTTTAAAATGTACGGCTAGAGTGGCGTGCACCAGCAAAAGAGAAAATTAAACCACAATCTGGCAATAGGGAAATGTCTACTTTGCGGGGATAGTGCAGAAAAGAGTTTAACGACTCAAAAATATCTAAAGACTGGTTACAATATATAATGAAGCTGAAGGAATATAAGTATGTCATACACGTGGCTAAGACATCCTCGTGAGGATCTTTCTGTGGTAACGTAGAGGGTATTCGCGAGTCAAATCGTCTGCATAAGGTTTTATGCTCAGTGTTCACGATCATGAGGTATATCCAGGACCCTGACGGCATCTTAAATGACGTATGCGCCAGCTCTTTAACTGTTCTCACCGACTCACATTTCCCAGGGAATCATAATCACCAGTATATGCAATGCAGCATGTGGAGCATGAGTTTAGCTTAACAACACCATCTTAACCTCCTAAGTTTTGAATTCCGTAATTAGAAGGGCCATAAACAGCTATCTTGCTATCGAGGGTGACTCCATCATTCCATTAATCTCTGCTAGAAATGAGGGTTGTAAGTTATAGAGCCAGTAGAGTGTGGGTCTAGTCAGCTTCACTGGTCCAAAAAGTATCACACATAATATATTAGCGCGGCCAAATTCTCGTCAATATATTCCACAGTAGCAATACTGGCCTGCTGTAAGACAAATAAATTGGCATAACGAAAAGTGTCTAAAATGAAGTGCTTTGCAGGCCGCTTGTTACCTGAAATACAATTTAAGAAGTAATGAATCTCTGTTTTATAATAAATTTTCTAAGTTACAAACTTTGTCATACATTATTTTTCTGTAAACGTAACCATTACTGAGATATTTACGAACACTTCTGGTAATCTTTATGAAATATTTGGCCGACCTCAAATCGATGGACACTTTTGACATTTTGTATAGAACAACAATATCAAGCTTCACACCAATATCCAGCTTTCCTCTGGTTTTAACGAAGTTGGACCATTGCCTAAGGCGAGAGCACATAGGTACAGTGATATAGCCTAAGGGTGTATGCACACTGGAACGAAGTCAATAAATTAGTTGTAGTCCTGGAGAAAATGCCGAAAAATATAACGAAATGTGTAGCGATTCCCGAAATAAAGAGAGTTGCTTGGAGGCACCACAACGAAACCGAAGTCCAGAAGAGGGCCTGACAAGCAGGAAGGAGTGATGGCGAACCATCAACAGGGGCAAATAAAAAAAAGAGAAGTGCCTCGGGAGCATAGTATCCTAAAAATGGCCGTGAAGGCCCCTCATCTGCATAAGTGGAGCACCCTGTACGGGTACAGGCTGGGGAGGGCCACTGAAAAATGTGGTGGACTTGTTCCCAGAAAACGAAAGGGGACGCTACGTTTATTTCATCCGTCATGAACTAATCCTAGCCCCAATATGCAAAAAGGAAAAGAGGCTTTGTCCGTAAAGGACCAAAAGCAGCTCTCAGGCATGGGCTGTAATGCAGACCCAGCCGAGACGTGACGAAGCACGTTGCTATCTATCTGCAATAACAAAAAGAGAGCTGAAAATGCGAGAATAAACTATCAATAGGAAAACTGCCTCTATTTCGTTAGGCCCGATGATGAGGTCGACAACCTTAAGCCCCTGATTTTGGCGGAGCCAAGACCCCAGATGCTAGGGAGTCTCTCCGCCCCCTAACCTTGCACGAACAAACAAATCGAAAACCAAGAAACTACTTGGCCAAGTACCCTCCCTTCAGAAAAAAATCTGAGATTTAACACTATTAAAATCATAGGCCAGCCAGGCCATCTCAAAGCCTGAAATGATTAGAGTCCTTTCGGGCTTCCGCCCAATAAAAAGGCAAAACTGTTAGGTTTTAACAACACATGATTATATTATCATTTCAGTTTCAATCGTTTTACTTCTATTACTGTTGATTGTTCTGTACATTTAAAATCAATTAATTAAAAAAAAATATAGATTCCTAGATTCGACTTCAAATACTATTTCTGGATCATGAGGTTTTATGTAAATTAGCGCTTATTGTTCAGGTTGCAATATCCTTTCTTTAAGAACAAAAATACATTATTGGAATGTTTCACATTCAAAATTAAGGCAACATTCTTGGGGATGTTGTGTGTAATAAATCAAAATTGCTTACAAACCAAATGTGCCATGTAAATAGATGTGATATCAACTCACTTCAAATTAGAACTATACGTGTTTTATATGAAGTCTAAATAACAAACTATAGCTACTTCAAGCGTTCAGTTGACGGTTTTTAACTTTTATGCTAATTGTTATGGGTTTCCCTTTAAACGGCACACAACTGCAAAAGCTCACCACTTTTAGTTCATTAAAAAAATATATAGATGGCGGGTATTTCATAGAGATTTGTTAATGTTAGTATTCTCTGTTAGCATTCTACACTAAGGAAAAAAAATACATCCACTCTATTTTCGATAGGCAACACATATTTATATAAGAGAAATTCCGGACAAAAATGCGAAAAAAACTAGTCTAATAAATAAGCATCGTATAGAACAAAAATCGTAGATCAATGATTGTTTTCTTTTCCGTTCAATACTCTACGAGCATTGTTTAGGTTTGCCTGCAGACATTTGTTTCTTTTTATGCAGGTAACTATTTTATAATACTTTTTGTGTATTTGGTTGGCGACAAAATATAGTATTATTGAAAAAAAAAGAAACATATCGAATAATTGAAAAATATTAAACAACAAAAAGAAAGAAATACGACCCTAGCATTTTTTTCAATGCAACCAACAATATTCACTAATGATTCAACCTTGTATGTCTCGGTGTCTATTTAAAGTGAATAATTTAGCTATTCGTATTGTTTAATAATAATATATCAATTTTTCTCACGGATAAGTTGAAAAAAAGTTGTAAACAATATCTCTTTCTGTTTTCTTCTTCTTTGATGTACCTTTTTTTTTGGTTTACGAATTTCAGGAACATCAATAATTACGTGAATTCGATGGTTGATGCAAGTTTTCAGTTAAACGTATCCAGTAAACCAGATAGCGTTCGACAAAAGCTACGACTAGCAGGTACAAGTAAAAGGTCTGGTAGAGCTATACTTTGTGTTTCGTCTGCCATCGTTTGATACGACCGTAAAGCCCTTTGCCGCAGATTTTAAATTGATCAGTAACTGTGCGCAATATAGTTCAGGTTAAAATTTCAATATTGCCATTTCACTATAAATTCTTGTCTTCTCCTTTCCCTGTTGTATACCTTTCTGTTTATCGGCCCGGTTTCCTTGAAATACGACCACTCTTGCTCCGGCGACTTATGTAGTCTATCTGCAGCGAAAATAGCAGGTCCTTTTGAGGCCTGATTCCCAAAACTCCTGAGAAATCTGCATAAAATCACGAGCACTACATGCAGTGATGGGCATTGGGATGAATAAATGTGTAGCAGATATTGCTAAAAAAAAGTAGCAGATTCAGAAAAAAAGTAGTAGAAATTAGACATATACATATGTATATAAATAGTGTATAAAAAAAACCGAGAACAACTACTTTTTCTGAATTCGAAGAACTTAGCCAGACGAACAACGAAAACACTGCTCAGCATTTTCTTATCGCAGATGTGCTTCAATTAATGCTTAATAGTTCACCGAAGTTTCATCAGTACCATCTTCACTAAAAATTAGTTCCTTGGGAAAAGTAGTAGATATCATTTGCTACGTAGTAGAGTAGTATATTCAGAAAAAGGCAGAAAAAAGTAGCAGATCTACTACAAATGTAGTAAATGCCCATCACTGACTACATGGTCTCGATCGCAAAACGTCATTAGCATTCGTCACTGTGACGTAATGAATGGTGCTTTGATGTTGTTCGGTTTATTCACACACAGTCATATTGCAAATGTCATAATTGTTCGTATCACTGGCTCTGATTTTCCATATTAATGACGTTGTACCACTGAAAAGCAATTATTCAATAATAAACACTAATTTTGTTTCCGAGTTTAATTAGCAAGCAACTTGTCGTGATCAAGAAAGCCGAACAACCCGCATTTTACTAGGCCCTGTTAGTGTTGAATTCTCGTCCGCAACTTTTGAATAGCAGGCTGCATCACATGTAATTCTATTACTTTGCACAGACACACAATCGCCTTGCAGTAAACACTCACATATTCATTGGCATATTTTGTAAACACACCTGGGAATATTTCGCTCGGCATAGCTTGACTGCAAACAACGATCGCTCCAATATTGTTAGTTTCTTTTGTTTTCACTCGTATGCTGCCGCGGTTGCTTACGAGGAATGAGAGTTGAGCTGATGGAAGTGGCTTCTTGGAATTTATTGCTATGTAGACTACGACAGCCCGAAATTCCTATATCAAATCCTGAAGTCACGAGCAATTAAATAATTCAGGTACTGTCCTAGGCCGCGCCGCGATTCTCACGATGACCGAAATAAATTTGGATTTTAATTTTTCCACACCAATGGCCGCAGTCAGCCACCTACGTGACGCTCGTTATGACGTCTTTTCACATCTGAACCTTTCTCTCCGCTCAACTTATTGCCAGCTTAAGTTGGTACGAGTGCGTTCAAAGCTCCGTCATATGGAATATGACGGAGAGGCAAATTTGATTTGAAAAGCAGGATAATTTTATTTGTTTATTTAGGGCTATTGTTTTGTCTTCTAATTGCAGCTTTGAGATTGCATAGCATCTAATGATTATTTGATTTATTACAACAAATGGCTGAAATATGTTTAAATTTTTATATTGTTTGTAATAATTTGTTGCAGTAAATAATTTGACCAAAAACTTTAAATTCAGTATTAATTTGCTTATGAAATATGAACATGAATGAAATTATATTGTGTAGGTAAATTTATAAGCAGGCCTATGGGTAGACTTAACAGAACATACAACCAATTTAATTGAAGATAGTTATTAGTCACATAATGAAAGAATCTATTTTATTTAAGAGCAGAAAATAATGACAAGATATTAATAAATCGCGCTGAAAACAGTTTTCATGACATTCACACCGAAATAATTGAAGGATGAAATGTAGATTAACTAGAACGTAGATCCAATTTACTTCCCATTGCATGATGGTGGATAGAAACGACACATTCGATTATTAATTGGTCGTTTTCCTTCAGGTACACCAATTACTGGATCAGGCACTACTTTTTTTTGAGCATCGGACACGGCAGAAAGAACTAAATAATCATAAAAATATCATAAAAATAATCATAAACGAGGATTTATGTAACTTTTAAACTAATTAAATAATTACCAGACAATATGAAGAGAACGAAGATAGTAATTTTCATTTTGAACAAATTAATATAACGGGAAGAATTTGTAAACGCTAAACGATCACTATCAACAAAACCACGCGGTAACTAATGAATCATTTTGGGTTGACAACTTTATATATGAAATGAAAAAGTTATAAAATTTGTTGCATTTAATTGGAGTGTAATCAATCAGATTAAAACCAAATTAGCATTTAATCGAAAAAATTGATTAAAAGGAAGAGTGAGCAAATTGTAATTGAATTGAGTTGAGTTTAATATAATATAATTTATTGCAGCTATTCATTTTACAAACATGATACAAATATTCAATATGAGACATACATAGCTCGCTCCTCGCAAAAGTAAGAGTACTTGTGCGCGAGTGCGGGGACCTAATACGAACTACTGCATTCAAATATATGAGAAGCTGTGATCAACTATAATAAACGTTTACATAAAATTCAAATTAAAATTAAAATTCAAAATAAAAAAAAAACAATATAAGCTTGAATTAAAAACTAAGAACTAAAAACTAAAATTGGACAAACGGAAAATGCATTATATCGAAAAGCTGACAAAGGGAGAAGATAGCATAAAAAGTGTAAGGCGAAACGAAAACATTAAGACTAGAATGAATACTTTAATTCTTAATGGTTTAAAAGTTAAACACAGAATCGAAGCATTGGCTTCCACTTTGAACAAACCGTTTTAAAATTGACTTGAAATTAAGATCATTTAGCGAAAGTTTTATCTCTTGGGGGAGTTTGTTGTACAGTTTAGGTCCTAAGACACTTAGGTGCCTCGCGGTTTTAGATTTTCTACATCGAGTTGTTAAGATGGGAATTGTCAATTGCCTTCTTGTTCGGTAGCCGGTAGCATGGATATTGAAATGGCTGACGTTCAGGTACATAAATTTTAAAGCCGCATATAAGTAAAGCTGACGAATATTCATTACACAAAATTCCTCGTATGCTTTAGTTGTTGATGAGAATATTGATTTTTTCAAACATATCTTAACAATTTTACTCTGCAAACTTTGTAGAGGGGCAGTATGGGATGAAAGCGCTGCACCCCAAACAATGATAGCGTACTGGATGACACTCTGAGCGATTGCAAAATAAACTAGCTTTATTGTGTTAAGATTGGTGTTATATCTAAGCCTCATAAACGCATAAAGTGTTCGACGTACCTTACGTATGATATTTTGTATGTGGCTTTTCCAGCTGAGATCTTCGTCAATTATAACGCCTAAATAATTTATTTCTTTGAGCTGCTTTATCTTAGCATTATTTATCGAAATATTTAAATTCAGATCACTCAAATTATTTTTGGACCCGAATGCTAAAAAACAAGTTTTTTCGATGTTTAACACAAGTTTATGTGCGCTTAGCCAGTTGTAAATTGTTTGACAGCCTTTATTTGCTTGAAAGAAGACCCTATTCCAAGTACTACCCCTAAAGATTAAAACAGTGTCATCCGCGTATGCAATTATCTGGCCATTAAAGTCTGGATTATTCAAATGTAGGTTACAAAGATCATTTATGTATAAGTTGAAAAGAATTGGGCCAAGTACAGATCCTTGAGGAATACCGCATTTAAGCTCCAAAGTACCGCTGACATCTGGCCCTATTTTAACTTTTTGTTTACGACCATAGATATAAGAATGGAAAAGACTGTATACATTATCCGAGAGCCCAAGTTCCCGAATTTTACGTAGCAATATAGAATGGTTGACAGTATCAAAAGCCTTTTTTAGGTCTAGAAAAACTGCGATTGTTTTATCATTACTGTCGATAGATTGGTTAATAAAGTTGGTTACACAGTAAAGAGCGTCGACAGTACTAGTACCCTCACGAAAACCAAATTGGTTTGGTGCAATTTTATGGCGCACAGCTAGGAGTTCACCAAGTCTAGCCTTTAGGCACTTCTCAAAGATTTTAGCCAAAATTGAAATCAATGATATCGGTCAGCCCATATGCAACCTGGCTGACTGGCGATACATTTGAAAATGAAGTTTTATTTCTTTTTACTATCTTTCACAAAGATCGTGATCGCTGAGCCAGTGGTTTATCTGACGGCGGCGGTGTTTTAGCGTGACCTCTTATACCGAGTCCGTACCCTCTCAGCCTGTTGAATGTATCCTTGTTCGTATATCTATTACTCCATCTGCTGCATTACTTGTATCCTCGATTTATTTCCCATGAAATAGTCCGATTGTAGTTTATGAGCGTTTTGAGGGAAATTTTTTCGTTTCTTAACACCTACTACCCCTCCTCTTTTGATCTTTTATGTGATGATTTTAGTACTCTCAGCGTAGTCTGGGATGCAAACTTCACTCAAAATTTATCAAAGAGCAATATTTCCTTAGCAATATCCTCTTTTTTTTCTCTTTTTGGTCATTTTTTCAGTTGAATAATGCGCCTAATGTTAAGGGGTATTCTGGTCTAGAGGCTCGATTTTGGGAAGATTTTACGGACGCAATAAAAAAACAACAATAATCAAACTTTGTATCTACTATTTTTAATTTTGTATTAATATTTTAAAAGTATAAAACTGTATTCATAAAATAAATAAAATTGCAAATTGAAGTAGACGGAGTCCGGCGAAGTGGAGACTCAAAAAAAAGGTTGTCTCCTGGTTGACGTGATTCCAACCTTCCTGGTGATTTGAAAAATAAACTTTTGGTGAATTCTATGAAAAGACAGATGTAGAATTAGTCCTACGTAGGCGATTTGGAAAGTAGAAGTAGTTTTTTTGACACATTTTTTCAACTTTGGGAATTTTTAAAAATAGTAGAAAACAAAAATTCAAAAATCCCTTCGCCAGATCAATTCTTATTGTGTTAAAAAGATCTGTGCGAAATTTCACATAAACCGGTGCATTACAACTGGAGATATCCTGTCAACCGTATCGATAAAAGTAGTTTCGAGAAAAACGCGTTTAAAACTTGGAGTCTCGTTTCGGACTTACATTCTTTTAATCAGCGAGCTCTGTCTCATGCAGTGTTCTTTCTTCCACTTCAAAATTTTGGAAGCTCTTTTAGCCATACGAGCAGTTCGAACTTCTTTAGAAGCTTAACAAGCTCGTAGGTCGGAGCGGTTTATTCGTTGTCGATCGCGTTTGTTGGTTTAATTGGCGTGTCAAAAAAATAACTGTTACTCCGGAAATAATTTGAGTTTCCGAAAATTCTCTTAAAAGCTTTTCTTAAAGATCTAAACTTTGAAAATATGCAAACGAAAAAAAACCGACTCTCAAAATTCTGGACCAGAAAACCCCTTAATAACAGAATACTTGGTTTTGTTCTTGCTAACTCTCCATTGTTGCCTGTTCGTATGCTGCTCCGTCATTTTATGTCAGTCTTTATCCTTACTATCCGCTTCTTGCTATGTTACTTTCTTTCACTTCATCTCCCAAGAGCAAAAGTCCATCTGTGCTACGTTATAGCTTCGCTAAAGTGGGCTTCACTTCCATGACCAAAGAAATTAATGCTGTTAACTGGTTTGCTTTTTGATAGATCTAGGTGACGATGATAGCCTTCATGTTTTTTCTATGTTTTTTTTTTGTCTAAACTTATTTCCTGCCACACTCACACTTTTCGTGTTAGAAGAGGTTTTGATTCTCATTGGCTAACTGCTGACGTGATATCTTTTTATCTGTCCTCTTTAACCTTAATATTTCTTCCTGTAAGTTTCCTTCTTCCTCAAAACCCGCAAATATTTCCCCTTAAAGCCGGATATTTGTCCTGCGTCTCTACTTATCAGTCCATATCCCTTCTATGTTGCTTTAGTAAGCTTCTCGAAAGAGTTGTTAACAATACAGTATACCCGAGAGTAATTGAACCTCTTCTCGCTTCTGAGCAATATGGTTTCGTGAACGGTAAGTCAGCAGTTTCCAACTTACTTTTGTTCAGTAATACTGTTGCATCCGCCATTGACCAGAAAAAGTGCTTGGATGTATTATATATAGACTTTGCTAAGGCCTTTGTCTCGGTGAACCATGACATCCTCCTCTCAAAGCATGATGGTTTTAATTTTTCGGGTCAGCTCCATTGCTGGTTTTCCTTCTACCTTCGTGATCTTGCTTGTTTTGCTACGGTTCACGCTTGTTCTCCTTCTTCCTTCTTTTCTACTTCAAGTGTTCTGCAAGAATCGATTCTTGGTCCTGTGCTTTTCTTTCTGTTTATAAATGATCTTCATTCCATTTTTAATTTCTGTGTCTTTCGTACGGTGAAGACTTAAAAATATTCAGGTTGATCGAGTCAGTGGTAGTAGGTATTAAGAAACGAAGAAATCCTTGTAAAAAACGCTCATAAACTAGAATATGACTATTACACGGGAAATAAATCGAGGATACAAGTAACGCAGCAGATAGAGTAATAGATATATAAACAAGGATACATTCAACAGGCTGAGAGGGTACCAGCTCGGTACAGGAGGTCACGCTAAGTATATTGCAAACAGTAATTAAAACACCGCCGCTTTCACATAAACCACTGGCTCAGCGACCACGATCTTTGCGAAAGGTAGCAATAAGAAATAAAATTGCGTTTTGAAATGTATCTCCAGTCAGCCAGGTTGCATATGGGCATATTATGTCTGCAGACGCGATAGCTGAAGAAATTTTAAGTTCATGGGTTTTGGTCCAATCCCCAACGTGGAATATAATTTGATAGAGTGAACAAAAGATCAAATTTGCCAATCGTTAGTATTTTTTTCAAAATGCGAACATTTTTCAGGATGGTCGATGATTTTAAAGACATTTTTTCATGTGCCTACCTTAGCTACAGAGTTTTCACAGTGCCAATTAATTTTCCCTAGAAAAGCTAAAACCTGTCAAATTTACAATAGAAACACTAAGTACGTACAAAAACAACAATGCTGTAAAGAAAATGTCTTTTCGCAAATCAATTATGGCTGTAACTAAATGCATATCATGCACGTAAATCAACTCAACTCAATTCAATTACGATTTGCTCACTCTTGTCAATCAATTTTTTCAATTAAATGCTAATTTGTTTTAAATCTGATTGATTACACTCCAATTAAATGCAACAAATTTTATAACTTTTTCATTTCATATATAAAGTTGTCAACTCGAAGTAATTCACTAGTTACCGCATGGTTTTGTTGATAGTGATCGTTTAACCTTTACAAATTCTTCCCGTTATATTCATTTGTTCAAAATGAAAATTAGTATCTTTGTTCTCTTCATATTGTCAGGTAATTATTAAATTTATTTAAAAATTACATAAATCTTCGTTTATGATTACTTTTTGCTTTATATAATTGACAAATAGTTCTTATTGCCGTGTCGGATGCTCGACGGAAAATAAGAAGAACAACAATACGATATCCAGAATGCCGACCCAATGCAAAATTATGCTCCAGGAAGTAAATTGGATCTACAGTTTGATTAATCTACATTTCATCCTTCGATTATTCAGTGTGAATGTCACGAAAGCTGTTTTCAGCGCGATTTATCAATATCTTGTCATTATTTTCTGGTCTTAAATAAAATAGATTCTTTCAATATGTGACAAATATCTATCTGCAATTAAATTGTTTGTATGTTTGGCTAAGTCTACCTATAGGCATGCATATAAATTTATCTATACAATATAATTTCATATATATTCATATTTCATAAACAAACTAATACTGAATTTAAATTTGTCTGATCAAATTATTTATTGCAACAAATTATTATAAATAACAATGATTCAAAAACCATATATGCATATTATTTCGGCCATTTGTTGTAATAAATGAAATAATGATGAAATGTTCTGAAATCTGAATGCTTCAAAGCTTCAAAAACAACAAAACAATAACCCTAAATAAACAAATGACTTGTAGGATTTCGTTACCTTTTTTGGCATTTTCTCCAGGATTAGAACTCTTTATTAACTTCGTTCCAGTGTGCACACAAACTTAAGTTGTATCACTGTACCTTATGTGCTCTCACCTTAAGATTAGTTGCCAGCAACGGTTCAACTTCGTTAAAACTAGGGAAAGCTGGATATTGGTGTGAACCTTGATATTGTTGTTCTAAACAATATGTCAAAAGTGTCCATGGATTTAAGGTCGGCCAAACATTTCACAAAGATTACCAAAAGTTTTCGTAAATATCTGAGTAATGGCTACGTTTACAGAAAAATAATGTATGACAAAATTGTAACTCAGAAAGTTTCATATAAAGCAGAGATTCATCACTTCCTAGATTGTACTTCTGGTAACAAGCGGCCTGCGATACACTTCAACTTAGACACTTTTCGTTATCCTTCATTGGCTACCTACCAATTTACTTGTCTTACAGCAGGCCAATCTTGGTACTGCGGACTTTATTGGCCAGAATTTGGCCACGCTAATTTATTATGTGTGAGACTTTTTGGACGAGTGAAGCTGACTAGACACACACTTTACTGGCTCTATAACTTACAACCCTCATTTCTAGCAGCGATTAATGGAATGATGAGATCACCCTCGATAGCAAGATAGCTGTTTATGGCCCGTCTAAATAGGGAATTAAAAATTTTAGGCGGTTAAGATGGTGTTGTTAAGCTAAAGGCATACTCCACTTGCTGCACTGAATACACTGAAGATTGTGATTTCCTGGGAAATGTGAGTCGGTGAGACCAGCTAAAAAGTTGGTGCTAGCTGTAAACAATTACTTAGATTAGACTCCAAAAGTTATTATCGCAAATTGGAGTCATCAATACCTCATAACATTAAATACTTTTGGAATTTCATCGACTCTATTAGGAAAGAAAAATCACTCCCAACGACGATGTTTATGGATGATATTTTCAGCTCAAATAGAAAAGCAATAGCAGACATGTTTGCATCCACTTTTTCAAAGTCTTCAGTGATTCTTCATGTCAATATAGTCCAACTACTACGGATACGAATGTAACTATTTCACATTTTGTAGTCGATTCAAATAGTCTTATTGATAAGCTATCGTCTTTAGATGTTAGTAAAAATGCTGAACCCGATGGAATCCCGCCTGAATTTTTAAAAAAATGTGCTTCTAATTTGGCCCCAGCGCTTCTACATATCTTCAATAGGTCATTAAATTGTGGTGTTTTTCCGAATATGTGGAAATCAAGCTTTGTGATACCCGTATTTAAATCTGGGCAGAGATCGGATGTACGGAATTACCGCCCAATTTGTATTCTATCAACGATACCTAAAGTTTTCGAAAGTCTCGTAACCGATTACATAACCCCAATTTTAAGGCCACTACTTCTTCACAACCAGCATGGTTTCTTAAGTGGTAAATTAATCTCAACTAATTTGCTTGCTTATCATAATTATCTTTACAAGTCACTTGAATTTTACCACCAAGTTCACTCTATTTACACAGATTTTAGTAAAGCTTCTGATAAAATTAACTTAAACCTGCTATTGAAAAAGTTGAAAATCTTTGGAATTCATGGTAAATTCTATGATTGGTTCTGCGACTACCTGCGAGGACGGTCTCTATTAGTTAAAATTAATAATCACTATTCTTATCCATTTTTCCCTTCCTCAGGTGTACCACAAGGATCACATCTTGGCCCTTTACTCTTTTTAATTTTTATAAATGATATCAGTTTAATTTTTCATGATGTTCAATTTTTGCTATTTGCTGACGATTGTAAGATTTTTAAAACTATTACTTCATTAGCTGACATTGAAATTTTGCAATCCAATTTAAACAACTTTTACAATTAATGCGTGAACAATTGTCTTGAACTTAATATAAAGAAATGTCAATTTATTGTCTTTAATAGAAGTAAAACTTATTACAATCATACATACACAATCAATAATCTTCGACTTAAGCATGTTGACATTGTGAAAGACCTTGGTGTGACTTTCGATACCTCTCTTAATTTTATACCTCATATTAAAGATATTGTTAACCAAGCAAATAGAATGTTGGGCTTCATTATAAGAAACACTAAAGACTTTTACAACTTAAATACAATAAAATTACTTTATTTTTCTCTTCTACGCAGCAAACTTGATTATGCATCAGTGCTATGGAATCCTTATTATAGTATTCACTCTGATTCAATCGAAAAAATTCAGCATAAATTCTTGCAATATGTTGCATTCAAACTACATGCTTTTCCGGCAAATATTAATTACACTGAGGCTATGTCCCTTCTTAATATAACCTCCCTTAAAGCTAGAAGGAAAACCGCTGACGCAATATTCCTCTTTAAATTGTTAAATGGGGAAATTGATTCATTTGAGTTGGTTGCGGATGTCGGCCTAAGAACTCCTTCTAGGTCAATAAGAAGCAACGATATTTTTTACCTACATAATTTTAAAAGAAATTTTAGCCTCCACTCCCCTTTAGAGCGCATGAAGCGCACAAGTAATGAATTATGGAGCTATGTTCTTTCGTTTGATGTTAAGATTAATGTGATAAAAGCTGTTTTTAGGCAACTTGAACTATTTCCCGATTGAGTTATTAATATCGAGTATTGACTAATTAAAATTAAATACTAAATTTTTCAATTTATTTATTCTTAAAAGTTATTGTAAGTTAGTATTAAGTTGCATTTATTGTACTTATTGCTTTAATGGACAGCTTGTCCGTATGCTAATAAATAAATAAATAAATAAATAAGTTAGTTAAGAGGTCTTCAGGGCCCTGGATGCACCTCATGGTCGTGAACACTGTGCATTAAACCTTACGCAGACGATTTGACTCGTCAATACCCTCTATGCTATTACAGAAAGATCCTCACGAGGCTGTCTAAGCCTTACTCATGACATACTTATATTCCTTCAGCTTCATTTTATATAATAGCCAAAATAATAACCTAAATAATAACCAAACAAATAAAACACACCTAATGCTATCTTATATGGTGTCCTAATTGTCGTTTCCTAATTGATGTTCGCTATTCCTTAAACTATTCCTCCTGCCACGCAGAGTGTATTTAGACGAATGTCTCCTGTAAAAAATTATCAATGGTTCTGTTGTACACAGGGTGATTTATTACGAAGTTTGATTTTCAATAGGCTTTTTTTGTCAGATCACGCGTGACTCCTGTCAAACTGTAATGTAATCTTTATTCAGTATTGTTTGACGAATTATCATGGAGATACTTACACTGCAACAATCCCCACCATTTTTTGGTGAATGGGCTCTGAATCATCTCAATGAAAATCTGCGGTTTTATCGCGAAATTTTGTTCAGTGATGAGGCGCATTTTTAGCTCAATGGATACGTCAATAAGCAAAGTTGCCATATTTGGGCTAATGAATAACCTGAAGAGCTTCAACAGCTACCATTGCAGCAACAGAAATACATAGTTTGATGTGGTTTATGGGCCGGAGAATCATCGGTCCATATTCCTATCAAAATGAGTCCGGTCAGAACGTAGCCGTCAATGGTGACTGCTATCGCACCATGATAATGGATTTTTTGCTACCTGAAATTGAAGCCCGTGATATTGATGAACTTTGATTTCAGCAAGACGGCGCTCTTTTGCATACAGCGAGAGAAACAATGGACTTATTGAGAAATAATTTATTTGAGAACCTGATTTCACGTTTTGGACCAGTAAATTGGCTGCCTAGATGGTGTGATATCACAACTTTAGATTCTTTTCTTTGGAGGTATACGAAATTTCTGGTCTTCAGGGATAAGCCAGCTTCAATCGATGCTTTGGAAGCTAACATTACTCGTGTTATTCGCGAGATTCCGGTCGCCATGCTGGAACGCGACGTCCAAAATTGTACCCTCAAGATGGAACATTTACGGCGTAGTTGCAGTCAACATTTAAATAAGATAAACTTTAAAAAGTAAATGTCACAGATTGTTCTTTGGACTCACAATAAAAATTTTACTATAGAATTCAACTTTATGCCTTTTATTTGAGGTATTAAACCAGACCTCATAATAAATCACCCTATATATCCCCAGTATTTAGTTTTCTGCTCGTGACCCGGTACGTTTCTTTTACAATCAACGTTCCGTTTGCTTGTACTCGTACATATTTTAATTCGCTAGTTTTATGCTTCGCTAGGCAACATAATTGCTACGCACTTTAAAAAAATTAAGAGCACGTGTTTTTCCTACGAAATGAATAAATTTACTTGCTGAATATCTGTGTTAAATTATGATTCAATTTCATTTACCGCCTTTTGTACACTTTGATTAATTTGAATTCATAATCTTTTTGTTTTTCTCTTTTTCTTTATTCTTTTGTTTTTGAAGTTTTATACCCTAATTGAATTAAATTTTTTGTTACTTTTGTAAGTTTATTCCTTGTTTAGACTTAAGTTAGATTTGTATCTTGATTTAGACAATAATAAATCAATAAATAAGAACGGCAACCCATCAGCAAATTACCTCGATTTCGAGCACTCGAAACTTCTGTTTACGAGAGCAGATCAGATCAATATGAAACTCAAAGGATTTATTAATTTTAAGTAGGGACAAGACTGATTAAAGTGATTTTGAAAAATAGGCAATCCTGTGCCCAGTGGTGGCATCTTGAAAAATCACTAAGAAAACTGTTTTTAGCCTTATAAATTCTGATCCTGTCACCACATTTTAACGAAATTTACATAGTAGCTGAACCTTATTTAAAGGCAAGATTTGTTGAAGTTTAATTGAAAAGTTAGGGCGATACTGCCAGCTCTGGTAACATTTGTTTCTTGCATCTTGAAAATGTTGGTCAACAAAATAAAGTGTTTTGCCTCATAGTTTCTGGTGAAATCTTGAAATCAAAGCAAAAATTCATGCTACAAATGGACCTTATTGCAAGCCAAATTTGGTAGGAGTTTGGTTGAAAAATCACGATAGGGATGCTAGCTATGGTAGCTTTTGTAGTTTTTTGTCAAATTTTTCAACTCCATGTAGTGTCACAATAAATATTAAGTTTCTGAAAATTTGCGGGTGGTAGCACTAAATTTCTTTGTACCTTTATAACCATCAATGCAATGAGCAGATCGAAACAAAATTCACAGGGTGGGTTGAGCAGATTTGGTATACTTTGGTCTTTGGGGCTAGTAAAGAGTTGCCAGCACCAGGTTTTTTTTTGTATTTTGCAAGTTCCAAAATACTTGCAAGTATTTTCGTATCGAGTATTTCGTACTTGCGTGTATTTTCGGACTTGCAAGTATTTTATTCAATTATTCAAAAAGTTTTTAAGGCGAAAATAGGTGAAATCGGACAAAATCGGCCAATTTTGGGTTAGAGTGCTTTGGGACACAACGGGCCAAGACCTCTTGCTGTGATACAAAAATGTCGGTTTTGTAGTGGAGTAAGGGGTTTTTTGGCCATAGTTTGGCAGAAACGGCCTTTATAGCGCTTTCGATCTGGTCGGGAAGTATATTAGTAATAATTTAAAGGCGAAAACATTTTTGATTGGGGAAATTGGGCAAAATAAGACAATTTTTTCCAAAAATGTTTTTTTTTGTCTAGCATGAATTCGGGGACCTTTCTGAGTTGTTTCGGGTGAAATTTCCATACGAATCTCGCAAAAACCGGCCTAGTTTCTAAGATACGGAAAAATGAAATCCGCCGGAAAAACTGAAAGTAGCACTAAAAATGTTTAGATCCTTTTTGGTTCGCCAGTTGGCTTCTCCGGCTGTGCTGAAGCCCTCCTCGTGACTGCAATCCAAACCTACCAGAGTTGTGACTCATGTTCAGCCTTACTGAAGAGGTTGGCCCCTAGTGGGTGCGTGTTTCATAGACGTAACATTTTTTTTATCATTTCTTAATAAAATTTTCAAGAATTTCATGCTTCAGTGAGGCGAAGTGGAAAACCGACTGTTTTAGATTAGCCAGGAAAAGTTTGGTATCAGGGATCGATCGATGAAAAGTCATATAGATGGCAACAGGATTAGTTGGTCCTATCATAGTAAATTTTTCGACATTGGTAATTTGAACGAATACAAGAGGTGTTTTGTGCATATATCAAAATGAAAATCAAATTAAATTGATTAAATTTGCTTGTTTTCCCTTAGATGGCTCCTAGATTGGAGAAGTTACGGACAAGCTGCACAGGCTAATGGCTTGTATCCTTTCACGGTCAACTGCACCATCATCATTCTAGCCTGGGAACTTTGTGTCTGGTGGGTGGGGGAGGGCTTATCATACCGTTTCATTATATCACTGCAAATCGCATGTACTTGTGTGTATATATGTACATACTTCAAAAAATACTAACTAGTATTTTTGGAACAGGTATTTGGAACAGGTATTTTTTGTACTCGTACTCGGAATACCTAGTATGTGAAAATCCGACTACGAACCAACTCCAATTTAAATTACGTTTCTTTATTCATTCTTTAATAGATTATACATGTGTGGTGATTGAAACTTTCAGATTTTATAGCATTTAATCATTATTTGGTTTATTACAACTAATGGCTGGAATAATATGCATAAGATTTTATCAATCATCGTTATCTTTATTAATTTGTTGCAATAAATTGTTGAAACAAAACGTATAAAATTGAATTAGAAATGAAATTTATATGAAACTATGGTGTGTGGGCAAATTTATATGTACGCCTATGGATAGACTTAGCTGGACATACAATCAATTGAATTGAAGATAAATATTTTTGTCACATATAAAAGAATATATTTTATTTTAGAGTAGAAAATAATGACAAGATAATAATAAATCGCGCTAAAAACAGTTTTCATGACATTCACACCGAAATAATCGAAGGATCAGAGCGTTGATCCAATTTACATCCCAATGCATGAAATTGGGTTGATACGGCATATTCGATGATCCTTTGGTCGTTTTCCTCCAGGTATACCAATTACTGGATCAGGCACTACTTTTTTTTGAGCATCGGACACGGCAGAAAGAACTATTTGTCAATTATATAAAGCAAAAAATAATCATAAACGAAGTTTTATGTAGTATTTAAATTAATTAAATAATTACCTAACAATATGAAGAGAACAAAGATAGTAATTTTCATTTTGAACAAATGAATATAACAGGTAGAATTTGTAAAGGCTAAACGATCACTATCAACAAAACCACGCGGTAACTAGTGAATTACTTCGAGTTGAGATTTTTATATATGAAATGAAAAAGCTATAAAATTTGTTGCATTTAATTGGAGTGTAATCAATCAGATTAAAACCAAATTAGCATTTAATTGAAAAAATTGATTAAAAGGCAGAGTGAGCGAATCGTAATTGAATTGAGTTGAGTTTATTTCCGTGCAGGATATGCATTTAGTTGCAGCCATAAATTATTTGCGATGAGACATTATCTTTAGAGCATTAATGTTTTGTTACGTACTTAGTGTTCTTATTGTAGGTACATTTGACAGGTTTTAGGTTTTCTAGGGAAAATTAGCACAGCGAAAGCTTTTTAGCGGCGATGGGTATTTTAGTGAATCTTGATGTGTTGCTAAAATTCTACGTTAAGAAATTGTTTGCAAACAGAAGTGAAAAGAAGTGAAAATGAAAGCTGACAATGGTAAAGAATTGGAAAGTTCGAACCCTATGTGAGTGCTGAATGCCTAAAAGTAGGCAGGGTTTTTTTTTCTATCACACTTTTATTAGTCATAATTTATGAAAGAAACATTGTATCAACACGAAATTTGCACGACATATTGCAAAAATAAACCATAAATGACCGTAAATATATATAAGTGGGCCGGAAACTCTGTAAAGTTTTTCCGTATTTTGAAAAAAATGTTAGCAATTGCAAAATTTGAATATTTGCTCATTCTATCAAATTACCTCGATTTTAGCCTTTGAAGATTCTGTTCCCGAGAACTCATGATCAGATAATCAGATCAATTTGAGGTTGAAAAATCATCATTTTTTTGTCATATCTTTACTGAACGATGTTGCCATTAAGTTTTCGAATGGAAATTATCTTGTAGTGACAATAAAAAATAAATATTTGGATTTAGAAAATTTTAAAACTTTTGCGCGTGGTGTTCTTAAATTTCTTTTCAACCCTATAACTTCCAATGCAGTCATCGGATCGAATCGAAACTCACAGAGTGGCCTAGCTTGTTTGATTAGTTATGAGGTTTAGTTTTTAATCTCAATTAAAAAGCATAAAGTTGAATTTTATAGTAAAAATGTTATTGTGGGTCGAGAGAACAATCTATGACACTTGCTTTTCAAAGATTATTTTATCTGAATGTTGACCGCGAATACGACGGAAATGGTCCATCTTGAGGGTCACATTTTGGACGAGGCGTTCCAGCATAGCGACCGGTCCCGTATAGCATTTTTAAGTATTGTAAGTGCAGTACAGGAAATTGGAATTTATTATGAACTGCGAGTTCATTATCAGTTCAGATTCAGAAGCTCTATACGGTACTGAAATTCATTAGTAAACTAGAATTTAAGCGGTACTGAAAACTCGAAATAAAGTAATACTAAAATTCATTGCTCAATCGGAATTCAAACGGTACTGAATTTTAAACTACATTAAACTAATAACCAACAGTGAAACTCGTGACTTAACCATAACTCAAGCGGTACTGAAAATAGCTGAAAATACCATTACACTGTTGATTGTAATTCGATTCACTATTTGCTCTAGTTGCCTGTTTGGTGAATGGACGTGTCTTTCGACAGCTTTAATGAATGCTTCAAATTGATAACAAGAATTCTCATCTAAGGGACCTAGATTGTATGCGACCTGTGCAATATGAGCCAAATTGTGAACGTTGTACGTCATATGTTCCGATCGATACACTTTTGAAACTAATTGATGTACGAAGTATAAAAGTAAATCATTGACATATTCATTGAATTCATAATAATAAACTTTGGATGTTAAAATTCGAATCGCAAGGCTAAGGCATAAGAAGTGCTTGTAAGTTTCAGAGTTTACGCGTCCTATCAGCACTAATAGGTCCTGAATATAATAAGAAAACTCTAAATTTGGATGCTTTGAAATGTGGTACATATTTCGAGGTTCTTATTTTCCTTTGAAACTCTGAGCAAGAGTACTTTTTGAAGATTTCTAATTGCTTGTTCACTTTTATAACTTGATAATTTGCTATGCGGTTTTCTTAGTAGTATAGAGACAATCTTTTTACATACACGCTCATCAACTAAATGCATTTTGTCGATTGAATATTGTTTGATCAATCAATTGGCAGTGTTTTTAAAATGAAACGAGAATCTTTATGATGATTTGCATCGGTATTGCCGTCACAAGTTAGTTGAAATTCTGAAACTTTCATCATCTCTCAATGGTGCTGTTACTTCTGGGTATACTATTTCGCTTGCTCCTCTAACTGTCATGGATCGTTGACCTTTCGTGAAACATTTTTGGCAGCAAAAGTAAACACCGTGGGCTTTTACTTGCTTTATACCGGCCATAGCTGGAGCATCACAAATAACTAAATGTATCCTAACTTTGTACGATTTTGATTGAAAGACAAGACCTTCAGTAACGAGCTGCAACACATCATCAACGAATCGCTTCATTACCACGTTAAAGTTCTCAGGTTTACCAAAGGACTTAAATATTCCTATTAGAAAAACAAAGTTATCTAGATTATTTACACATCCCGCAATTACCCAAAAACTATGTCCACCACACTTCCATCAATGTTGAAAGATATATCAAAATGGGTAAAACCATTTTTTGTAAATGTTTGCCTGTTGGCTTGAATGTATGCAATTGACCTGTTTTCAATATAATGCTGCTCAGTGTTTTTTGTTGTTTGAAGTATAGATCTTACGTCTCGATGAGGAAAATTACATTCTTTTAATAGTATCTGTAACAACTTATTGATGTCGGCGAGATAAATTCCTACGAGACATGCCCAGTTTCTGATCTTGTCTGCAAATTAGATAGAATTACGTGCGATTGGCACTACTTCGGCATCCGACATTTGCACTACGTGATCAATACTTTGCAAGTCATATCTGTTCACATTTGTAGCTATATTTGAATACTTAAGAACAACATACGCATATCAGTATCTTTCAAAACGTCATCAATTTACCATGGGGAACGCTTTCTTTTGAATCCGTGATCAGACTTTTGCAATGAGAGTGGTCAGAACAACTCTCGCTTGGGTTCACTCAACATCACTTTACTGCCAAATTTAATTTTTCTAGGCATTTAAAAAACTAAAAGGTAGTTTTACCAAAAACCGTTTATCACTTTTGTGATGATAGGAGCCGAATATTTTTCTAGGTTAGCAATCAGCCACCGTAGCTCAGATCGATGGGTGCTCATACCCAAACGATACAGATCCAGAGGCCCTGAGTTCAAATCCAGCTGAATTGCATTAGAAGCTAATAGAAATTAGTCATGTATCTCATGAAATTAGCAAAGATTTGTATAGTTATAGAAACATGTAAGTAGAAGAAAACCGGATAGATCTGAAAAACTCATCAAATTAGCGAAAAATAAAGCGCTTTTACTCAATTTGTTGCATTAATTATTTGGTGAATGAATACTGTACCAGTATCTTCAAACTGAATTAAATGATAACTCAGCTACGACATTCGGTACTGTGCCTGTATTGGAGCAGTATCTATTTAGTTCCTTATGCAATACTGTATAAGTACAGTTTCAATTCACTTATTCAGTATACGAAATGTTCCGCTAGAGTTCTGCATGCATCAGTACAGCTCAATACATTCGGAATTCCGATTTTATTCCGTAGCAGTACCGATGTGTTATGCGGGGTATCTCGCGAATGACACGAGTAATGTTGTCTTCCAAAGCGTCGATTGAAGCTGGCTTATCCCTGAAGACCAGAAACTTTGTGTATCCCCAAAGAAAATAATCTAAAAGTGTGATATCACACGATCTAGGCGGCCAATTTACTGGGCAAAAACGTGAAATGATTTCTCAATAAGTCCATTGTTTCTCTCGCTGTATGCGAAGGAACGCCGTCTTATTGAAACCAAAGTTCACCAATACCACGAGCTTTAATTTCAGGTAGCAAAAAATCCGTTATCATGGTGCAATAGCGGTCGATTTTGAAGGTTATATTCTGACCGGACTCATTTTGATAGAAATTTGGACCGATGATTCCACCGGCCCATAGACCACACCAAATTGTGCATTTATGTGGCTGTAGTGGTAGCTGTTGAAGCTCTTCAGGTTGTTCATCAGCCCAAATACGACAACTCTGCTTATTGACGTATCCGTTGAGTCGAAAATGCGCCTCATCACTGAACGAAATTTCGCAATGAAACAGTGGATTAGGATACGTTGTTGCGGTGTAAGCTTTCTATGATGATATGTCAAACAATACTGAATAGAAAGTACATTATAGTTTGACAGGATTCACGCGTGATCTATCAAAAAAAGCCTATTGAAAATCAAACCTCATAATGAACCACCCCTTATATATATATATATATATATCTATATATATATATATATATATATATATATATATATATATATATATATATATATATATATATATATATATATATATGCCATCCGATTGAACTGAAATTTTCAGCATACATTAATGTTTAAGCAGAATAGTGCTAGGTCTCACAGAAAGCTAAAAATCTTTATCACTTTGGCGTCGACGGCCACTTAAGTGATATTTTAAATATACCTATTATTCAGTCAATAAATTACTTTGGCAAAAATAAAGTTTATGGAATAAATTTCGAACGTATTTTTAATGGGAATATGATAGTATCTTTGAAAGTTCTAGCCCTATGTGTGCGCTGGGCGCCTAAAATGAGATTGGGAAGATTTGAAAATTTTTGAATTTCCATAACTTTTGACCAGATTATCATATCATTATGAAACTTAAAGAATATATTTATATTTTTAATTTGTAGACTTGTGCAGTTTTTTTATGAACGTGCTGGCAACACTGCAGCTACAGCAGGCGTTGAAAGTGAAAACCTTCAAACCATCGACTCTTTTACAGTGAAAACCAGCTCATGTAAAAATCTTATGCTTTGTTTATGCAACCAAGGCAAAACTTTTGAAATTTCATGCCGGACAAGAACGGTAACACTCCTCCAATTTACCTATATTTTAAGCATCAAAAACATCTGTTCACGAGAACTCATGACCCAATTGTCAGATACAGTTGAAATTCACAGAATGTATTGGTATTGAAATTCACAGAATGTATTGAGAAGCGATTTTGAAATCCGGGTAACTCTGCCAGTGGTGCCATCTTGAAAAATTATGAAGAAAAAAAATTGCTCTTTGCCCTATGAATTCTGATTCAGTTTCAAGATTTTCATGATATTGACACAGTAGCTGAACCTTGCTCTAAATTTGTTTGAAAAATTCGGTTGGTGCTGCCAGCTATGGTGTCTTGGGTTTTGGAAATTCGCTCAGGAAAATAAAGCTTTTCGCCCTATAACGTCCAGTGCAGCCATGAAATCAAATCGAACTTCATATGATATATGGAACTTAATATAGGCATTGTTCAGAAAGAATCTGATAAAAAACCTTTATAGGGCTGCCTGCTATTGTTGGTTTTGTATTTAATTGCAATATTTTTACTAAGCGATTTTATCGTAAAGTTTTCAAACGGCTATGATCTTGTAGTGACAACAAACAACAAATATTCAGTTTTCGAAAATTTGAAAACTTTTGCCACTGGTAACCCTACATTTCTTTGTACCCTAATAACTTCAAATGCAGTCTTCGGATCAAAACGAAATTCGTAGAGTAGGTTGATTTCAATATGAGGCAGGTGAGATACAATTTTGGCTTTGATGTTAGCAAAGGGTTGCCAGCGCGAGGCATGTTTTCCTATTTTCGTATCAATAAATGCTTACATTAAGTATTCATGTCGCGAACATTTACAATGAAAATAAGTTACCAGTGTTTAAATTTTCTAAGTTCAAGAAAATTTTTGGTTCCAAACACCTGACCCTCAATATCTTTCTATCTCTGTAACTTTCGACGAAGTCATCGGATAAAATCAAAATCGATAGTTATTTGATTTTAACGTGAGGCAATTGTGGGAGACTTTTAGTTGCAGTGCTGGTAAAGTGTTGCAAGCACAAAGCATTTTTTCTTATCTTATGTTATGCTGCTTTCAAAGTTTTACAGTGTTTGGCTTTCCTAAATCTTGAAATTCCTGAAATCCTTTCCACCATATGATTTAAATGCATTGTTAAGATCAAAATGATTTTGCAATCGAAACAGGTTGGAGCACGTGTGGTAGAATATGCACTCAAAATCTGCACGAGTCTTCTACTGTTCATCGAACATTAGTATTTCTAGAGGTTCAGGTGCGCTAGAGTTTTTACTAATGTTCGAAGAACATTAGTATTAAAATCGATTCGGCCAAAAATTCATATTTCCATATATATATATAAATATATCATCAAAAAATTTCAGTGAGATAATCTCGGGAACGCGCCATCCGATTGAGCTGAAACTTTCAGGATACATTGATGTATATGCAGAATAGGTCCAGGTCTCTTTAAATGTCAGTTATTGTTAACATTTTGGCGCCGGCGGCCATTTAAGTGATATTTTTAATATACCTATTATTTCGTGCACAAATAATTTTCGCAAAAATAAAGTTAACGAAATAAATTTCGAACGTGTTTTACATATGAATCGGATAATGCTTTGGAATTTTTTAACCCTATGTGTGCGCTGGGTGCCTAAAAAGAGGACGGGAAAATTTGAAAATTTTTAAATTGCGATAACTTTTGACAGAGCTGTTCAATCATTACGAAATTTTCAGGACATATTGATATTATATAGTTGTAGATTTGTGTAGCCTTTGATGAGCGTGCTGGCAACCCTGTAGCTAGGGCAGGCACTGAAAGTGAAAACCTCCAAATCATCGTCTCTCTTGAAAAAATGCCGTTTCTTAAAAAAAAAGCCACTCATATGTAAATCTTGCGCTTTGTTTACATAACCAAAAAAAAAAAAGATATGGTATAACGGGCACGCCTGGTAACCCTTGCCCAATTTACCTATATTTTAAGCATCAAAAACTTCTGTTCACGAAAACTCACGATCCGATGAGCAGAATTAATTGAAATTTGCAGAATGTATTGGTCTTAAATAGGACCAGGTCTGATAGAAGTGATTTTGAAATGCGGGCGATTCTGTGCCAGTGGTGCCATCTTGAAAAATCACTAAAAAAGATAACTGTTTTTAGCCCTGTAAATTCTGATTGAATCGTTCGATTTTGACGAAACTCACACAACTGCTGGACCTTACCTTAAGCCATGTTTGGTAGAAATTTGGTCGAAAAATTCGGTTGGAGTTGCCAGCTATGATAATTTTGGTGTCTTCATTTTGAAAAAAAATAATTTGGAAGTGAAAACATTCAAACCATCGAATATTCAAAAAAATGTCCGTTTCTTACAATAAAACCAATCTGTATATAAATCTTATGTTATATCTACACGTTCAAAATAAAACTTTGGAAATTTCATGTCGGACAAGAACGGTAGCCCTCTCCCAGTTAGCCTATATTTTTAGCATCAAAAACTTCTGTTCACGGAAACTCACGAACCAATAATCAGATACAGCTAAAATTTACAGAATGTATTGGACTTAAGTAAGACCAGATTTGGTAGAAGCGATTTTGAATTGTGGGCAAGTCTGTGCCAGTGGTGCCATCTTGAAAAATTACAAAGAAAAAAAACTGCTTTTTGCCCTATGAAATGTGAATAAATGACCAGATTTTCATGAAATTGGCACAGTAGCTAAACCTAACTTTAATCTCTGTTTGGTGGAAATTTTGTTGAAAAATTTGATTGGTGCTGCCAGCTATGGTAATTTTTGTGTCTTTGGTTTTGAAAATTCGCTCAGGAAAATAAAACTTTTTGCACTATAACTTCCAGTGCAGTCATGAAAACAATACGAATTTCATACAATTAATGAAACCTGTCATAAACATTATTCAGGCCAAATTTGGTTGAAAAGCCACGATAGGGTTGCCAGCTATTGTTGGTTTTGTGTTTAATTGCAATATCTTTATTAAGCGGTTTTATCGTAGAATTTTCAAATAGTAATGATATTGTAGTGACAATAAACAGCAAATATTAAGCTTTCGATTATTTGAAAAAACTCGCTGCAGGTAACTCTAAATTTCTTTATACTCCTTTAACTTCGAATGTTATATAACAACGTGAAGCAGATGTGATATATTCTTGGCTTTGATACTGGCAGAAGGTTGCCTGCACGAGTCGGTTGTGCTTCTTTTGTATCAATAAACGCTTACAGTTAGTATTCATTTCGGAAACATTTACAATTAAAATAAATAATCAATGTTGCAATTCGCAAAGTTCTGCAAATTTTTCGGATCGCAGTCCCAAACACCAACTTCAGTTACAGTGCTGCAGGCACTGAGTATTTTCGTCATTGATGTTATATGAGATGCTGCTTTCAAAATTATGTGAAATAAGCAACTGATAACGAATATAATTAACCCGTGTTTTGCTCTCATAAACGTTGAAATTCATGCCAGTGGTAATATCTGAAATCTTCCACCATATGAGTTATAATGCATTCTTGAGACCAAAGTAAAACGTGGCATTTGAAACAGTTTGGTCGTAATAAGCAGCACATGTGGTGGAATATGCACTCAAAACCTGCACGATTCTTCTACTGTTCTTCGAACATTAGTGTTTCTAGCGGTTCAGGTGCGCTAGAGTTTTTTTTTTAATTCAATCACAATCAATTTTGTTCAAGTAATCAATTTATCTAATTTATACACAAATTTAATCGATTTTGCTTGTTGTCATTTTTATTTGCCATCCTAAATCTCATTTTCAATTTATATTTTTTTGTTTGTTTTCATTTATTAAACGTGTGTATTTATTAAACGATATATTCATATATGTAAATATTTATATATATTTATAATTAAAGAGCTAGTGATTTTTTTCTAAAATAATACATATTTCTGTCTCTCCTTCAATATAACACTTGAGGTTAATTTATTTTGCATAAAGATAAATCTCATCAATGTGTTTTTTTGCCACATGTAAATTTGTCATATAAACTATTTCATTTCAAACTGGATGATATTAATTGATTTTTGAAATTGTTACACAATGAATAATTGAAATGTTTACATTCGATTAATTATGCTGTTTCTCAAATGTCGCTTCTTGGAATAATTGAGAATGTAGTACTAGAAGATGTATGACAGTAGCATTCATCATAATTATTTTAATAATAATTATGTTGTTAATAGTAGTTTCTAAATTTAGTATATATTTAAATTACTTTTCTTTATTCATTCTTTAATAGATTATACATGTGTGGTGATTTGTTTATTTATGGGTGTAGTTTTGTTTTTAAATTGAAGCTTTCAGATTTTATAGCATTTAATCATCATTTAATTTATTACAACAAATGGCTGGAATAATATGCATAAGATTTTTTCAATCATCGTTATCCATATTAATTTGTTGTAATAAATTGTTGAAACAAAACGTTTAAAGTTGAATGTGAGATGAAATTTTTATGAAACTATGGTGTGTGGGCAAATTTTTATGCACGCCTATGGATAGACTTAGCTGGACACACAAGCAATTTAATTGAATATAGTTATATAGTTCATTGTCATATATTGACAGAATATATTTTATTTTAGAGCAGAAAATAATGATAAGATAATAATAAATCGCGCTGAAAGCAGTTTTCATGACATTCACACCGAAATAATCGAAGGAAGATATTTAGATGAGCGGTCTGTATTGGATCCGGTTTACTTCTTAAAGCATGAAATTGGATTGAAATAGCATTGTCGATATCGCATTTGTCGTTTTGTTTCAGGTGCACGGTACAGAGTTTCCCAATTAGAGCCGCTAGATCTAAAAAAAAATTGAAAAATTGAATTGAAAAAATTGATCTGTTATAGATGTTCATTAAAAGATTGGATTTTCAACATTCATGAGCATTTCGGTTTTTGAAAAAAAAGAGGTGCAAATTTGTTTTACTTGGTTTGTATAATCCAAGTAAAACAAGTTTTTAAATTATATAGAAAACACAAACCGTAAGGTGTTAAGAAGTTCGCGAAAATGTCAATTCCTAAATTTGATAGTTTTAACATTACTTTATTTTCTTTTATTGAATTTATTAATTTTTTTTTTTGAAAATACTTAAAAAAAATTATGCAGTATTTGCTGTGTAGCTATTTTAATGGAGAAGAACAACTAATATCACATTAGATTGAAATGATGCGAGACAAAAGTGTGCATGTAAAAAGAGACTTACGATGGTTTTAGCTGTTTTATAAAGTACTGTAGCTGATTCAACGGTACATTCTCAAGCATGCCTTGTGATGGATATGGATAGTAGTTTGATGCGTCAATCACATTCGGTTGATATTCCGGACCATCCTGAAAAGAGAAATTGGAATTCGATTTTGGAATAATTTAATTATTAGACAATTGAGTTGAACTGAAAGTAGTTAGCAAGAAAAAATAGAAATCGATATGTTTCAAATTGCTTCGTTATTTAAACGAAGTCCCGATAAACCAACAAAACTATTGACACACCGATCGTCATTAGTTCAATAATCGATTTAAAATCGAACGAGTAGTAGCATGATTATTACATCTCAGAGATGATCAAACTGAAATGTGTGACATTACTCAGTAGTGGAAAGTTTACTAATCTACTGCTTACATACATTACACAACCTCTAAACTACTGTTCTCATTCTACTACTCCAATTTCGGTAGTTTCAGGATAAATGGTCCTGAGAGATAAAACATAAGACTCAAATTTGGTTACGAATGGACGGAAGTAGGAAGAATAGATAATTTCCTGTCTATATTTAAGCCCTGAAATGTATTCGACGCGAAACGAAACGAAGTGTCAAATCCCATACAAAATTAGCCTGGCTCGGAATTTCATTTCGTTTGGTTTTGCTCGTCAGTGATGTGTTCGGAGACGTATAACTGTCTTCGAAGACATCGCAGTGACTCGCTCTGAGATGGCGCTGCACTATGTATAAGTTAAATTTCGCGGCCATTTAATGACCCAGGTACCTTAAATTGATGCGAAAAATGTGACAACTCATAATTTCATTCGAGTTTGTGGATATTTTATTGAAAAATGAGTGGAAATGGATGGATGAACAGCGCATCCTTTCAATAGTAGTTTTTGTTTTGCCGATAATATCATTTTTGATGTCGGTTAGTTAAATTTATATGCACCGAATTCAAATGTAATGCACTTGTTAAATGTCATCAATGGCAATTTATACTGCCCCCGGTGTCGGGGTGTGGAACTTGATTTCGCTCGATTTCGCACAGACGTTTTCGCTGTATTTCGTTCGTTGAATACATTACTAGGCTTTAGGATAAATACAGGATAAATACAGGATAAATTGACAAATCACGTGCGACTCCTGTCAAACTGTAATGTAAATTTTATTCAATATTGTTTGACAAATCATCATGGAAAGACTCACACCGCAGCAACGTAACCAAATTGTTCCAATCCAAAATCCGCTGTTTATCACGAAATTTTGTTCATTGATGAGGCGCATTTTAGGTTCAATGGATGAATAACCTGAAAAGCTTCAACAGTTACCACTACAGCCACACAAATGCTTAGTTTGGTGTGAATTATGGGCCGGTGGAATCATCAGTCCATATTTCTTTCAAAATGAGTCCGGACAGAACGTGACCGTCAATGGCGACCGCTATCGCACCATGATAACGGATTATTTGATACTTGAAATTGGAGCCCGTGGTATCGGTGAACTTTGATTTCAACAAGATGACGCTCCTTCGCATACAGCCAGAGAAACAATGGACTTATTGAGAAATAATTTATTTGAGAACCTGATTTCACGTTTTGGACCAGTGTATTGGCCACCTAGATCGTGTGATATCACACCTTTAGATTACTTTCTTTGGGGTTACACGAAGTCACTAATCTTCAGGGATAAGCCAGCTTCAATCGACGCTTTGGAAGCCAGCATTATTCATGTCATTCGTGAGATACCGGTCGCTATGCTGGAACGCGTCGTCCAAAATTGGACCCTCAGGATGGACCATTTATGGCGTAGTTGCGGTCAGCATTTAAATGAGATAATCTTTAAAAAGTAAATGTCATAGATTGTTCTTTTGACTCAAAATCAAATTTTTACTATGAAATTCAACTTTATGCCTATTATTTGGGATTAAAAACAGAACCTCATAATTAATCATTCTGTATGGGCATATTTTTTGTTAAATGGCTATTCCAGAGCACGCTTATCTGAAAACCAAAAAAGTACCTCCTACCACCAGTAAATAAGTTTTATGTGTGATTCCTATTACAGTGGACGCTCGTAAATTAGAACTTTCGGAAATTAGAATATTCCAGAAATTAGAGCCAAGGGATTCAATGCATTGCACGTCGAGAAATTAGAACCGCTGGTTCTAATTTCTGGCCTTATTTTGTTTGTTCCTTTTTTTCTCGCCACAAAACTTGGAAGAGAAGCTACGTGATTATGTGAGTAGTGGTTCAATTTGCGTATTTTGTTTTTTCAGTGTGCACGTGCAATTTAATTCGTATAATTTTCCCATATTTGACTCGATTTGCCTAGCGCATGACTTCAATGTGTCTAAATCTGCTATAAGCTATTTACTATCTATATATAAAATCAAAAAAATATGCGATTTTAACTGCAGTTTCTTCGACTTATCAGGAATCTCGCAATAAATCTTTGCACAGTGCCGAATATCCTGCAATGGAAAGACGTTTTTACTAGTGGTTCTTGAATCCACGTCAAAAAAATATTACACTGACCGGGCCAATCCTAAAAGAGAAAGCTAAACAACTTTTCGTGGAAATTTATCCTGATAAAGGTGCAGATGGTTTCAATGCAAGTGATGGTTGGTCACGAAATTTAAACATCGTGACGGCATTCGTTATTTGATAATTGATGGCGAAATTCTCTCTAATGATGTCAACGAAATCGTACCATTTTTAAGGAGGCTATGAGCAAAGGTAGCTGAAATGGGTTTATTGGATACACAAATATATAATGTGAACGAAAGTGGATTATTCTTTCGTTGTCTACCGGACAGAACGTATATTGCTGCTTGTGAAAAAAGGCACCTGGCTTCAAAAAACAAAAGGATTGAATTTCTTTTTTGTTGCGAATAAATACAGATAGATTGCACAAGCTTTAGCCATTGGTAATTGGCTAAGCCAAAACCCCAAGATGCTTCACAGGATTCGAAAACCCACTTCATTACGACTAAACAAAAAATGCACGGATGACGTCTCGAATTTTCATGAATGGTTGTGTGAGTTGTGAGTGAGTTCGTTAGTTGCTTATTTATTTCATGTTTTTAAATGATAAAGCTTATTCATAATTTGCCTCCGAAGGCTCTGCTGCTAATTGACAATTAATCTGCTAACACACCTATTGAAAAACTGCAAAGCGAAGACGCCAATATAGTCGAATATTTTTTCCCTCCAAATGTAACGGCAGCTGTGCAACCAATGGACCAAAACCCTATAAAGATGACATAGCTCATTTACAGAAATAAGCTGCTATCACAATTGATTACCGATGGTAGTGAACTAGAGAAACGCTTAAGGTGACAAACTATCCGCGACGCGAAAGTCATACTGAAGGAAGCTTGGGAAGAGTTGACGCATTGAATTGGGACGACAAAGAATTTGACAGGGAGGACGATTTGCCTCTTGCTGAATTTGTGCGAGCAAATCGAGATCAAAACGAAGTGGAACTCCTCGAAAGAAACCAATCTCTTCTAGCAGCTATCGTTCCCAACCACTTCGTCACTATTGAGGAAATCCAAACATGGAATGAAGACATCTTTAATTGCGAATCCGATGAAGATAATAGTAATGACGAGACTTCATATAGCAGCGATGATAATGTTATCGATGTCATGCCGATTGTTCCTTATTCTACAGCTATTGAGAGTGCTAATAATTTAATAAAATGGTGTAAAAGAAGTGAGCTGTATTCTGCTAAGCACATGACATCCCTATTAGCCATCCGTAACGACATCGTGGAATCAAATTTAAAAAAAACCCAAAAAACAAACAAATATTACTGATTTTTTTTTCGAAAAAAAGCTTAATTACTAAATAATGTAAAACAACAGAGATAATATAAGACTGAATTACTTGAAAATAAAGTGTTTTAAACTAGTTCATCTATATTTGTAACTTTCTGTGACAGTTGAAAAAGACGTCCAGAAATTAGAACATTTCAGAAATTAGAGCTACCCGATGTACAAACTGGTTCTAATTTCCGAGCGTCTACTGTACTAGCAGTGCTACTTTAAACTTTGTTTTGTTAATGTCAACGAAAGCTTTGATAAACTTTTAATCTTGGAGGGTAAAATGACTAATCACTGCAAGAAGATATTTTTTTAAATTAAGCCTTGTCATGTTTTGTTCATCTAACTCCAACGATGCAGGATGAACATAAGCTATATAAAAACTTTTCAAATGAATGGAGGCTATTAGCAATTAGACTACTGTGATATTTTTCAAGCTATTTGGAAACAGCTATACCACTCAAGATTAAAATGTTGGCCAGTTTTCTCTTGGTTATTCTATAGTACTTTTACATCCTGCACTCGATAGAAACATTTTCCTAAGTCACAAACACTAACTTTAGTAAATGCTGAATAACATTGCCATCTGTTGGAGTATGAAAAATGAGTAGTTCAAAGGCTGAAGTTGTAGTTTTAAATTACGAGATTTTCGAGACATACTATAAAAGGAAGTTCAAAAATATATTTTATTTTTGAATTATCTATCGTTTAATTATAACAGTAAATTTTAATACATTTAATGCCATGAGCAATTGATTAAGTTTTCGTAGAGTTAGGATTATCTTTTTTTTTTGCTCCCGCATATTTGAACTATATCTATATTGTAAGTAAATTTATGTGAAAGCGCACCCACACTGGGCGCTGATTGGATTTTACTTTTTTTTATATTTAAGTTGTACATTCGTGCTTCCTCAAAGATTAAATTCAGAAAAATTGATAGCTGGTCACCAAAAAGCACTCTAAGGACATATATATGTTAACAAGGGTCACAAATAAATCGATTGTAGACCGGAATGCAAATATTTCTAAAAATATGAAAAAAAAATCGATTTTACAGTTAGTGATCGGATATTAATTTATTGTTTTTTTTTTAAATTGCCATTTACATATCTTAATTAGAAATTTATGAATGATATTTAAGCATGATATTGGCACTGGCACAAAACCTGAATGAGAACAGTCACTCTTCTTATCGGAAAGACAGAGAAAGAGAGAGCAGTAGTAGTCCTTTCCACCGCAGCTCTGTTTCATGCAGCATTTAAAGTGCAAAGTACTGGATTAAGCCGAGGCCATTTTACCCAAAAATAATTCAAAAGCTGCAAAAATGGACTTTATGGTCTCTCCTAATAACTATTCTGCAGAGGCATATCAAAGGATTTTTGTTTTCATGATGATAATATATATTTTTTCGATATATTACTATACCCACATTAAATCACATATGCATATTAATATACACATTTTCATCACCTAGTAATATAAATGAACATCATATTTCACATCTTAAACCAAATTCCAATATCACTCCATTCGATACTATATTACACAGTCTAATGTTGTTCTTTTTCATGTTTGCCATATTTCCGAGACTTGTTGCCTGGTCATATGTAAATAGGATGTATGTATCTAATGGAGACTCATGCTGTTGGTCATCTAAAAGCTTTCAGCCTGCTAAAAAATATCATCATCCGGTCATATTTCGTTTTTTTACAGGAAAATTTCTAGACAAAATGGCGCCAGTAAAACAAAATGTTAATGAAAAGGCTTGTGACATTGTTTTGTGTCGTTTTGATGATTGTGTTGAGTGTAGACAAATTTATTGAAGATATTGAAAATGTTTAAGATATATTCTTGAAAATTTATGTTTGCTTTATTGCAATTTCGAAGAGATTTTTGAGATACTGAACTTTATAAGCTTGATTTATAGATATAAGAAGCAAACTAATTCAGGCCACGGATTTTTCCGCTTGAAATACAATCAAATCCACACTCTCAAAAGATACTCGAAACAGATGTTGCTCATTAGTAATCTGTTTCAGCGTCAGCATAGATAACTAATTTACACTCAAAGTTATTACGCGAAACCTTGTAAAACTCAAGACATATGTCGAATTGATATTCTCATCACTGAGTTGGCACATAAGTTCGAACGTGTGGTCTAACCAGAAAGGATACACGTGACGACACTCAACAAGTGTGTGATTTTCCGTGATGATGTCGTTACCGAGTGGAGTTAGACAAATTATCAAATTTCCATATTTCCCGCATGATAGACAAGCTGCAATTCATACAAACTCTAACCAAACGTAAGGATGCTAATTTGAATGCCGGTAATTACTTTGACTGCAAGGGATGATCGATATTTTAGGCAAAATGTCGAAGGTTGTGTCGGATGAAAGATAACGAGGCTCATTTATTTAAGTTATTACCGTACTTTGTGACATGGAACAGATAGCTGTCGTCACGTTTGATGTGAATTAGCCTTTGAAATTGTTCAAAGTGCTTTTTTTGTTATGCTTCAGTATTACGTAGGAGACGTCTGCATAGTGATTTAGTAGAAAACTAGCCCCCAGAATGGTTATTTCGGTTCCAAACTATAATTGATAAAATCCTTCATAGAGACTCATGCGACCCATTGACTAAAATCCATCACTCTCACGTGGCCATTAGAAAAAGCGAGTCCTCATTGTTTTCAATGTTAGGTAATAATATTGAATAATAAAACTGTTCACCATTTGTTTCACCATCCCGGTTTCATTTGTTCAATTTTGTTGCCGTAACGTGAGAATAATATTGTATATATGGGGACAGGAACTATAATGATGAAAACGAAGAACCCGTTCAGAGCAGCTGCTATATGTGAATCGGTTTTACGTAGCATAGTATGATGAGGTTCATATGCACTACGTCTTTGATCACGTGTCAATGAAATTCAAGATTTTGTCTGCCAGTTGACAAATAGTTATCTAATTGTATGAGCAAACAATTTCAGAACTTGCTTCCTCTCTGTGTCTTTGACATATCGTTGGATATACATATGAAATTTAACAAGCCATATCTACGACCAGAAGAATCAATACAGCATACGAGAAGAAAGAGCTGAGTGGGAGGAGAAAGTCGATATTTCTATAGAAAAGGATATTTTAGTTAAAATATAAATTGTTTCGTACGAAAGTGGTGGCCATCTGGTTAAGGAGTTATACGCAGTTAGAATTTTCATAAAATCGATTTTTTATTTTTTGCATTTTCAGAATGTACATATATTTAACTTATAATATTCCCTGAAAATTTCAAATCGATCCAACAAGTGTTTTCCGAGAAATACGCATATTTGTAACCACGTCTCGGACTGTTAGAAAGTAGGCGGAGTACAGACCGAAGTAGTAGCTGCTCTTTTCTTTCTTTGTATTCCTAGGTATAAACATGATTATCTGTCTTTGTCGCCTGATGTTGCTGAAGCTATCTTTCCAATTTATACAGACCTCAGTGATAAAAAATTGTTGGATTTTACGCAAAACAATAATGAGTGATTTTACGCAAAACAATAATGAGAGCTACTATCAGTTGATATGGAAAATAGCTCCGAAAATAATTCCGTGTGGCTCAAAAATTGTTGAAATAGCAGCTTACGTCAGTGTCGGGATCTTCAATGAAGGTACAATGTCAATTTTATATTCAATGAATGCAATGGGACTATCAATTGGGCCCAATGCCCATGCCTATGTCGAGAAAGAGGATGCAGAGCGCGTCACGATCTCTGACTCGAGAGCGCATGGGAGTACGCGAGAGGGAAGAATGGCTCGTAGGCAACATCCAATTGAAGTTTTAGAAGCTGCTGATGTTACAAAGGGTACATCTTATGGCCCTAGAATAGATGACTCCATGTAAGTAAAAAAAATTTATCTATGTGTTAACTTCTTCCGAAACTTTAAACGCGCTTTTCTGAAAACTATGTTTTGCAAGTCGGTGACCAAGATTTCGAAAAAACGGCTCAGCCGAACGGTTTGAAATTTCAACACGACTTTTTCAGATATGTTCCTCAGGTATTAATCGAAGGAATAAGTTTTCGGATAATTATTTCTATTTTTTTAAAGAATTTTACATGGCAATTTTGGTCGAAAATTCGATTTTTTTACGAAGCTGTAATTTTGTCAAAAATCTAAATTTCGATTGTTCCTTCGATAACATTATCAAGAATGGATGTATGCATTTAGGTGTATACAATTTCCATAAGATTAGAAACTTGTTTACTTGGTGAATAGTTATGGTAATTGAAAGTAGGCTATGGTGATGTCCCGCAGGATTTCTGAAAACTATATTAATCAAAATGATTTGCCGTTGGACAACAGATTGGTTATTTCTGTAGTGCTGCAATTAATGTGTTTGTAGATTAAAAGAATGTAGATGAAAGAGAAAGCTGTAACAATTGCATCTAAAAGCTCTAGTATCTAGTTTACATTTGATTATGGGTTTTCTTAGTTGGAATCTAATCTGGTATCTCTAAGTCCTGAAATCAAGTGCGTTTTGATTTTGAATCAAACGAGTCCTATTCCCAAAAAATTAGCACTTGTCAGCTGAGGTGTCTTCATAGATTATGTTGCCCCTTTTTTCAGTCAAAGTTGCCAACTTCTCAATTATGGAGTTGAAACATATGCTTTAAGCTAGCTGACCAAAATTTAGCAATAATAGCGAAGAGTCTTTGGGGGTTTTACGAAAAAGCCTTTTTCACGACTGCTGCTTTATTATCTGAGGGCATATCTGAGGGCATATCTGAGGGTGTATCTTGCAAAGCCACTAATTTGGCGTTAAAGTTTACTTGTCTGAGCTTCTTTTAAGGGATAGGATGATTTGCAACTTAAACAAAAAAAAGTTCAATGATTTGTACAAAAACAAAAAATCTCAGATATATCCTGTGATAATTCACGTCGATCGGACTAAAATTCGCTGAGATACCGGTTATTTCGTGATCGTGTTGCCCGTTATATTTCCACGAGAAACCGAAATGGTCTAGTTCGAAACTTCGAACGATTCAGCTATATGCTTGTGCGTTTGTGCTAGATTTGATAATTTTAGCAAAATGAGCAGAAATCGTAAAAGTACTAGACAAGATCGGGACGATAGTTTCAGAGATAAATCAAGACCGAAAAAAAAAAAAAACAATATTTCAATCCACATACAGCCGAGATCGATAAAACTTCATTCAGCGCGTCAGTGAAAAAAGCTCAAAAGTGCGATGAAATCATATTGCCGGAAGATTCTGAAACTGGATATCGTTTTACAAGCTATATAACTGTTTTTACAACTCTATCTAGATTAGTGAAGTGTTCTAAACCAGGCTGTAATGGAAAAATTAAACTTCAGCAATGTCCAACGTGTGGAATCGGTTTTAAAATTGCAGTTCAGTGTGAAAAGTGTGAGCCGCAATACTTAAATTCAAACCCGTCTATCGGCCATTCTTGCGAGATAAACCGTCGATGTATTAGGTCACGGATTTGCTGGAAGTAAAAAGTTTTGTGGCCTGATGGACATAGGTGTTTTTTTTTCTTGGTATACTTCATACTATTCAATTCTTGCAAAAAGTATTTATCATTTGCTGTAGAAGAGGAAAAAAACATGAAAAGGCATCGATATTACAGGTTTCTGGAGATGGAACCTGGAAAAAGGGGTTATAAATACTTCGTTATTTGAAGTTACGTCGATAATAGGACTCTACACAGGGAAAGTCCTGGTTTTATTGGTGAAAAGTGGCAATAGCAAGAAATATGAGCACTAAACATCGAATTTACATTTGGCAGTGTTTGAAAAGTAGTTTAAAGAGCATGAAAACGAATGTACAGCCAACCTTCAAGGATCTTCCGGTAAAATTGAGGTCGATTCCGTCATTGAAATGTTCAAGCGCTCTTTAGAAAAATATAACGTAAGATATCTACAGTATATCGGCGATGGTGACTTCAAGACTTACAGTGGTATAATCAAAGCTGCTCCTTATGATGAAGATGTAGTGCAGAAAAGAGAATGTGTTGGCCACGTCCAAAAAAGAACGGGCACCCGTGTACGAAATATGATAAACACAACAGTGGGAGTTGTAAAAACGAATGAATGAACAATAACTAAGAAAAAGCTTTTGTCTGGAAAAAATAAACTAAACGGTAAAATGATTGATAAATTGAGGGTGTATTATGGGCTAGCAATAAGAAGATATTGTTATTTAGTCGAGAGCATGAAGAATGCGATATGGACCACCTATTATCATTACACCCCCACCGATGAAAATCCTCAGCACGACAGAAATCCTGGTGTTGTTGGCAGTAAACTTCTGCGGTGGGTACTTTGGCATCGCACGAACACGACTATAAAGCACTTTAGGACGATGTTTTAGAAGCTATCAAATCTATTTATGAAGAATTAAGTTCAGATGTTTCATTCGAACGATGTGTTGGTGGTTTCAATCAACTTGTCTGGAAAATCGCTCCAAAACATCTTCAAGCTGGCTTATCGGTGGTTGAACTGGCTGCAAAAAATCCTGCATGTGCATTCAACGAAGGTATCACGGCTCATTTAAGGGACTACTATCCTGTAGAATGGTGAAAATAGTACATTTTTAAATCTTTTTTTTTTCAATGAATTTATTATTTAATCAATTCTAATTTTTTGTATCAAATTAAGAATATATCGAAGTTTACAAAAAAAAATGTTTTTTCTTTTTTTTCGTTTTCTACATTTTAATAGATGGCGCTCGAAGTTGGGTAGTTTAAAAAAACATGACTCCATGGCGGACAGTTAATCTCCGAAACAGCTAGTCTGAAACAAAAAAATCAAAATGCATGCTAAAAAGGAAGGTATTTCACAAGACAATTTACCACATTTAGTAAAAAAAATCGGTAAAAAAAAAATGGCGGACTTTTGAAAAAAAAAGTTAAAAAAAGTGACTTTTTTTCAGCTTATTTGTTCTATAAATTTTTTTTTTATGTATTTTTCTCCAATTTTCTGGTAAATTGTCTTGCAGCGGACTCTAACAAACAAAACAAGCCCAGGTTTATGTAAATCGGTTCAGCCAATCCCGAGATTAACTGTCCGCCATTTCAAAAAATGTTGTT